>JAQPZY010001525.1:2385000-2985000 GCA_029931535.1 Margaritifera margaritifera | reverse complement strand
ATAAATGTAGCTGGGCGTCCGATGTGTCACCGTATATCCATGGAAAAAAAAAAAACATTACTAGTAGTAGTATAGCGTGCCACGTGAGGTGCATACTGAAGTCCCATGCTAAGTAGGGTAAACAATTTACGGGGACAAACAGAAAATTAACTTTAGGCCTCAATTTTGAAATGTATGTTTGTAACAGTAGCACAAGGCGATGGTCTGCACTCGAACTAAAATATCGTATTATTTCATACGACTGACATGAAGAAACTGTCTATCAATGTGCGTGTTGTGCGTGTGAAACACAGGGAGAGAGAGAGAGAGAGAGAGAAAGAGAGAGAAAGAGAGAGAGATGGAGAGAGACATACAGACAGATAGAGAGAGTCTGTTAAAGAGTTTTGGAGAGAAAAAAAAGTCAACACCATTTTTTTCAAAATTTACATTTCTGATAAACCCTGCTCACTTAAACATTAATAAATGAAGAAGGGGGATTATGGTTTGCCCCTTTCTTTTCATGTACAAGTACAAAATCCATTTTACCATCTATTCACACTACGTTTCTGGAGTTAATGACAATAGATAACCATAATGTTGTCAAAACCACTTTTCTATTTTGACATCGTTTCTAAAAAGGGAATGGCAGTCTGAGGAATAGGCCTGGGAATGCATTGAATGTACTTACTAAAAAATTGCTACGTATGTTACAGATAATAAGTTTACAAAAAGCATTTACTCTCAGTCTATCCCTACTCGGTCTGTTTGTAACATGTTTCTTTTTTGGCGGATAATGTAAGTTTGTCTGTATTCTAAATGAAATGCCGTATTGCGACTACGGTTCACATGAGGAGGCTGTCTGTTTATCACATGCTGCTTCTATTTTGGAGGGCATTACAATTGGTTGGAGTTTGTCGACAGGAAAAATGTGAGTTTGTTTACCCTCTATATGAAATGCTGTATTATTGGCCAATAACAAGAATTGTAATGATAAGACTACATCTACTATTTAAAATGCCTGTCTAACATTCAGTCATTTACTGATCATACAGGTTAGGATTTTAAAAAAGGTATAAGATAGAAGTTAAAATCCTTATCAATAAAAATGCCTTTTCTATAATTTCCTTATGATCACTATTATCAATAGAGTTAATCTATACTCCCTTCTATAATGGCACTACCCTCCACTACTCTCCACTTTTTTTAACCCCTTCCCCCCCCCCCACCTCAAAATACTTACAGTCATAGTAAAATTATCATACACTGAGAGAGAGAGAGAGAGAGAGAGAGAGAGAGAGAGAGAGAGAGAGAGAGAGAGAGAGGACAAGGGAAATTAACATTATACAACCACACAGTTTATTTAATATCAAACCGTAACAAGGGTCCTACTCAGCAGACCGTAAAAAAAAAAATAATAATAATATTAATAATAATAATTATTATTATTATTATTAGTTAGACCATAAAGCATAATCATCGTTATTATTAATATTATTATTATTATTATTATTATTATTATTATTATTATTATTATTATTATTTGTGAGAAGAAATAAAGGTAGGACACCGTTTTTTCTTTTTGCTGGATTATAGGACAAGGATACATTAACAGTCCTTTTTATGAACTTTTGAAGATAATGGTAAATTCTATGTTAGAAATGTTAATTGGCATTTGTTTCCATTCATCAGTTTCGAAAAAGCAGTGTTTTATTTATTGCCGAATGAACGCAGTAACATTTGGCGTGTGCCAAATTTAAGGTATGTAATGTTGCTGCACACGTTTTTAGATTACGGACAATGTTACAGTTCCCTAAACCAATAACGAGAGTACAGTAGAAACATGTCTTGTTCTGTTGGCAGTGCATAAATATAGCGACATAAAAGTACACCAAAGAGGGTTCATGATGTCTACGAGAGAGAGAGAGGGAGAGAGGGAGAGAGGGAGAGAGAGAGAGAGAGATTGGTGGGGGCGAGGTAGAGAGCATCAGTACTATTAATATTATTATTATTATTATTATTATTATTATTATTATTATTTTTTGTCATGGCGTATTAGAAATGTGTGACATGGAAATAGCACTATGGACACAAGCAAGTGTCCTGTGTTAAAAAATATCAGAGTTTCATTCATCCAGTTCGTAAGATATATCAAGAGCTAGTTTTTTTGTGAACGGATGGGCAGTTAAGTTATGTCCCAGCACAACAAGAAAACATCTTTCTCAGTCGATTGCAGAATAGCAAATTACGAAAATCAGGTCAAGCATTCCTACAATTAAACCTAGCTAGCGAAATGCATTTTTCTAAAACCAAGTGGTTTGTCCTCGCTTTAAGACGAAATGCACTCAGAATATCTATCTAGGAACTGGCGTTTTCTCTGAGGTTGCATTTCCAGTGCATATAAACTAACGAATTTCGGAATCAAGCTAAAGATTTTTTTCTTTTTTACTGTATCAATTTTTCTGTGCTAGTTTTAGAAAACAGTAACATTAAGCAACCATCCATTATATTTAATATTCAGTCGTGACATAGTCCTTAATCAACAGACCATTAAAAAGGTCATTAATATTGTTATTATTATTATTATTATTATTATTATTTCATGATGGGAGAGATTTTGAGAGAGAAAAAGCGAGAGGGTCAATAGATATGAAAATCACGCATCAAATAGGAGAGATTTTTAGGTTTATAGCTTTAAGTTGTAATGTATAAAATTGGTCTCATAGGTATTCACAGGATGAGTCTATCTGAAAATGTAACAGTGTAGAACATTATGCGAGAATTAACATAAAATTAAGATTCGGAGCGACTAGGTTTAGAAATTTGGTTTGTGACAACATTTTATGTAGTCAGTCAAGGCGTGTACTTCCTTATTTGTTCGTTTGTTTGTTTCTCAAATGCAGAGTGATTCTGTTCAAGAGAGAGAGAGAGAGAGAGAGAGAGAGAGTGATCTCAGCATTACACCGGAGAGAGCGCGAGAGAATCTTATTCTGACTTTATTACAAATTGAAACAGAGATAAACTTACTTTTCATGGTATATCTTCGTTATGAAATTTCAAGAACACACATAAAAAATTACATCCCTAGAAACACTCCGTTTGTTTTTGTAAAATCTCACATAATTGAATTGGAGCCATACTACTATCTTTCTTTCCAAAGCATAGATCTAATTTTATCACAAAAGAATTACATAAAAACGCTCATTTTTGTTGTTTTTTTATTTTTATTTTCTCCATAAGGTTAGCATATATGTCATTCATTACAAATCCAACCCTCTCAGTAGCTTGATAAGTATTGTGACTCAAGCTGCAGTGTAAAATTACTTCTGTATCGGGTCACGGTCGAAATTCTCTGAGCCAGATTCGACTGTGAAGGTTTTGAAAATTGTGTTAGCCAGCAGGACCACTTCATTATGGCGATGCGTTTTGCTCTAGATTCAAGACGATATATTACCTATGAATTGGCTTTTTGAGATTGTTTTTCCACTGATTACAAATTAAAAGAATTTGAATCACGCTAAAGATGTCATGTACTGTAACATACTTCTCGCCAAGTTAAAGATTGGATTATACCATTTATCGTTTCAAGTCAATTGTTTTCACGAAGACGTTTCGAACTCTGCAAAATTTTAGTATAACAAGTCATTATCACAAACATAGGTAGAGAGTGAGAGAGACAGAGAGGGCAGTATTAACGATGATTCTTTAGAAACAGACCTTATGTTAAAAAGAACACCGAGAAGTCCACTCTACCTCGCCAAAGTATTATAATTTTTGTTTTTAATACTTAATAGTCACAGGGTTATGGCTGACATGGTGTTTTATTTATGAATCCCGACGTCTATTTAATTCTTTTTGGTAAAGTTAAAGTATAGAAGAGTCACATTTCCAAATTTTTGGCAAGAAAATCTTTCCAGAACGTGTTAACAATGAAATGTGTATAATATATAGAAGATACAGATGATATATAATTAAATTTGGCAGAATATTGCATTTTGAATAATTACACCATCAAATTTTAAACAATCAAGACATATTATCCATATCAGGTCAGGGGGTTCGTTGGCTGTTTTTAGCAGCACTCGAGAGGTGCGATCTTTATATGCAGCTTACATGCGCAAACGTTTAACAAAAGATATTGATATTTTATGAGTTTTGGTTGTATGATAACAAAATTGATTCACGTTTGAGTCAGACAATGTCAGAGGATGAAATTACAAGCTGTTGTTTTGAACAACAAAGTTGAATACCCAGCGCAGACGAAAAACATTGTGTATGTCACGAGATTTACTTTATAAACAATTAAATCAACCGAATGCAGACTCTGATTTTTCTGAGCATAAGATTCAGACGATCGTTACCTCGTCTGAATTTTGCTACCATATCCCACCACCTGACCGACCACCTGGACTAGCAATACACAAAGCAAAACAAAATATGGCATGGTCACACGAAAACAATACCTACACTTATTCGTTCCTTCAACGATACCTCTAACATACACAATTATCAGCATACTTATACTAAAGTGTTCCAGATATACAAAAACACTCGATATGAAAATAACATTTCCTCTAAACAGACCGTGGCTCGCGGCGCTGAATAACTCACATTTCGCATGTGTATATATCTGGACGGAGATAAAAGAAGACCTTGCTGTGATAATACATTTGCTGTAATTATCGACCTCTACTATACGACCAAAATAATACCGTTTAGAATAAACTTTTTTGGGGCTCCTTCTATTCAACGCTCTTAAACTATAATGATATGGACGTTTATTCGTATATCGTATACGTAGATAAGACTGGATAAAGAATTTGAAATGGAATCCTCGACTAATAAGAATTAACATTGTTTGCATGTACTACTGTAAAACTGCCAGTTTGACTGGCTCTCTTTCTTAAGATTCAGTCGCTATGTTTATTTTGACTTAACATTTCGTATCTCTTCTGTACTGAAAGGTTCAAAAGTTCCAACTAAAATAGATCTAATTGTATGGTTGTCTTTTCGTGCGATCTCCTCGGCCAAATAGTTTAGAGTTCTTCAATATTTTCAGGATTGGATATTGTAACAAACCTTGAGCATATGTTATTTGTATTAGTGTCTTCGTTCATAGCAAGTTGATATTTTAATGAGTTTTTGTTTCATTATGGGGAGTCCGTTTTGGGATGATATTTTTCACAGGGAGTAATTAGCCAAGTAGTAAACAGATGTCATAACGTACAGTATTTACGAGACTTTATGGTAGCTTGGATTGGTTTAGTAAAATGCAACCTCCCCGATGTCTTAACACAAGGAATTCTCGCGAGATTCTCACTTATACGTGTTTGACCATTTGAGGTAGGAACCACACTGTGCAGTAGATGTCTCGGTCTTGTTTCGTTGTAAGTGGCATGAATACCAATCTATGGCTTGGAAAAACTTACTGATAAATAATACGAATGTGATGTAAGTGGGGAATTTAGGTCTCCTTGATATGTGGGTCAATAGCTGATTAGAATAAAATTATGTGTGATATTAGCACGTTGAAGAACCTTTCAGCTGACAACGACTGGTCCTTGGAAATAAGGGAAACATCGACATTAAGCCAGTCGCACACCGGTGTTGTTCGTTTCGCTCGGTCCTGTGGTGCTGTTAGACACCCTAGAGTGTTTACAAGACATATTTGTTGTGGCAGCTGTGCGATTTTGGGTATCTTGTGATATTTATTTGTCGACTGTTTTTTGTTGCTGTTGTTGTTGTTGTTTTGCTTATAGTTAAAGATGAGGCTACTCAATAGAGTATCTGGTGGGAAAATGCGCGCTCGTAAATGGAATTCTATAATAGTAAAATATGATCAGATATTGCTTCAAGTTTATACTCCATTTACAGGTGAGCAGATATAGCCCTTTATGAGTCAATGCTGTTCTATTGTTACCAGTAGGATATAATGTTGGGGTTGAGTGGAATATGTTTTGATAGAGGGTGATCTGATCATCATATAAGTGAGTAACTTATTTAGCAGACACGGGTTAATTGAATTGTATTTTGAGCTAGTATGTTTGGAACTTAATAATCTCTCATGGACGAATAACAAGAATAAAAATGATTTTCTAACGAGTTCCTTTCTATTCAGGAGTCATACATATATAGTTTAGTGTGTTTGATTCACAAAAGAAGAATTTTTCAAAGACTTTGTTTGTACTTACCCCCCCCCCCCCCCCCCCTTTCGCCCGGTTTTCACTAAGCGGTAACTTGATATAGCTTCTATTATCTTTCCAAACTGTGTAGTTTTGGCAAAATTCCCAAACCAGTGCTCATGCTCTTGAATAGTAATCATCAGTAAGCCAAATATAGTCATTTTATTTCGCAACAGGAAAACTCATATTAGGGTAGGGAACCACTGTGTACCTGTGACTGTTGAATGGTTAGACTGTTGAATGGTTAGGTTATCGACGGCCAGATGCCGTCAAACGAGTTGAATCGACAAGCCGCACGAATAAGGCATACAACTTCGTGCTCCACGGTCGACATATTTTGTAATTATTTTATTTTATCCTGAGATCCTTATGTGAAGGCATATGCCATTTTCTAATTTTTTTATTTTCTTTTTTTGGGGGTGGGGTGGAGGGTGGGGTGGTGGTGCTGGAGTGGGTTGAGGGAAAATTGTTATGATTAATCATGTGCAGTACTAACGTTCAGAAGCATTAGTGAGAAGTCATTTATTAGCTGCTTCGAGTAAGATTTATGTAAATTTGAATTGGTTTGTGGGCTTTAAGAGAAGCAGTCATAAAAAAGGACAATAATTCTTAAAAAGCCTATTAATATAATTTGCAAAGTGTGCTTTGCCTCTGGAGTTTGTTGTAGAAGTGAAATATGACGTTTTAAACTGCGATTGTTTAGGTGTTGGTGAACGGTTGTCTGTCTCTGTAGAATCCGTGTATTAGCTGTGATGTAGTTGTGAGGATGCAGTGTCAGCAAACATGGTCTGGTGACGACGAAGTATTTGACGTTGTTTATTGTGGATCCCTGATGTCCTGAACGACTTGTGGTTTTGTTTTATCTATCTTTTCAAATCTATTTATTTTATTTTCAAATCTATTTATTTTATTTTTTTACGGCGATGAGTGATTATGCTTTAGCGTTATTTTGATGGAGAGTGGCGGATCTAGGGATTCCGAGACAGATCTGTAACCATGTTTGGGAATCAGGAATTGGTTTCACGGTTGATATTGGGAGAGTAATTAATTGTGATGCATGACCACAGGTATGACGTCTGTGATCACTCGGAGACGAGTAACTTTTGGAGGCGTGCGTAATGTAGCAAACTTAGGGTATATGCTGTTTGAGTTTACGTATACATTTATAGCTTTATTATATTTCAGTTATTATTTGTTTATTTATAGGGAGTCGGTGTTGGGTAGATATTTCTCAAATCGAGTATTTAGCCAGTTGGTAGGAGCAAACGTCATAACGTATAGTATTCACAAGTCTATATGGTGGCATGGATTAGTTTCGTGCAAGTGTGAAATTAAGGTCTCGTGAATGTGTGGGTCGATAGTTGATTTAAGGAAATTTACATGTGGTATTAGCGCATTTAAGAACCATTCAGATAAAAACGACCGTTGTCTTGAGGTCCTTACAAATAGCGGAAAAACCAATCTCAAGCCAGCCTCACGCAGGTGTTGTCTGTTTACTCGGTCGTGAGGCTTTGGTAGACGCCCTTGCGTGTTACAATATTAACAGATTTCAAAATACATTTTTGTTATACAACTTAAACATCATACAGAATCAATAAAATGAAAAGCTTTTTTTCAGGAATCAATAAAGTGAAAAACATTTTTTCTGAAATCAGTCAAGAGATAAGCGATTTTCAGGAATCAATAAAGTGAAAAGTGTTTTCTTCAGGATACAATAAAGTGAAAGGAATTTTGAGAATATTGATATATATTTGCGCGTTTGACCCATTATTTATCTATATTCTCGTTCCATTTAAAGTTATGGTTTACTTCTACTTATTTGGTCATCTGGAAACATATCAACAGAATCGAGTCAAAGCAGTATTTTTATTGCTCATTTAAATCTGTTGAACCCCTCCCCCAATTTTTATTTCTTTTTTTTTGGGGGGGGAGGGGGGTGGGGGAGGTGAGCAGGGGCCAGTTCAATTGTTCCTTTTTGAAATTATCAGTCAAGTGATAAGCAATTTTCAGGAATCAATAAAGTGATTTTTTTTTTTTTTCAGAATACAATAAAGTGAAAGGTATTTTTGAGAATATTGATGTCTGTTCGCGTGTTTGACCCGTTATTTATCTATATTGTCATTCCATTTAAATGTATGGTTTGCCTCCACTTATTTGGTCATCTGGAAACATAGCAACGGAATCGAGGCAAAGCAGTATTTTTATTACACTTTTAAATGTATTTACCCCCTCCCCTCCCCATTTTTTCTTTCTTTTTTATGGGGGGGGGGGGGGAGTTGACAGGGGGGCAGGGACCAGTTCCAGTCTTCCATTTTGAAATTATCCTATATTAAATACTAATGAATTATGTTCCCATCTGCAGGTCAAAGAAGGAAGTCTTAAACATGAAACTCTAATGCGATGTGTTTTATGTATCTTATTTTGATTTTAATTGGAATATATGCACGATAAATAATAAGATTATATTTCATTGAAAATAATACGTTGATCCATGTGCCAAAGTCAGTATTGTTGTTGATTATTATTAACGGCACATTTAACACATTATAGGTTATATCATGCCGAGGAAATGGGAGCTAAGTACCTGTCTCAACGACACACTGACGCAGCAGACCCTGGCTGGCTTGGACGGGTACCGAACCAGCGACCCGTGGATTACAAGTCCGACGCTCTACCAACTGCGCCAATGTAAAACAAAAGATGTAGGTTTAATAGAATTGCACCGTGTATGATATCTCAACCTATTTAAAACGTCCTATCAATCAGATATGTTCCGAGTTTGTAATAGGAAATTGTTTTTGACAGATACGTAGCGTGGAAAGAAATATGTAAAGTTAATTAGGTGATTTTATATTTTGACAAGTAAAAGAACAAATAAAAAGTTTAGGATCTACTTTTCATGTTACGACAAGCTCGAATGAATGATCTTGCATTCTCCTGAGTAGTCTTCCCCGTTTATTCCAGATGGTCTTACATACGTGTATGTGTATATATTATATCCATACCAATCATGAGAAATTTAATGTAAATGCAAAAGAAAACAAAGATTAAGAAGACGTCGACGAAGAAACTGAAGAGGCGAAGAAAAGACAAGAGAAGGCGTAACATTAAAACAAGAAAAAAAAAAGACGATGATGATAATATCCACCGTGAAAATACGAAGAGATCGTACAAATATAAGAGCGAGTATTTCTAGATGCGGATAGGTTAAGGAGATAGGTCAAGTATTAATCATTAAGTTACGAGCGGCGTTTGTTTTTCTCTTGTTTAAAAACCTTATTACTTATCAAACCACAGATAGTAGAATCCTTATCTTTTGATTTATGGACTGCTGTAGCTAGTGTTTTTAAGCCGTATTAGTCTTAAACTGCTTGAAGTCTTGAACGAATGACATCGTACGTAAAATACATGACGTAATCGGTACCAATATGGCGTTCGGCTACGGGCAATTGCGTTATTTGAATATGAGCATAGAGGTACATCAGTTAGCGTCCACGTCATAGAGCGTACGTCATAGGCAAAACACACATCATTACCAGCGCTTACGACACAACGAAAGTATGCGTCATATCTTCATATCATGCGATATTGGGAACCATAACAGAACATAACAGTAGGCGTCCAGAAGCCGATCACCACGCGGGCAGTTTTTTTAAGAAATGGTTTTGAAAAGGTTAGTAATCTTTATCTTTTCAACATTTTTCCAGAAACGTCATATTTTAAAAAAGGTTGAAAAATCACTCTATGACCTGTACTTTAGGTAAGAATTTAGGATAGATAGAAAAATAAAAGGATTATGGTTATTATAAACATTATGTACATGATTATAGTTTTAACATCCGCCCGCTTAGGTGGGGTCATACAGGAATCAGCAGGAACGTCCGTCCGTCCTTCCTTTCTTCCTTACTGCTCACAATCTTTTTAGCGTAGCTATGACCACACTGCTTAATGGACTACCATAAATGTTAGTAAACATATGTTAAATACCAGAATATTCGCTTTTAGACAAACGACTTCGCTCCCGCAAATGTTATAGGACTTATTGCCTTTTATGTCTTGTACTTTACTACCATGTCAGTGCAACTAGTTCCGCAGTTTTTTTTATAAATTGTAATGAAACTAAATATTATTGTTATCACAAAAAGATGCACATATCGATAAATACCAGTTCCAAAATTGTTATAAGACTTACTGCCCTTTTTCACTTGCAAATGAATGTAGTGTATTGCAAAATCGTTTCAACGCAACTAGTCTGACAGATTTCATTGGATTGCCATGAAAATTGGGAAATGTTATGACCATCATCATAGGACGCGCGTGTCAACAAATCACTTTGCTCATGTGATTTATGTTTAGAGTTATTGCTCATCTGGATTTGGAGCCAGGTGTTACGTATGACGGTATTTTGTTAACGCAACTAGTCTCACTGCTTTAAATGGATAGCATTGCCATTTATTACATGATATGGTCATCATTTGAAGAAGCACACATCGACAAAATGACTCATGTCGCCACAATTTGTGTTAGAGTTATTGCCCTTTCTGTCTTGCAGCTGAATGTAGTGTATAACTGAATTTTATTATCGTATGGACGAAAATTTGCACTGTCTTCGGACACATTTTCTTCGGGGTAAGTCTATGTCTCTTGTTGTGTTAATTAACTCATACGAGAAAAAAAAATTGCAGTTAAAATCATAGGAAATGCTTTCACATGACCACATCTGATCAAATTTTAGTTCGACTTCCTATGTCATATATTGTATTTAGCGAGAACTGGGAATCTAACAACTGAGCCGCGTGTATTTATATTAATCGTTTACGTTTTTACATGGGAAAAGTAACACATATTTCCATAATGGTTTCATGCATATGATCCATTTTGATTGATATAAGACAATATTCCTCGGGTTTTTCTGTCTATCTATTTGTCTTTTTCCTGCTGTTTATTTATATCTTTCTTATCTATAAATAAAAGCAAAGATTAATAATAAATTGCAGGTACTTTCATTAGTAATGTCAATCGCTAAATTTGTCAAGCGATTTGGTGACCAGCTGGTGAATGATGGAGCCCTGCAGAAAATCAAGGACAATGCATGAGACACCTTCGGTATAAATGTTTTAGTTAACAATGTGGTAACGTAAGTATATACTGAATTAGAACTCACGCATGCATTACTTCCTAAGATGGCTTTAGTATGCCGTTAATATTTTGGTAGCAGACTTTTGAAGTTCTGAATGTGAAAATTGTCTTTTTAAACTGAGATCAGGTCCATAAATTCCATGGTACAAAATGCGCAACATAGCAGAAGACGAAAGTTATTAATAAATTTATTTCTGTGGTAGCAGAAGATATAAAAATGGTGGAAACTAATGAGTTTTGTATTTTTCTTCTCTTTTATCTGTACAAAAAATGTGAGACTACCGAAATATGTAAAAATGTAAAATTCAAACATCACGCTACATTCTCAATCAACGTTCAATAATTATGGAAACTACATGTATTGGATAATATAAAACAAGCAAATAAATTATTACAAACTGTTATGTATGATGTTTATATAATATTATAAATATTTTAGGAAATTATAAACGTTTCTTCACTTTAATATTTGCTTAAATCTTAATGTTTATCAGGAAAAACATGTTTAACTAGTGTCCTTGAATTAAGTTGTTTTGATCAATATGTTTTCTCAATTTGAAGGTCAAGGTTGATTGTTGTTTACAAGTAAAAATTCCATTAAGATGACTCATATTCTAGAACATTCTGTCATGTGACCAATCTTTATATATATCATGTTTGGTGGACATTTATTCAGTTTTGACATTACCATCAGTCTTGTAAAGAGCTATTACAGTTGTGAAAATTCATTCCAAATTCTAAGAGAGGAATTATTTTAAATATTCATTGGATTATAACAGTGCTCATAAACTTTTGGATTTTGGATTTTTAATTGATGATTTTGGAATTTATGTGAACTTATTCAAAGATTTTGGAATACTTCATTTTGACATCAGCACATCAAGATTTCTAGTACATCAGGACTTTGGAGACCATTAGCACATCATAACATTTAAGGACACAGCCGTGAATTCGGAACATTCTATATTTAGGACTTGTGATTAGAACAATCATTCTTATTGGATTATTAGGATTTCAAAACACATTACTGTAAGTGACTTTTTGATTTTTCATTTTAATTATCTAGTAATAAATTGCTTGTTGATTTTTTACTTGATTTGTTGGTTTCACTTTCTTTCTGTTACATTTTTCTTAGACCATAGAGTCGTAACAGAAATTGGGGGCTCGTCTTCTGGGATCTGAATTTCATTAAAGCATATTAGAGATATTAAATTTATCTTTGAAATTCATATTGATTTTGTCTCGGAGAATTTTTTTGTCTTTGGCAAAGATTTGTAATAGAGAAATTTTTTTGTGTGAAACCAACAAGCATTTACAATGGCATCTAATGTTCAGAATTTCATTTCAAAACCTACCCAGGAGGGGTTAGAGTGCATGAGAAAGGATGAGTTGCTCGAGCTTGCCAGAAAATACAGTCTATCTGAGGCAAAAGTATCATTGACAAAACAGGAGATAAAGATTATTTTGATTCAGTATTTAGTAGGAAAGGGAATTTTTGATAGCAGTGCTTTAAGTTTGAAGAGAAAGCATGTATCTGGTTCTGACAGGAAATTAAGGGAATTAGAGTTAAAGAACCAGATTGATTTAGAATTGGCAAAGCTTCAGATTCAGAGAGAGAGAGAGAAGGAAGAGAGGCAGATACAAATGCAGAAAGATTAGAGGCAGTTGGAGAGAGAGAAAGAAGAGAGACAAATGCGGATACAGATGGAGAGAGAGAAGGAAGAGAGGCAGATACAAATGCAGAAAGAAGAGAGGCAGATACAGATGGAGAGAGAGAATGAAGAGAGGCAGATACAAATGCAGAAAGAAGAGAGGCGGATACAGATGGAGAGAGAGAAAGAAGAGAGGCAGATACAAATGCAAAGAGAAGAAAGGGAAATGCAATTTAAGTTAAGAGAATTAGAACTGGCAAACAGAGCACACTCCACTCCTCTAATCAGAAGTTCAGGTTTTGATGTTACTAGATATATTAGGTTAGTACCCCCTTTTCAGGAAAAAGAAGTAGATAAATACTTTCTTCATTTCGAGAAAATAGCTGAAAACTTGAAATGGCCCAGAGAGCATTGGACTTTGTTATTACAAAGTGTACTTATTGGCAAAGCTCGTGAAGTCTACACTTCACTGTCAGTACAACAAAGCACTGATTATGATGTGGTTAAGGAGTACATCTTGAAAGCTTATGAGTTGGTACCAGAGGCATATCGACAAAGATTTAGGAATAGTAGAAAAGAAACTGGACAAAACTCATGTCGAATTTGCAAGGGATAAAGAACAACTATTTGATAGGTGGTGCTCAGCCAAGAAAGTTGATCAAGCTTATGATAATCTCAGACAGCTCGTATTAATTGAAGAGTTCAAGAGGTGCATCCATAGTGATGTTAAAACCTATCTTGACGAGCAGAATGTGGAAACTTTGGAAAATGCTGCTCGTATGGCTGATGATTATTCCTTGACTCACAAAATTTCATTTGGTAATCAATCGTCCTCTCAGCAGTTTTCTGGTAAAAAACCATTCCAATCTCATTCGAGTAATTCCAAATTTCACAACAGCACAACTGTTAGGAATCAAACATCTGATAAGACTGATCAGAAATCCTTATCTCTTCCTACGTGCACTTATTGTAAAACGAAAGGGCACGTTATTTCTGATTGCTTCAAGTTGAAAAATAAGCAACAGAGTAAAGACAGAGCTTTTCCAAATGCTCTTATTTATACGAGGTCAAGGTCACGGTCTTGTATTGAAAGCAATACATTTGTTGGGTCAAACAAACCCCAGTCTGATTCTATTTTGGAGGCTTATGAACCATTCATGTCAGAAGGTTCTATATCACTTATTGGTGATTCTGCCAAACCTATCCCAATTAAAATATTAAGGGACACTGGAGCTTCTCAGAGTCTTTTATTATCAGGTACTTTGCCTTTGTCTGAGGAGTCTTCTTCAAGTGAAAGTGTTCTTGTTCAGGGAGTAGAGTGCGGCTTTGTAAATGTTCCTCTTCATTGTATAAATTTGGCATCAGACTTAGTTTCTGGACCTGTGACTGTTGGGGCAGTGACTTCTTTACCCATAGAGGGTGTTCATTTATTACTAGGCAATGACCTAGCTGGAGATAAGGTTGTGGTTAATCCACTTGTAACTGACAAGCCTTGTTTGGATCAGAAAGTTGATCCTGTCGAAACTGAAATCCCTGATTTGTACCCTGCTTGTGCAGTTACTAGAGCTATGGCAAAAAGAGCTCTTGAGAGTGATGTTGATCAGGATATTATTCCTTTAGCTGACACATGTATTGGTCAGTTTTTTGATGAGGTCACTTTTTCCTCAGGTATTGATCAATCAAATGGTATTGATCACAGTGATCCTCTTTTGGCAACTCATTCTCTTTGTCCTACTCAGGGTGACAAACGACAATCCCTTGTCGTTGAACAGGAGCAAGATCCCGAGATATCTTGTTTGTTTCAGAGGGCTATTAGTGAAACTGAAACCACACAAGTTCCAGTGTGTTACTTTGTGAAAAATGGGGTCCTTATGAGGAAATGGAGACCACCTGATGTACCCGCTGGTGACGAGTGGTCAGTGAGCTATCAAATTGTTGTTCCTAAGTCATATAGACAGGAAATTCTTAATTTAGCCCATGAAACTCCTTTGGCTGGTCATTTGGGAGTCCGTAAGACTTATCACAAGATCTTGAATCATTTTTATTGGCCGAAACTCAAAAGTGATGTTTCTAAATACTGCAGATCTTGTCACACTTGTCAAATGGTAGGAAAACCCAATCAGAAGATACCTAAGGCTCATCTGCAACCTATTCCTGCATTTGATGAACCATTTAGTAGAATAATAGTAGACTGTGTTGGTCCTTTACCTAAAACCAAGTCAGGCAACCAATACTTGTTGACCATCATGTGTGCATCTACAAGATTTCCAGAGGCAATTCCTCTGAGAAATATAAAAACTAAAACTATTGTGAAAGCTTCGGTGAAGTTTTTTACACTTGTTGGCCTTCCCAAATCTGTCCAGTCAGATCAAGGGTCAAATTTTATGTCTGGAATTTTCCAGCAAGTTATGCATGAATTAGGCATCCAACAGTTTAAATCTTCTGCCTATCACCCTGAAAGTCAAGGTGCTTTGGAAAGATTTCATCAAACTTTGAAGAATATGATTCGATCATATTGCTTTGATACAGAAAAGGATTGGGATGAGGGTGTTCATTTGTTGTTGTTTGCTGTTAGGAAATCAGTTCAAGAGTCGTTGGGTTTTAGTCCCTTTGAACTAGTTTTTGGTCATACTGTCCGTGGACCACTGAAATTATTGAAAGAGAAACTTCTTTCAAATGAATATTCAAAGATTAATCTTCTTGATTATGTCTCTGATTTCAAATACAAGTTGTCAAAGGCCTGTGAAGTAGCAAGAACTAATCTTCACAATACCCAGTCAAAAATGAAATTAAGGTATGACAGAAATTCACAGGAAAGGAGTTTTAAACCTGGTGACAAAGTTCTGGCTCTCTTTCCCATACCTCAGAATCCTCTTCAGGCTAAATTTTATGGTCCTTATACCGTTGAAAAGAAAGTAAATGACTTAAATTATATCATTAACACTCCTGGGAGACGGAAACAGAAACAACTTTGTCATATAAATATGTTAAAGGAATATTTTAACAGGGATAGCCCAGCTAATTATTCAGTTAATTTAGTTGTACCTGTCCCACACAGTGAAGATATCAACGACGGAGTACGATCAGACTATAGTGACTCTGGTATAACCAATCTTCGGAATTCAGAAATATTGAACAACCTAGACCAGAAACTTTCACATCTACAACAACAGGAAAGAAATGAACAGCTATTACATGAATATGAGCACTTGTTTCCTGATGTTCCAACACGAACAAGTAAAATTTATCACGACGTTGACATTGTAGATTCTGCGCCTGTGAAACAGCATCCTTATAGGATGAATCCTCTCAAACAGAACTATCTGAAGAAAGAAATTCAGTATTTACTGGAGAATGATTTCATAGAACCAAGTAAAAGTAACTGGAGTTCACCATGTTTTCTTGTTCCCAAGCCAGATAATACATTCCGTATGTGTACTGACTATAGAAAAGTCAACAGTGTCACCAAAACTGATTCATTTCCAATCCCAAGAATGGACGATTGCATTGATAAAATTGGAAATGCGGAATATGTCACCAAGTTTGACCTTTTAAAAGGATTCTGGCAAATTCCACTGACGGAAAGGGCAAAAGAAATTTCAGCATTTGCAACTCCAGATGGACTTTATCAATATAAAGTCATGCCGTTTGGAATGAAAAATTCGCCTGCAACGTTTCAACGTCTGATGAACATGATAACATTTGGTCTTGATAATTGTGACGCTTATATCGATGACGTCATTATCTACAACAACACCTGGGAAGATCATTTGGAAACGATTCGAAAATTCTTTGATCGACTCAGCGATGCGAATCTGACAATTAATTTGAGCAAAAGTGAGTTTTGCCATGCTTGTGTCACATTTTTAGGACATATTGTGGGACAAGGTCAAGTTAAACCTATAGAAGCTAAGGTCAAAGCTATCTCTGAATTTCAAGTTCCAATTTGTAAAAAGCAACTGATGCGATTTCTAGGTATGGCTGGATATTATCGGAAATTTTGTTCCAATTTTTCCAAAATTCTGAACCTTTGACAAGTTTATTGAGTAAGAAAACCAAATTTCATTGGTCTGACAAGTGTCAGGAATCTTTTGACAAGTTAAAGGCCATGCTTAAGAATGCACCAGTTCTTTCTGCACCAAATTTTAGCCAATCATTTAAATTATCTGTTGATGCAAGTGATGTAGGGGTTGGTGGAGTATTGATTCAGGAAGACAAAAGTGGTGTGGATCACCCTGTGTGTTATTTTTCTAAAAAAACTAAACAAGCACCAGAAAAATTATTCCATAATTGAGAAGGAATATTTGGCTTTGATATTGGCTTTACAGCATTTTGAAGTGTATGTTACCTCAGCTCTTTCTCCAATTATTGTGTACAGTGATCACAATCTCTTTACTTTCATCGACAAAATGAAAGATAAGAATCGGAGATTGTTCAGATGGAGTTTGATATTGCAAGAATATAACATTGACATCAAACACATCAGGGGAAAAGACAATGTGATTGCAGATGCACTCTCACGTGCATAGAAATCTAATATTGCTTGATGTAATTAAGTCCAGTATCATAAAACATGTTCTTATGTAATTTTGGTTATTATAGTATTAGATGTATATTCAAAAGAAAGCTTTATTATATAAATCTTTCTTTTTCTTTATGAGGGGAGGTGTTATGTATGATGTTTATATAATATTATAAATATTTTAGGAAATTATAAATGTTTCTTCACTTTAATATTTGCTTAAATCTTAATGTTTATCAGGAAAAACATGTTTAACTAGTGTCCTTGAATTAAGTTGTTTTGATCAATATGTTTTCTCAATTTGAAGGTCAAGGTTGATTGTTGTTTACAAGTAAAAATTCCATTAAGATGACTCATATTCTAGAACATTCTGTCATGTGACCAATCTTTATATATACCATGTTTGGTGGACATTTATTCAGTTTTGACATTACCATCAGTCTTGTAAAGAGCTATTACAGTTGTGAAAATTCATTCCAAATTCTAAGAGGAATTATTTTAAATATTCATTGGATTATAACAGTGCTCATAAACTTTTGGATTTTGGATTTTTAATTGATGATTTTGGAATTTATGTGAACTTATTCAAAGATTTTGGAATACTTCATTTTGACATCAGCACATCAAGATTTCTAGTACATCAGGACTTTGGAGACCATTAGCACATCATAACATTTAAGGACACAGCCGTGAATTCGGAACATTCTATATTTAGGACTTGTGATTAGAACAATCATTCTTATTGGATTATTAGGATTTCAAAACACATTACTGTAAGTGACTTTTTGATTTTTCATTTTAATTATCTAGTAATAAATTGCTTGTTGATTTTTTACTTGATTTGTTGGTTTCACTTTCTTTCTGTTACATTTTTCTTAGACCATAGAGTCGTAACACAAACAAAGATACTGCACCATATATACCTCGAGTGATTAAATGTGTCTTTATAAGAGCCACTAATACAATCTGGTTTCCCATCACTGAATACCATATTGTGTGCTCTTTGGATTATTATGACAAAAACTTACTTGAACATATATAAATATAAAGCGGGTCCAATTTATGTCTCTTAAAAAACAGCCTTATAGAATGGGGACATTATATTATAATATAAAGGGCAGCATTTGGAAGCGTTGAGTATACAGCGGGGCTGAGTTAAATAAACAATCTAGAGTAGGTTTGTGGAGAAATAGTGTATGCACGATTACAATTAAGCCTGTATATATTTATGTACATTATAACCATTGTCTACTCATCTTGTCGGAAAAACACCTTCAGAGTATTATTATTGGTCTTTCTTTCCAGTATGTAATAATCATTGGTTGTCTACGGGCAGCTCAACTCTTCGTGAATTTTCACTTCATCAAGAGTCAAGAAACTGTAAGTAAAGAAGTTTCGTATAAAAAAGTAATTATAAAATCTTTTGTTGTACAATTTTTGTAGTGTGGCTAACGCCAGGCAAGATAAGATAAGATGATTTTTTTTATTTCGGACAAATTGGTCCATATATAGATAGAATACGTTCGTCACTTAAAATACTCAATTATTAAATACAAATGCATATCTGATGTATGAAAAAACCTACAAAGTTCACACTATAAACTAATTTCGCACACAATTATTATCAGCATTAAGACATGTTTTATGTACAACAGTTAGTGTTTTACAGATTTGCTAAAATAGGCGAATTTATAAGTATATAATTCTTTCAAATATACACTAATACATTGATCTCTCCGTTTGATATTTTTGTCCGCAACGAAATCACACATTTTCTTAACAGCTCTTTTGAAAATAGTTATTTACAAACATTGTGCTAGCGCTGCTCGCCACAAAGCTATTGTTGTAAGGTAAACGTACTGACTTCGACCATGACGATGCACAATACATATAGCAATGAAATTATATAAATGTACGCATACTCCAGTACACATAAACCTGTGGTGTCTCATTATATCATGATCGTCAGATAATATTTGATTTTACATGACCCAAATAGGTACCGATATCGATATATTGAAGACATTTACCAGAGAAAAATATTATTTGTGCATACGGCAATTTCAAAGATGTTGACTCAGAGACCATAAATACACATTTTTTTGTTATATTTGTAATAGTATAGTTTATTTCATTAATTTTAAGTTTAGAACACCTGCAAGAGGAGTACAATATGACAAAACATGCTTGAATACACGTTTTACCTGTAAAATACATGAAATGTGTTTGTTAAGAGCAATCTGTATTGATTATTGTTGTATATTTCTCTTCTGTTCAATTCAAATCAGTCTAAGTGCAAAGCAAGGCGGGAACAAATTGTGTAACGGATAAGATACGCTTGGGACCAGCATTTAATTTTCGGTTTGGAGAGGTTTTCGATTTACTGAGGGTTTTGCATATTTGAAACAAATATGTAATTTTATAAGAGTTTATGTGATTTGAGAGAGAACATGTTATCATGAGAGAACATCTGTGTATGTGTGTAAGAGTGCACAAATTAAGAAACCTGTTTGATTTTTAAACATTTAATGAAAAATTAGCTGAGCTGAACAACGTACATTCCTTCCGAAAATCACATCCTGTCACATGAATAAGTAAAGTTGTTTCACATAGACATACAGTCCTCGTGTCAAGACACATTTAAGGAACGAGATACTTTTATAATTTTACTATAAGTTCATTCGAATTATGAATGATAATCCATGTTTAAATAATTCGATTACTCATAATATTATATGCCAAATTCTTCTCCTGGTTTCTTCAATATAGGTTTTGGCACATATTCATATTTTCTCATCGGATTAATTTTATCCTGTACGGATATTTCAATCCTACGACGCTTAGCTAGTCGCTCTGACATCTTGACATGTGAGAGAAAACAAATGACACTCATGGCTACTTAAATGCATGTATGTAATGATTTTTCTTCTTTGAAAATCATTTGAGTGAATCTGATTTTTAGAATACTGTTTTGTCATTCTTCGTTAACAAATCATCAAAAAAGAGGCAGCATGCCTAATTAATAAAGCATGTGTACTTAATATAAAAAACAACAAACAAACAGACTGAACACGTACGATGGATCATTGATACAAACGATTAGCATCAGTTACAATTAGATAATAAGCAGATAAATATAATCTTCTTAAATGGCCTATACACAAGTGTTTTGTTATACATAATTTACCTTAAAAGCTGGTTCTTTCTTATGGTGCAAACACTTCAGATTGGCCTGTTGTTGGAACTAATCTTTGTCGGCGCGCGTGTCAAGTATTGTTTTGTCCTTGCGTACCCTTGGGACAATATTCTCACCGATAAACCTACTACAGTATCTGCTAACCGTAAATAGCCTGGTCCAGTGTGTCAGGAATTTAGCAGCTATGACACATTTCCAAGTTCGAAGTGAGCTTCAGATTTATGGGGTTTTCTGTGCAAAATTGATATTTTAGATCGAAATTTGTTTCGGTTTTTGGAGAAGAGGGGTTTCGGTCTACTGGAAAAAATATGATAATAATAAAGAAGGAAAAATTCGCCACCACCCCCTCCTCGAATAAAAAAGAAAATTGTTCTTGAGGGTATTCTGGTATACCCAGGGTTCGGTTTTCAGAGTTTTCACTATATATATATATATATATATATATATATATATATATATATATATATATATATATATATATATATATAATATCCAAAAGAAAATAACTCATTTTATGTTTTGAAATAAGATGAATGAAAATGTTTCTCAATCTGACATATGAAAATGACTTTTCTGAATTGCCTGATAAAAGAACGATCGCCATCGTGGTATAGTTCAAAACTGAAAATTTTGATTTCGGATTTGTTCTGTTTCTTTTTCTCTTTTTCTTTTCTTTTTTCTTTCTTACGCGAATTTATTCCAAAGCGTGGCCATTCATGTAAATTGTGTTATTACCTACTAGATTGTCATCCTAGCGGGGTGTTAAAATTCCAAAAGGGTCAAAACTGGATCATATGACTTACAAGTGTGATGTAAGTACGACACATGACGAATAGCAATACCCAACTTGGTCAAACAAAATGGCGGAAATCTCCGCATCGAAAGTTAAATTGCTAATATCTAATTAATGATCCAAAAGATTCAAATGATGGTATTACATACATACATGAGGTAAAATGCGGTTTATTACCGATGAAAATTATCCCCCAAAGGAAAGCTAGATTTTAATGCTGATTCATAAGTCTTTTGGCGGGATTTGTTTGGCTTAAGGGAGGTAACTGCCACAACTAGAGCACTGTTTCTATACAATCTTCTGCATAACCAGCCATGGCAGCTAAGAAATGCCTAGGTGATATTCTTTCAACAAATAAGTTTATGTAAAGTTTGTTAGTTTACCGGCTGAGGGTGTATGGGGTTCAAGATCATCATAACATTACGTACACCCCAGGAAACTAACATGTAACTAATAATGCCGCAGAGTAAAGTATTGTACCCACTGGATACTTCGCTGGCAGATCAGGACCAACATTGTCCTTTATAAATCACACTGACATCAATCAGCGTAGACACTGATTCGTAGGCTCATTATTCGACGGCAGATCTCTGTCAACGCTCTAGGCAATAGGACTCATGTTTTACACACGCATACATCCGCTAAATCAAATGACCACTTTCAGACAACTGACTACGTCGCTAAATATTATGTTTCAGATATTTTTGTTTGTCCTCGCCATTATTCTACTCAGAAAGACAACATTTAAAGTTGAGCCTGGAAGCAGCTCCACAAAGGAAGTCTGGACAACAGGTGAGAGATCAACGCAGATTGTGTTGTATAGAATCGGCATGAAATATGTAGTCATTGGCTTACTTTTGTTCGTATAGGCACGCTTTTAATGAATGACGCTTCATTCAATAGGAAAAAAAAAATTTTTTTTATCAAGTAGACCTTGTTGTTGAATCATTACTAAAACAAAGTAATTAAATTAAGCAAGATACCCATTGTAATCCCAAACATGCATACATTTGACAATAATATTGTAAATGCTCATGAAATTTCCTTTGGGTCAGCTATTAATGATATAGCGTTTTTCTCTTTCAAACTTTTCATTTAATAATTTAGATATATTAACAATTCTTTATTTCTTTCCGGTTCAGGTTTCTTGGTCGAAACTTCTCACTCATTATTTTTTTAAAATTATTGTGCATAAACATTACGATCTATACATTTATTACTAATTATAGGGGATACGCAGACAACCCGAATGAAATTACCATCAAAAGCATCATCCGCGCCAGTGTCCTTGGAACCACAGCCACTAATTTCATCAACAGCACCGACCCAGCATAGCTTCCTTCTCGGATTTAACATTAACAGCAGCAGCACTGGCACCGCATCCAAAACAGCCAGTAATATCATCATCAACAGCACAGAATCAGAAGAGATTTTAGACTGTGCATGTGCCTCCAACTCCAACATCAGCAGCAGCAGCACTACCACCACTACCACCAGTAAGGCAATTAACAGCACCGACCCAATCTAACTTCTATCCTATACAGAGCTTTTATCCCGTGCATGTATCTTCAACTTCAACATCAACAACAACAGCGCTACAACCACCACAACAACAACCGGTAATATCATCAACAGCACAGAATCAGCAGAGCTTTTTTCCCATGCATATGCTTACAACTGCAACATCAGCAGCATTACCACCAGCAACACAATCAGTAATGCAATTAACAGCACCGACTCAATCTAACCTATATCCTATGCAACCATTCCTCCCAGGAGCAGGCCGGCCGAAAGTGTGGAGGGATTGGGCGGGGGCAATAGCCCAGGGGCCCAGCGATTTCTGGGGCCCTCCATCAACTGAGTTATAAAAAACTAATCTTTGCAGTAAATATAAAAATTTGTTCCTTGCAAGAGTCCAAGTTATGGTATATTACTAGCTATTTTATGTGCAAAACTGTATACTTGATTTTATATACAAAAAATTAAACTAGTTTTGGGGCCATTGACTGCTCTGCCCAGGGGCCCGGGATTTCTGTCGGCGGGCCTGCCCAGAAGCAGTGATGCCTGTGCCTGCATCTCACGACTCGGCTCGAAAGACGATGTCAAGTACATATATTCCCACGACGACTTTGTCAGGCAACAGTATGCAAGCACTACCTCCGGCACAGGCACCTCCACCCGCACAGCAGCTGAACTATGCGCCTTTAACAATGACATCTTGTGCATCAAGCCCTATTAGATTAGATTGAGGGGTGGGTGGGGTGGAGCTAACTCAGCTCTCTACCAAAAATGCTTCCTGCAAGAGAGAGAGAGAGAGAGAATGTGCGTGTGTAAAAAGGTGTAAAACAGGGACATCGGTGAGAATACATACCAACATAAAAGGGTCAAGCCTCGAAACGGGGACGTCCCTTTTTTGTAATAGAGTCAAAAATGGATTGCCATGACCTTACTTAGTTATAAAAACATTAAACTAAGCGTAGCTGAGCATGTCCACGTTTGGTCAGTATTTTTTTTTACATTATACCATACACAAAAATACAAGCGTCTCACTAGACCTAAAATTGTGTGTATCAGTCGGAAAAATTAATCCCCGTTTAGGAGGTAAAATTCTCATTGTCAGCTCTAGGTGCCTTCTCGCGCACTTTGGTACCATACTACTTACTAAATCTGGCATCATAAAGATCTAACAGGATTTAGATCAGCTATGTAAGCATATACAAATATGTATTCAATATTTTCGTTTTAACACAGAGAGGAAGATCGATTATATGTTATATGCCAAATTAGAAAGATCGGGAACAAATTAAAACTGAATAAACGGTTTCGCAAATGTAGTACACACAACTTCTTACGATAAATTTATCAGATTTATGCAGGTATTCTTCAGAAAAATTACGATGGGCAAGAAACTATTGCCACTCAGCTCTGCTTGTACAATTTATCTTTTGTTTACATGTGAGCCATTTGCAATTCGAAACGAAAAACATATCAAAATATGAACGCTTGAAAAGTAGTTGGTTATATCAAAGATTGTTGCTGTCTATTTGAAAGCATGTGTGCTATGAATTGCATTTTCATTCAGATATTTTAACAACGCTAACTTGGTATTTTTGCCTGCAGTTTAAATATTTGCATCCATTACGTTTATTACTACTACTACAACAACAAATAATAATCAACATCATCACCTCCACCACCATCATCATCATCATTGTTGTAAATGAGCATAAAAATGAATTGTCTACATAGTAATCAAGTAAATAATAACGGTAATCGTTTCTTTCTTCCACTTTATAGCGTTAGAGTTAGCTCAGACAAATCGATCTTAAACTAATTGGCAAAAAGATAGCTTTTGGTAAAAACTTGTATATGGTACCAGTCACGACATACAACATAAAAAGTTTTCATAATTATATTCAGTGTTTCTCGATGTATCTTAAATGGGCAAGCATGCATCAGTACAAATAATGTGAAGCAAAATATTTTTATGATTCTTGCCGACTCGGAGCTAAATCGTCGAATACTTCTTTTCTTTATTTTTTCTTGTCTTTCTTTAATTTCTCTCATTCTTTCTTTAATCTGTTTAGTCGGTACTTTTATATTCTTTACATTTTCCCTACTTTTCTTCTTTCTTTCTTTTTCTAGCTTACTTGTTTTTATTCTTTGTAAGAAATCCAGAGATTATTAGCACAAGTTTTTTTAAAAATTTGAGCACAACTTAAATATGTGTTCTTCGATTTTTAATCACTATGGCTCTATTAGTAATTGATTATACACTCTTAATACCTCAAAGTTAATTTTAACAACACTGAAACCGTCAGCTTTCCTTTCTTTAAAAAATGTATCGTATCTTACATGATAATAGGAAACGTTTATTTTATAGCTTAATAGAAGAAGTCCGCGTTTTTATCACAAATATTAAATCTGCTTGACGTATATAATTGCCTTTATCTATTATACCGTTATATTAAGATACGATTGCAAAACGTAAATGGTAATGTACATGACATAAAAGAATACGTATGTTAACAGCCGAGTAGTAGCAGGAAATTCTCATTGCAGTAATTTGTTTATATAACGGCGTGGCATAAACGACTGTGCAACTCAGAGAAAAGATGCATAAACCTTTGAAGTGTTTATCAACAAATTAATATATTATTTTTTCACTCTTTTAAAGTGTCGATATAGATTGCAAGTTTGCTTTAAAGACGATGAGGGCACCATCTTTAATATTTACTTACAAAAATGTTTGCAAGTGATACGAGTTCAATGTGCATATTTTCCTCCACGGATAATAATTAATCCTTTTGTTCCGACCTCCAAGGAGGTCGGGTTTATTCAGAAATGTATTTGCCTTTAGGTGTGAAAGCAATTCAAACTGAAGCCGCAGCTCAGAAAATAGGATCAATTGCCATATGTTACGACTCTAGGGGTAATGTAACAGAATAAAAGACACAAACAAGCTTTCAAGATTAAAATGAAAATCTTTAATTGCCTAAAATATTAAAAGAATTAAAATAGTTCAACAAACAATCAAAGTGAAAGAATTAAAATAACTTACAGTATAGAATATCCTAAAAAGTCCTAAATTGTTTTAAAGTTCACTTCCTGATGTTAATCCAAATAATCCGGATGTGGTATTCCGAATGAAAAAGCCTGTACTGTGCTGAAGTTGACAAGTTCTGAATAAATCCAAAATAATCCTTGCAAGTCTGGAATCTCACAAGTTTAGAATAATGTCCGATAATTCCACGGAGCTGTATAGTAATTCAGATGAATTACTAATTAAATAAATTCCACACTGAACTGAATTATTTCAATAACCTCTCTTCGTTCAAGCAATTGTAAAGAATGATTTGTCACTGGATGAGTTGCTATATATACGCTGATTTTAAAAGGGAATATCCTTTCTCCGTCTTTAATAATATGGTATTTCAAAATAACACAACCCTCTAAGAACCAATCAGGAACTAGGTTACACGTCATTTACCCAAAGGTCTAGCGTACTAAAAATCTTAAAGAGTAAACATAATGTTATTGTAGTATGGAATGTGACCTTTCAATGTTGATTTCTAAAAGTACAAAGCTAGGTCGACTTCATTTTCCCGCACAACTGATCATGTGACCACTTATCGATCGAAAGGATGTCGTATATATACTCATATGACAACCCCAGTTCAGACTAAAAAGAACAGAGATCATAAATTAGTAAATTAAATTAATATATATAAACAAATAGAGGCATGATTCCGTAACACATATATGTACAAATATCCTTAAAAAAATCATTGCATTTATATTTAAACTTATTTTAACAAGGGAATAATTAAGTTGCATTGATAATATGAACAGGTGTTATGTACTGCAATACCAAGAAGAAATAGTTTACTGAGTAGATAGAGACTGGGCAAAGCGCTTTATCGCTTTAGATTTTCGTCTTTACAATATTTGAGTAAAGAAAGCTACGTGGGTCTTCCATGAGTCCTTTCATATACTTAATTGACAAATTGTGCAAGTGAATTCAATCGTCATTGCTCGAATATTAACATGTCTCAGCTCAGCTGGTAAAGCGTCGGGTTTGATGCATACCCAGGCCAACCCGGGTTGGCTGCCTCCGTGTGTCCTTGAGAAATCAGCTTAACTCCCATTTATGCTGCATGATACAGCCAATAAGGTTCTAAAGGTACCGTTAAAGCAAACAAAAACAAAACAAAACAAAATATATTTTGAAATATTATGACTTGATTAAGTTCCTGAGAAAGTTCGTTGTTCAATATCTCTGACAATTTAGGTAAAACAACCATAGGATCGTTGTGTCCTTGCTTTATACTGCTACATATAGGTACATCATGAATATATTGATAATGCAACCGGAAAAAACTGCCTGGACATGCGCATCGGATAACACTCAATGTACCGCATGCATGATCTTTTACATGGTTATTGATTTTGTGAAAATGTACAAGCAGTAAACTAAACAGAGCCGTTTACACCTGTAAACGTCTCAGTCGTATAAAATACAGATGTTCAATCAGCAAACATAACTTATCATTTCTTATAGTTTTAATGCATATAAAGTTGTGAACTTTCAGAGACAAAAATCATTTTGAAAATTCAAAAAATTCGTGTCTTGGAGAAGGAATATATATTGAGAAAATAAACAAGCACTTTTCAGAAGAAAGAACATAAAAGTAGCGTTCATGTACTCTGGATGAGGGTTTCTCTCTCTATGCCCCCCCCCCCCATCTCTTATATATATTAAACAATTAAATCTTACTAATATAGTATCCTTTACAAAGTCTCAAATCAGTTACAGAGTTAAAATAGAGAAACAATAGAGCGCTTACGTCAGAACAAATGGAACAGAACGAAAGTTTATTGCTAGATTAGGTCTAACAGAAGACATATCCGATTGAGTACAAATACAAATTATTAGTAGTAGTGGTATAGCGGATGGGGCAACGAAGGGTAGAAAGAGATATATTCATCAATATTTTGGACATACATGACCAAATGCAATGCGACGGTGGCATACGTAACTGTTCTGAGTTTATATGGGAATAAAATGATTTAAATATCAGTTCTATAAATTTACTTGTTCTTATCTGTACGTTAAGATGTTTATTATTTTGCAAATCACCAAATTTGTATGTACTAACATTTATGAGATACTTCATACTTATATATTATTTTCTTACTTCAACAAAATATTGACACTGAAAAAGATAGTGAAATTCATCATTTATATCTTGTGAGGCACATACTTCACATTGTCTTTCAGATATATCGAATATTTTTACCTTCCAGTTGCATTTGGAAACCTGTGATTCGTTGTACGGAACTCTGTTAACATTATTCTCTAATTTGAGTCATACATGTTAAAAATGGTTCAAAATAAAAAGATTTTTCGAAAAATATCCTATAAGCTAATCGTTTAGTGGAATCAAAAACACTAAAATGCCAAGTTTGTATATATTTATCTGTCAGCCTACCAGTAGAGGGGAATGACTGAAATAACCATCAATTATTCAGTCCTAAATCACACAAAATTTGTCTCTTAGAGGAAAACCATTTAAAATTGCATAACCAGCAGCAACATAGTCTAAGATATCATATAATATATTTTAAATGTTACTCTTTTTGTTTTCATTAACATATCTAGCCCAAAATATATCAGCTCTAATTTGGATAAAAATACTTGTAGTAAAACTTACTGGTCTCTCCACATAACATACATAGCTGGATATTTTTTCTCAGAAATACAACATGTGTACATGTTCGATAACATAATTATCACTAAAACTTCAGACCTCACATCAATGTAACAATAACGGCAAAGCAATATTTTCAAAACGTTTGAATTGTAAATCCAATGATAAAAGCAAATTTCTTGCTTATTACCATCTACATTGATTCTTTTTTTACCGAATAAAATGAACAATTGTGTTAAAAAAGCAACCCTAAATATACAAACTAATCAGCTATTTCCAAGTGATGTGTTTAAAAGTAAAAAGAGAAAGGCCTAGATTGCCTTGATATCAATTTTTTTCTTCAAACATTGACTTTTAATTTCCATTCTCTGCAGTATATACAGAATTCATTCAAAGTTTTCCGAAGATCTTTGTTGTTATCTGCAAGAATGACACCATCGTCAGCATAATAGATAATACATACTTTAAACTTTAAGGTGCTCGTTAAGGATCTTGTTATTATCTATGCTTATGATAGGATTGTTAGGCAATCAAATTAATTTACCATCAATAATAATTTTGTAATGATTATTATGAGGACGACAATAACATCAGCATAATGAATCTACCCCTCCCCCCCCCATTTGTTTTTGCTTTTTTTGTAAATGCCTAAAAATTTTTAACAAGCACATGCTTTCTGTGCTCCTGTGTGGATGTATCTGGTTACAATGCTGTTGGAGAAAAATGTTTAGATCAGCAGAACTGTGTACTCTATCCAGTATGTAAGTTAGTATTTTACACGACGTTATATTTCCATTTTTTTACTGTGTATTACATAGATACTATTTGCAGTGCCATCATGGAATTTGTAATTGTTTTATATATGTTTACTGAAAGGCCAGTATGCCTAATGGTAATATAGTTCTCCTTCTCCGATAAAAGTGTCTTGGAATATACTCATCATAATACCAACTCAACCCCCTACCACCTACTCATCCCCGACTATTTTGCAAAACGATTCTCTTGCAAATACTATTACTACTACTACTACTACTAATAATAATAAAGATTTGGTAATGTAATCATAATACTCAGAATACAGTCAATATGTGTATCCAGACATTGATTAGCACTAATAACTTTTTCTCAAGGCCTTATTTTATTTGTTGAAATTGCTTATATATATATATATATATATATATATATATATATATATATATATATATATATATATATATATATATTAAATGAACATACATCGGTTGAATATAAGAATATAAGTCGTGTGGAATCCAAAATTAGATATTAAAAAAAATATTAAAAAAAAAAAAAGCACCAGTCTGAAAGAAGACGAGAGACTAATTATATCAAATAGTTTTGCATGCAAATAAATTGCGGAAAAGATTATAAAACTAATATCTGAATTAATTTCGTATATTCTCCTGTTTGCAGAATTTTATTTCAGACTTACCTTCTTTCACCATAATGTTTATTCAACTTTGTCGAATAATGAAATGGGTTTTGAAAATATAAACACTTTTAATAAGTAAAATCGTGTTTCAAGATGTTGTTGCATGAAAAAATAAGCAATATAATCTAATGTTTTGTTTTTGTTTTTGTTAGGTCGAATGGACAAAATGCATCACGAAAAAGGCAACTGGAAAGTGCCACGTTTTTATACGCGCAGATCATCCATAGCGCCGGATTGCACGTGTAAAACATAAATGAATGAGGTAAGTGTTGTGCGGATATCCTCTATGAAGCTACATTTTATTAACAAATATGCTTTCAAGCCCAATCATTTATTATTTATTTATTTATTTTTTATTTGTCCAACTTATATTCACGTTTCAATGTCAAGGTCACTGTTACTAAAAACAAGATGTTTGCTTATGCATTTAATTTCCAGACGATAACTTTGTTCTACTACCAGATTTCAACGCAGCTTGGTACATGTATTTCCCTTAGCCTTTGAAATAAGTCTACTGATTAAGAGTCAGTAACTCTAAGGTCAATGTCACTGTTACTTAAAACAGGTTTTTCGTTTGTATTGCGTTTCTAGACTAGAACATAGTGTTTCAACATTTTTATAACATTAACACTTTCGGTACGGTAATATAGAGTTCTTCTAAATTTGGAGTTTCTACATTGAAGCTCAAGGTCAAATCTCATGCTGGTGGGGTATCATATCCCGTTTGCAGTACACATATTTCATGGCGTGAAGTGATAATGTATAGAATATTTATTTATTTATTTTTTTTTTTCATTTGTTTTAACGAAACTTTTAACACATCACTGACTTTATCATGCCGAGGAAATTGGATCTAAGTAGCTTTCGGAAAGACACAATTAGGAAGCCCACACAGACTGACCTGAGCGGATATCGAATACGCGACCTCTGGATTAAGAGTATGATGCTCTACCAACTGAACTACCGCGGCTACCTCACAGTAGATCACAAGGAGTATGAGGAACCCGAAAATAAAATGCGCATAAGTAACACATGAGTATATTTTCATGCAGAATCAGTATTTGTTCTGTTAATTTGTAAGAAATTATTTTGGTTAGTTACTACGATATGTGCTACTAACAAATGTCAGATGAAAATCAGTATTATTATAATAGCAACCCAAAGTGAGAACAATGAGTAACCTACTACTGGGAAAATTAATCAAGAACGCAGACCAAAACGTTCAATCCTTTGGAAAATATAATTTTTAATGTATATATTTCAGTCATCATTTCTTGCTTTAAGATTAAAAAATACAAGTTTTCCTGTATTATAACGTAATTGTAGGTTGTTTACTTAGTATTTAAGTTCAAGGACTGTTTTGGTAAACAAGTTGTTTATTTAATTTGAGGTCAGGGTTGATTTTGTTTATAGATAAAACTAGAATTTCCTTTAGAGTTGTGTGTTAAAAGTCACCTACACCATATAATTTTCTAAAACATTCTGTCATGAGACCTATCTTTATATATACCATGTTTTGTGGACAGTTTTTAGTTTCGACTTTACCTTCAGTCTGTCATGAGTCATTACAGTTGTGAAAAATCATTCCAAATTCAGAGAGAGAGGAATTATTTGTTTCAAAAGATTCACTGGATTTACTTATAGTGCTCATTCTCTTTTTGGATGATTTTGAATTGATGATTTTGGTATTTATTTTAACTTATTCAAAGATATTCTGGAGTACTTCATTTTGGCACATAATGCCATTAGAGACTAGTGGCACATCAACACATTCAATGATACTGAAATTCATTCGGAACATTCTATATTTAGAACGTGTGATTATGACACTTAAGATTATTGGATTATTTGGATTTTAATTCACGTTATTATAAGTGTCTTTTGATTTTTATTTTAATTATCTAGAAATAAATTGCTTGTTTTTTTTTTTTACTTGATTTGTTGGTTTCACTTTCTTTCTGTTACATTATTTTAAGACCATATAGTCGTAACAATAGCTTGACCACTTCGAACAGTATTCGTGATTGATACCATTTAAGCGACATGAAGAACGGAGTTGGTTTATAGGTCACAATACGATTTATAGTTGAATCTGAGTGGATTGGCAAGTTCCAATGAGATTATGATTCAACTAAGCATGAAGTGCTACGTTGTTAAATTAGGATAGTCCCGCAATAAGTAAACATTGACCATTCCAAAAATATTCTATACATACGCGCTCATTGCATAACATGATTTTATGATGAAACACAATTTTAAGTCATATTATTAGTTCCTGAACTCTTTCCAATAAGAACTTTTGTACAATATTGAATCAAACATACTTCTATTATTTTCACACGCGGAAACTTGCATTTTGTGTCATGAATATGAACAAAGAGATTGTAAACTCACATGTCATACAAGTCCTTCTCTTCTAAAAGAGAATTTGGAAAGCTAAATTGATATTCACAAGTTCTTTTTTGCCTAGGAAGATAAATGTTATTATCTAATATTTTTTTTTTATAGGTTTTGTTCATACCCATTATAAAGTTATTGACTGTTTAATTGATTTCATGACTTTCGTTACCTGTAGGGAACATTGAATATGCCCATCAGGTGTTTTATGTCATTGAAACCCCTATTTAATCAACCCTTATATTTTAACGGAGGGTGAACCAACGATGTCTGGAGCCCACAGTATCAATTAGTAACAAGAACCAGATGCTATAACCTTTGTCGTAAGATGTACCCTTCGTCGTTGGTTTACCCTCCGTCATTGATATTTTAAGCGATTTGCTCTGCAGGGTGTGTCTCATAAAAATTGTTAATGGAAAAGATCTTAAACTTTTTTGTCAGACGTCTTTCTTGCCGTGTCACATTATTGTATAAATAACATTAGCTTTAACCTTTGATTAATTTTACTTGCAATTGTTAGCTAATTTTGGTTTCAGTCCATTCATACCAATACTTTTATAATGTATTCATACGACTATTTCAAGCGTCTTTTAGTTTATTTATAATTCATGTAGATCTAGGTAAAAAGAAGGCCTTGATATTGAAAATGGTTGCTTAATATCATGGAATTGGCATGTCCTTATTCAGTTCTTTTTTGTTCGGGTGTAGTACACTTCTTCTGCGAGTTGAATAGACAAGACAAAAAACATCACAATATTCTCTATTCCTAAGTGTTTAATTACCTTACCTATGTTCATAGAAAGTCTTCTCCGTAAACTTTTTTATTAATCCAAATTGGAAAAAGGAATCAAGTATTATGCAGTAAATGGATTGTTAGTTTTGTTTTAATACAATTGAAAAAATAGCAAAATAAAACTTAGCACCTAAACATTTATATCAATAAGAAACTACTTTCCGTGAAAAACATAATACTGAAAACTTCCATGCACAAAGTTTTATCGCAAATATAAAAGAAAACAATATTTAATCATTTTTACTTTGATACATGGTGCATCAATGTTTTTCTGTAGTGAAATATTTAGCTCATGAAAATATGTAACAAACAGTGACTATAAAATGGGCAATGATTCGTATGTTTCCAGATTAATTTCTCCTTATGAATTATGTGTTCGCTTAAAAATCTAAAAAAATAAAAAAATAAAAAAATTAGAAAAAAAAAAAAATATTATTGAAGTACTTCGAGCTCACCAAAATATTTTCACACATATATTTTGCCCTTATCAGACTCAGCTGGAGTCGTTTCTAATATGACTTTGGTGTGACTTTTAATACTAAATGGGGCTACTTTCATATATATATTCTTGAACCATTTATTCAGAGAGCGGACATTATTAAGCAAAATGATTCATACTAAAGTATTGTGGCTTTGGTTTATTTCATACAAACAACCTTCAATGGGTGATACTAAATGAGAACGTTTTAATACCAAGAACTTTTGTTTAGCCCATTTTGAACAGGTACGTCAACTTACACACAAATTCTGTTTTTATTACACAACGGAAACATTTTCCATAAAAAGTTTTGATTTGTTTCCGACTTTTTGACAACATGTTGATAGAAACAAGCAATATAATCTTTAAGACCAGACGCAGACATTCTTATCTAAGCATTCTCTATGTTTTGGATACAAAACATGTCATTTTCATACAAACAGCGTTGGCGTGATGCACACACACACACACACAGGAATAATTTCATACGTAAGTGGTGATATATATATATATATATATATATATATATATATATATATATATATATATATATATATATATATATATATATATGTACACATTGGGGAGATTTCCATGCACACAACCTTAGCGTAGTACACGCAAAACCGAGACATTTTGATATACACATCAACTCGAGGTGGTACATACAAAACATAATAATTTGTATGCACACATCCATTATCTTTTAATACGGATCGGGGACTTTTCATACACAACATTTCAAGTTCTTCATACCAAACGGGGTCATTTTCAGGAGCACAGTCTTGACGTGATAAATATTATACGTGAACATTTTGATACCAACTGTGTGTTATATATTAAATGATCATATTTGTATACACACACCCTTACATATGAAACGGGGGTATTTTCGTAAACCCAGCCTTGCCGAGGAACATAAAAAACTTGGACATTTTCATGCATACAACTATGACATGATACTTACAAAACGTAAACATTTTCATAGACACAACCACGACTTAGTACGTACAAAACAAGGACCTTTTCTTATATTCAATCTTGGCAAAGTAAATACGAAACGGGGACATTCTCACAGAAACAATCATGACATGGTACGTAAAAATCATCGCCAAATTCATACACAACCATGACATAGTGCATACAAAACAAGGACATTTTCATACATACTGTAATAAACCTTGGATATGTGCTATTTGTATTTACACCTCCGTTTATATCTTTGTTATATTTGGCGATTATTAATTGATTATGGGAGTCGGTGTTGGGGAGATATTTCTCAAACCGAGTAATAACCAATTTCTAGGATCAGACATCGTAATGGACAGTATTCGCGACACGTCATGACAGCATGGATTAGTTTCGTAATTATCCTAATGTATAAGTGATTTGAGAGAATAATTCTTTGCATTAGGTGTTTGGGTCATGTTTTTTGGTGCATGGCGTAAAGTACCAATCTTCGGCTTGGAAATGCTTACTGATGGGTTATACAAATGGGAAGCAACAAAACCCATGCAAGTGTGAAATCAGGGCTTCTTGATTTGTGGTCATTAGGTGATTAGAGGAAATATTTTTGGAATACTTTCAGAACCCTTCAGTTGACAACGACCGTTATCTTCAGGTCCTTGGAAATAGGGGAAACATTGACCTCAAGCTAGGCTCAGGCAGAGGTTGTTTGATTCGCTCGGTAGTGAGCCCCCGTGCGTGTTACAATAAAATCTTGGCAAGGCACATATGAAACGGAGGCATTTTCATACACACAACCATTACATTTTATTTCCAAATTGTGGACATTTTCATACACACAACCATGTTATTAATTGAATATACAAGAAAAAAAAAATTAAAATAAAAAACGGTTTCCTGCTGAAATGAGACATTTTATCAACATATTATTCGTGTGTTTTATGTTAAATAGACATTATCATGCTAATAATTAAGTGGATTTCATTTTAAAGGCAAATTTGAACACAGCAAGCTTCAAATGTTTTGTTATTGTGTTGACATTTTAAGTTAAAAAATGTATACGTGTCAGTAAAATTATTTTAACTGAAGATCTGACATGCAGAACTGTGATTATTTTCTTTTAACAGAAACATGTCTTCTGTGTTTTCGCACACTTCTGACGAATAAGTTTCTTCAATATAAGATACATAAATTTTTTCTTATGTATAAATTAAACGTAATACATAAATTCAACATAAATTTTGTTGATATGGAAGGCAACTATTGACATGAGTTGAGATTACTGCGATATTTGGATCAATCTCCTAGTTATTTAGAATCATAATACATAATTATGGAATGTCCTCGATTTGATTGTATAATTCCCGACACTTTGCGTATATTTGTGCGTCCCCATTCTGATGGTAAAAGTTCAAACACATTTATATTGGATAATCGACTACAAATCCACTGCATAATACATGCATATATCCAATGCATAGTAAAACCGATCTTGCTGCCTATACCTTTGTTGCGATATAGATGTCCCCATTTTGATGGTAACAATTTTATGTCCCCATTTCGTAGCTTTTACAAGAATGTGTATATATATATATATATATATATATATATATATATATAACTTTTTCATTAATACGATAATAACATGAAATGTGCAAAAATATCCTGCCCAATGCCGGAGTCAATTTAAATATATAATGGTCTAAGGAAAGAAAATCTATTGAGTACGTCAAAAATCTAATAAGAGAAGAGCTGAGGCAGAATTACCATAATCTGAAAATAGTTAATGCTGTGTCACGGCTTCAAATGTGCTTGACCTTAAGCATCTGTTTACGGAAAAATTATTTCCATTCGGGCCAATATATGAATGATACAAGGAAGGAATGTGATGTTAGATACAGAGAAAAACAGAAAATGTATATATGCACGTACAAACAAGAATATATAGATAATTATTAGATGAACAAGACGAAGATGAAACCTAAATAGTTATTTATGTAGTGTTATATACAGATATTGCAACCTTAATGAAACTCGAAAGCTGGATATGTCTACTTGGAGTAAAATAGAAACATAACTGATGCTAAGTTAGACTGTTTTTCGTCGATTGAGAAATAAAACGATTATCTTCTTAGCGCAGACATTATATTTTCAGCATCGCTAACAAGCTTTTTAATTTCTCTAATTAGCGTACTACAAACAATAAAAGAACCCCTAGTTTTATTATAAGCCATATTTGATAGTTTTCTTATCATTGTGTATACTGAATACTTTAATATGAGCAGAGAAACTTAATTGAATAAGGGAAGCCTTGACAACTCTAACATGACCACTAAATAACTGCCTTGCCTACAGTACAATCAGTAAAATAAATATGTACTGCATCCTGGCACTATAAATCAATATGGGGTATATTTCATATATGTTATAATCCTTTTTACTTACTTGAAATATAAATATTTATGTATACAAGTACAATTTCATATATGTTATAATCCTTTTTACTTACTTGAAATATAAATATTTATGTATACAATTTCTTGGTATGTTCACTCAGTTCTAATTTGCGAGATTTAAACAACGAAACGGCAGAAAATGTCCCTGTAAAGGCCTTAGTCCTTGTAAAGGCCTTAGTCCTTGTAAAGGCCTTAGCGACGGCTTCGTTTCTGCTCTCTACCTCTCTCAAAAATTGAATAAGTTTTCTCTATCAAAGATCTCCGATTCCCTATTTTAACCCATCCAGTTCCAATACTGACGTTGCTAGGTTCCTGACAAGGAACATTTTCCGCCTTTTTTTATCTGAATGTCGTAAATCAGAGCTGCCAGGGGGTAACTGTGCTACTCATTAGCCTATTACATACTATAAAATCTTAGTATTTTATGTTTAAACTTACTCAGAGTGAAATAATTGATGCATTTTATGAGTGCATACTGAAAAGTTCCTGAAAAATGGTTAGAACGGTGTAGTTATTATGATTTTAATTTGTATTTGATATTTACTGGCAGTCGAATCATGTGAAGTTTTGTAAATTCAACACTTTCTTTTTTGCTGCATGTCTTGCTAGTTTCTGTTTTGTAATTTATTTCGACAAAGACTAAGTGAAAGTGAAAAGCGCCTAGGCTAGTTAAAAACTAGTTTTGCACTGTTCGTTGTAATCTTTTTTTTACAGTTATCTTAATGTTATGCTTTTCCCCCTCCTATATTAGCTATATTAGTGTTAGATTATTTTAGTTTGCTTTCACAACAACAAAACAGTTTGTAAATATATATTTTGTCATCGTTATTGTGTTATAATTGTTATCTGTTGGCGCCGTCGGCCTGGAAAATAAATCCTAATATGTCGAAATCGACTGGTAAGTTTCCCTGACTTCCTGCAACATACTTCGTCATAGATATATATAAACCCCTTAAACCGTAAAGCCATGGGACCTAAATTAAAATTGTCGGTTTTGACCAAGAGTTACTGTGAGTATCGCAAACCCTAAAAAATTCTTTTTTATATAAATAAGAAGATATGCAAGTACATCATCATCGATACCAGCCTATAATTTTAAGGAAAGAAAACCACAAATAATCAAAATAACGGTAATGTTTTTCATGTGATTTGAAAGAGACAGTGAGAGATTTTTGTTTGTGTGCGTGTGTGAAATACGGAAAGTGCTTATGTGACTAGAGAGAGAAGATGAAATTATGAGAGATCATATGTGTAAGTGCGCCTGTAAGAGTGCAAAAAATTAAGAAAGCACTTTGCATTTTTAACATCAAATGAAAAATTAGGTGAAGAACCTTCCTTCCAAATACTGTTTTGTCGGTTTCTTTCAGTAAATTACCAAAAGCGAAGCCACATGCCTTGCTATTAAAGCCCTGGTATTTATTTGTTTTAAAAACAAGTTTTTTTTGACCAAAGGAATAACATCAAGATTGATTCAGTAATAAACAGATAAACATAATCTCTCGTGTCCTTGATACATTTCTGGGTGACTGACTCACCAATAAATCTACTACAATATTTCCTAACCGTAAATAAACAGGCCTAGCGTGTGTCAGGTGTATGTTTTACTTAACACATGATCCCATGCTACTTCTGTACCATCAATATAAACTTTGTATGGAATTAGCAGATGATAAAATACATATTCAAGTTTGAAGTAAGTTTAGGTTTAATGGGGTTCGATTTTTTTTTTCGGTTTTCAGAGTAGAAAGGATTTGGTTTACTGGAAAAAATATGATGATACAAATCGGAACCAAAAACAAATTTTCATCTTGAGGGGACTTCGGTATACCGAGGGTTCGGGTTTGAGAGGCTATGATTAAATAAATAAATAAATAAATATACATATATATATATATATATATATATATATATATATATATATATATATATATATATATATACACACACATACATATATACATACAGTATTAAATCAAGTAGATAATGAGTAATAAAACATAATGCGAGAAACTCTAGCGAGATACGTTCGCATTTATTTCTACCCGCATTTGTATTCTGAAACTATAGCAGATTTCATCAGCTCCTTTGTTTGTATGTGTGTGTGTGTGTGTGTGTGTGTGTGTGTGTGTGTGTGTGTGTGTGTGTGTGTGTGTGTGAGAGAGAGAGAGAGAGAGTATTTAAAAAGTCAGAGGTCAGGGTCACTGCGACTGATGAAAGAATAAAAATGGTTGTATCGCACATTAACTCGAGCTAACCGTCATCAACAATAACCGATTATTGTAGATTGATTACAACTGGGGGAAAAAAAGTCTATTGATTTTGCGTTCTAAAGGTAAAAGGTCAATATCACTGTGATTATAAGAAGAAAAATGGTCTCCACACAATAACTCTAGTTCTCCGTCATACAGTTACCAACCAATGGGGACCATTTGCACGTGGGGTAAGGAAGAACTCTCTTGATCTCGGGTTCAAAATGTAACAGGTCCAGGTCACTGTAGCTGAAATAAAAAAAATATTTTCCGCACAATAACTTAAGTTCACCACCGTCTACAGTTACCAACCTTTGGGGATGGTTTCCACTTGAAGCCACAAGAAAGTCAATTGATTTGGGGTCTAACGGTCAAAGGTCCAGATCACTGTGACTGAACGAATAAAGTGGTTTATCACAATAACATTATTTCTATATCGTATACCTGGACCAAATCATAATGATTGGCTTGCACTTGGGGTAAGAAAGAAGCTAATCCCATTTTGAAAAAAGGCCAAAGGTCAAGATCACTGTGACTGAACTAACTTGAGTTCTCAACAATCTTCAGTTACGCAACTTTTATTGACGGCTTTCATTTGGGGTAAAGAAGGACTCTTTCGACCTTGGGTGAAATTCTCAATGGTAATCGTCACTGAGACTGAGAGAAGAAACAATATTTTCTCTTTCTTTGCAAAATAACTTGCGTTCTGGACCACATACCTGGACCGATATTTATGGATGGCTTGCGCTCAAGGTATGGAAGAGACCATTTGATTTCTAGGTCAAAATGTTAATGGCCAAGATCATTGTGGTTCAAACAAAACTGGGTTTTGCAGGTGAAAAAAACAAACAAAAACAAACAAAAAAAACATTTGTTGATTGCAAACTTTGTGAATTGCTTACATTTAGAGTAATAAAGAAACCTTCTTTGGTCTAAAATTCAGAGGTCACAATCATGGAAGGTTTATTAAGACGATAATGGTTATGTATATTAAGTTTTGTTCTAAACCGCATACCTTGAACATTTTCTTACTTTCTACCTTTGTTTATTTTCTGAACTCTGTAAGATTACATTCTCACTGTATATACGCTATCCCGATGGTATTCATCAATCGTGATTTTATTTTTTCCTTATAGCAAGAGAGAGGGGGGATTTTTATATGTCAAATAGCAATCTTTCCAAAGGACTGGATTGTCGGGAAATGATATCTGCTAGGTAGAAATTATATTGGGCAAGATATGGCGAACATAATGCTGCAACTCTGCAGACTAGCCTAAGCGCTTTCTTGTTCTACGGATCCCTTGTCTACAAAGGTTAGGTTACCTAGTGGAATTAAAAGTATTTAAAGATTGAAATTACTTATGTTGTGAAACACTAGTAATATTATTTTCTAGGCTAAATACCACCATCATGCAGTAGAAGGTGACTTGGTTTGCTGCAACGAGATCAAGGTACATATGCAGCAAAACCTGCAAAAATGATCATACCAAGCCAATCAAATGGCTTTGGACGAGGTGCTGCAATTGCACGGGGCAAATATGGACGTGGACAGCTTCACAGACTTCCAAATTATCAGGTCAAACCTACAAATGACTTGAACGTCACTTACGCCGCCCATTCCAATAGGAAGAACGACGTTCAGATGGAGGGCAGCTTGCAGAATACATGGGCAAGAGAGAAGTTCCTTAGCTTATAGGATAATAACTAGAGCTTTCTGATTTTCGACACCCGAAACAATTTTCAAAACTTTTTAACGCATGGCTTACACGTAGACACCTTGCTCTCTAGGATTTCCTCAACTATATCTTGTCGAATTATTTTTACGAGCAATGTCCTGTTACAGTAGGAAATGTTTCCTGTAGGAATAGCAACGCAAGAACAAACAACCACATTGAAAGCTTTCACAACGAGTGGAACAAGTCTTTCAGACAAGTACATCGTAATCTCTGTCAATTGATCTGAATAATGAAGGATGAACGGAAGAGCGCTGAGTTAGCCACAGCAGATGCTCTATGTGGAGTCGGTCCACCAAGAAGGTGGATTTTATTGCGTCAAAATCTATACTTAATAGAAAAAAGGCATGGATTGCATTACAATGTTATAATTACTCTTTACGTTTCCCTTAGAAAAGAAGATTTAAGCAAAGAGCGTTTCTTGTTAAACTTATAATTTAAAAATGTAAATATATGGTCGTTTCTTTCTTTCTTTCTTTTTTGTGTCTGAAGTTTCTGGAGCAACATTGTTTTCTTACTAACCATTTAAAATAAAATATATTGTCGAAATATATAGATAATTTATTACCAATTGATAGGGAGAACTCATATAACCCAAATAGGATTACCATCATAAGCATCACCGGAAACACTGCCTCAGCAACCAAAACAAATAATTCCATCAACAGTTATGACCCAGCATAACTTTCATCCCATATATATCTCTCCAAATTCAGGATCACCAGTATCAGCATCAGCACCAGAACCAGCAGCAGCAGGAGCACCACCACAACCACAACGTTAATGTCATCAGCATCATCGGGTCAGCAGAGCTCCTATACCACGAATGTGCCGCCAACTACAATAGCAGCAGTAATACCACTAACACAACATCAATCACCACCACTTACAACAACAACCACTAATACCATTAACAGAACTAGCGCAGCAAATTTATTTATCATGCAGCCAATGCTTCCATGAGCACTGAGACGTGTCTCTCTACTACGGTCTTAGCATGATGATATATATAGTGAATATTTCATGTTTTAACATATGTAAATAGGATAGATGAATCGGATTTTAAGGTTTCTCTTTAATTAGCCTGGATACAAATATTACATTTTAGTTCTTTGAGCAATGTCATCAGTGAAATGTAAACATTGTTAGAAAAGGATTGTAGTTTTGTGTATGCAATCGTAGTTTATATATATTCTACTTTCAATCAATGAGCATTTACACGTAAACATGTACTTAGATAATGATATCAAAACATTCTGTACATAGATGGAAAACAATTGATTTAGGTTTGATTTATCAGATTATGCTCTCATCCTAGGTGTCTAGAAACATGTTTTACGTTTCTGTCAGAATTCTGGTCTCATCATACAATTCCTTCAGATATATATAAGGATGAACAGAAATGAAAGACTATGATACATATGTCTCTCTGATAAAGTTGAATATTCGAAGCAGTTGCAATTAGGTGCAACTAAAACGCATACTACTTTTTTACTTCCTGAATAGAAACGTATTTCTGATGAAGTAATATATGCTGGTGATTATGTAATTATTGTTCAATTTTAGATTAAGAATTTTATTTTTGTTCTTAAATTGAATCAAATGTATCAGTATAAAAATGTTTCAAATTTAGTGGATTGATTGTCATATGTTTACCGTAAATGTTTTCCCGATTTTGCATAGTAATCCACTGGCTAAAATCATACATGCCGACAAGTAACGAATATATTCATAGCCTGTATCCAAAACATATATACCCTTTTATTTAATAAATGGTATATTTTAAATTTATAAAGTTTCCCTTGTCGTTTTTAATATCTCGAGATAACTACACTTTATAGTCTATAGGTGTTTATTCGTGGCATGTTTTCTCGTAGAGAGTTTCCATTTGATTCATAATCATTTCGTTTTGAAAATTCCAATGCGGAATCATCTAAAAGCCATCATCTTAAGATAAACTGAGAGATTGTAGAAGTAAAAAAAACCGCGTTGGGCTACGGTTTGATCTACTGAAATCATCCAGCGTTGCACGTAAAGATTACATTGTGTAGTAAATTTTTGTTACAAATAACATAGTGTTAACTTTTAAGTGGCTGTGTTTTCTCCCCCCCCCCCCTCTCTCTCTCTCTCTCTCTCTCTCTCTCTCTCTCACACATATTTCTGCACTGGATCACCCATCCTCATCTAAATAAAAAAAAAAAAATAATTTTGCGCAATTTCACATGGTTGAGTTGGAAACTGAATGTCCATCTTTGTTCCTTTTGGATAATAGTTCTCTGGATATTGCTATAACCAATGTAAGGGGTATGTATTTATGTATGTTCGAATGTTTGTCTGATTGCGTGCATGTCCAAAATATATGTATGTTTGCATGCATGTATTAGGAGGATGTGTGTGATAATACCTATACCCATCTATCACTGACAACTAAATCTCATTGCTCGGCTAATACACGTTCATGTAACGTGTCCAATAATAGCGTAAGAATAGAACAAAACAATTATTATTTTAGACAGCTTTGCATTCATCATTTCCGCAGAGCTAATAAGGTATTACTTTAATTGTCGTCTACCGTATGTATGTATGTATGTATGGATGTATGGATGTATGAATGTATGGATGTATGTATGCATGTATGTATGCATGTATGTATGTATGTATGTATGGATGGATGGATGGATGGATGGATGGATGGATGGATGGATGTATGTATGGATGCATGTATGTATGTATGTATGTATGGATGTATGGATGTATGCATGGATGTATGTATGTATGTATGTATGTATGTATGTATGTATGTATGTATGTATGTATGTATGGATGCATATATGTATGTATGTATGTATGGATGGATGGATGGATGTATGTATATATGTATGTATGTATGTACGCATGCATGTATGTATGTATGTATGTATGCATGTATGTATGTATGTATGCATGCATGTATATATGTATGTATGTATGCATGTATGTATGTATGTATGTACGTATGTATGTATGTACGCATGCATTTATGTATGTATGGATGGATGGATGGATGGATGCATACATGCATGTATGTACAGTGTATACATATATGTACGGAGGTATGGATGTATGTTCGTGTGTGTACACATGTATAGATGATTCGACATATAATTATGTATCCGTCTATATTCCTCTTTCTTACCACCTATCAATGTAAATATGTTCTTATTTAAGCAGTTTTATACATTTCCATGTACGTTTCCAGCAATTTGCCAGTATACACTAAATTTAATCAATTGTAATATATCCTGTATTGCAGAGATCCGTCAAGCATTTTAAAGAGATATAATTGTGAGTTAGTTCAATTCATTTTTTTTTTTTTGGGTAACACAGCTGCATATTGTAACAAAATACAATCAGTCTCTTTTGAGACTCATTCTTTATGCACTCTTATAAAAGCGACTTTTCTAGTCTTCAGAAATGCATCTTAATCTAGTATTGGCTTGTTTATACTGTATCTACTTATGAAATATGCAGACATCAGTCTGGGGAAATATGACCAAACCTGCGCCGCCTTGAGGATTATTTGCATCAACGGATGAAGTGTTGACATCATCGATATTATTGCATTATAATGTGCATGACGTCAAAAATGTAGTTAAAAATATATAAAAGTCGATCTTTTGTTGACATTTAAGCTTTGAATTTGCATACTGTATTTGAATAACTAGTTAATCGTGATCGATGATTAAAATGTACACTTGGAAAGCCTTGCATTTGTTTCACTTTTTTATATTTTGTGTTTTATCTGGTCTTGTTGACGTTTCATTGAACGATAACCGTAGGGGACTAGCCTATATCGCGACTAAAACATCCTCCGTATTGCAGAAGACAATTATTCATTGTAGGTATTTTGTTACAAGTATAGGGAGTTACCGTAGGTTATAATTATTAGCAATTCGGCTGTACAATAAACAAGGCTTGAGTCTACTTTGAAGAAGAAAAAAAAAAACATGATATTGAATAGAAACCAACAGCAATGTAATAAAGAAGAAACCAGATTAATACTAGATATTATATTAGACTAAATATTGTATTAAAAATGGATGCCACAAGATCAAAACGTAATTGACAGGAAAGAAAAGAATAAATGGCGAACAATTCCTGACCTAAATATTCATGACAACAAAAAAGACGTTGCACATCGATTGGATAAACAGCATTGGATACTCTTGAAATATGGATAATTAGAATCATAGCCTTTTAAAAAATTCTTGGGTAGAATGAACACAAGATGTATCTAAAAACCATCAGAATTTGTGTGAAAACAAAAAGTTTTGCTAATCATTTGTACTGTATATAATGGTTTAAAAAATATTCGAGTAAGTTTGGTCTTGACTTTGTGAAATAAGGATATGTCATTTGTAAATCCCCAGTAATACTAATCCACATTTTAGATAGTTCTTTTGCCAGTCCATTGTTTTAATAGCTTTCCCCTGTCATTGTAGCCGATGTTTGCTGGTAATGCCCTACTGATTCCTATTAGCAAGGCTACATCTTAGCGTGGTAAAGAAAATTCAGAAGTTATTTTGACACGTAAGAATAATACTTTTTGTGAGAGTAACAACTAGTACTCATATTCGAGCTCCCGAGTTATTGAAATAGCAATAAATATTTGTTGTCTCTTATATTTTTACCGATATCGAGTAAGTCAAATTATTTCAGCTTCAATGGAGGAATAGAGCTTCCGTCTAGCAGGAAGTATGCTTTCAAAGCCTTCAAGACAAATTTAAAATTGAAGACTACGCTACATCCAAGAATCCAGGACACAGGAAATTAAAACTTGGGGGCAAGGGCAGGGGAGGGGTCAAAGGTTAGAATCCCCGTGCTCACTACCAAAAGGTTGCTGGTTAGAATCCCACCGTTGGATCAGCCAAAGCTCTACTATCGTTTTGTATCCCTGGGCAAGAAAACTTTTCTCTAACCGGCTTGGTACTAATTAACATTCCTGTGTTACTGAAGAACAAAATAACAAATGTTTGAATTATGGAATGTTTATGTATAAATTTTAAGGGAGTAAGATTTGAAAATGTTTCATGTAGTATGGGAATGGCCTCCAATATGGGGTTTTCTAGCATTCCTTATTAATCTAAACGGGTGCATGGATTAAAGTATCGCTATCTGATCCCTCCGGTATTCGACTTGGCTAGGGCACAAATATAAACATAAACGGTAAATCATAAAGGTCCTACTTTGATTTCCAATTCGGGAGGTTATAACCTTTGTGATCAACATCAGTCGAATTCATTGATGTGTTAACGATCTATTGTAATTCTTGTTACAAAAACAGAATACTTACGTATAATATAGGATCAGGCAGTAGTATGCATGCACTCGTATTACATGCAGACAATTCACATGAAGACAACAGCATCGATTTTGTTAATCAAAACACGCAAAGCAATTAAGCGATCCGTAGTCAATGATATTATCTTCCTTCTGTATCATCCTTCATAAACTGGGGACCCCAGAAGGCCGAGTGGTCTAAGGCGCTCGCCTTTACAGATCACTGACATCTCACCTCTGTCCGCGCGGGTTTGAGTTTCGGATCGGCCAATGTGGGTGTGTGAGATAGATTGCCAGTGGTTTCCCGTGGGTTGGTGGTTCGTTCTCCACCAAATATACTGGACGCCATGTGCTGAAAAATGGCGTTAAATCCACAAAACAAACAAACAAAACCTTCATAAACTATTCCAGCCTATGCAGGTCACTATCAAATGTAATTCCAGCTTGTTCTCTTCATAATCCATGACAACAACATTATCATCAATAATGACTAGTTATAATGTTATTTCTACAACTACTACTACTGCTACTGTTACAGCTACTAGTACTACTACTACTACTAGTAGCAATAATAAAAATAATCTTAATACTAAATTCACGAACTAATACTACTATTACTGATGAGTCCCATTTCGCGTCCAGCACCATTTCATAACTGTCCGATGCTGTTTCTAAATGAGACATGGCCGTTTCTCAACTCGGTCCTGGTCGCAAAACGGATCTTACCTGGTCCTGAAAAGGCACTGAGCCGTTACGCCACCTCTAACTGGCCATGAAAAGGACGGTTTCTTCTTCGCGACCTTATTAACGCTGACAATGATAAAGATTCCACTATTGCTACCACTAGTACTACTGCTGCTACTACAACAAAAACTACTACTCCTACAACTAACATACTACTGCTTCTGTTGCTACTACTACTACTTCTTCTACCACTACTACTACTACCGATATAATACTACTAGTAAGTTTGTGAAACTATTTATTATTATTATATTGATATTCATGTTTGATTATCCGGTTACTCTTTCATTTAACTTATTGGCTTTAAGTGGAATCACAGCTCAAATGTTGCATGCTCATTATATGTATGTTACGGTCTGAGATTAACATCCTATGTTGCAGATACGATAAAATGATTACAACTACGTTCAACCACATCAGTATTGACCGAGGCGAACGCTGTTTGGAATTTCATATATACATCACATTAATAGAAAGAAACCGTAACGTTCGTTAGCTTTCTGGTACTGATTAGTTATTGATCTTATATATTTTCACTGCTAATGTTATTCAAAAGACTTTAGTCTTACAAAATATTAAAGAACAAGCTCAGATGAGGTTGATTTTCGTTATTTTCGGATCTTATAAAGTAGATTTGACCCGTGGGTGTGATTTTGTTGTAATAGTCACTATACGACTACTATAATTCCACAGTGGTAAAATGCTGTAAATTAACCGACCTGTGAAGTCTATTGTGGAAATTAAACTACTATTGGTCCACAGTGGTAAAATACTGTAAATAAACCGACCTGTCAAGTCCATCATGGAATTCACTAGTCACAATTTGTATATTCACGTGTGCAGAGTGATCGCTTATAAACCATCAATCTCCCATATAGTTTTCTTAAAAATGAATACAAACAACATACGTATATACATCAGTTAAAACTCGTAGTTATACTGTAAAAGATGCCATAAATGACATAATATAGTAGAGGATGAACTTATTTTAAAACAACGAAAGAAGAGGAAAATATATGTATAAAAAAAATCGGATTGTATGTGGGGCTATATTCTCGAACTGAAGGTAGTGGTATGATCTGCTGGCTATACTAATTACTGTTTACGAACCTCAAAGTATCCTTGTTGACCTAGGTATTACACGACGGGTCTCATTCATAAACAGAGCTCTCCAACGATCAATAGGGTGACCTAGATTACTGCTTCACTCGATACAAGTAACACAGATAGAGGTGTCGTGACATAAAATTTATGTGCCGAACACCTCGTACAAAAAACACCTGTCCCCATTAAACTTTGTATAGCCCTCAACGTGTTCTGTTCTGTATGGATCTTATAAAAATGCCCGAAATAAAAGCTGATCGTCGTCAATTCGATTTATTACATAAGTACCTGCAATCCACTTATGATATTGGAAAGCCTCAGTACGATATATCTTAAAAAAAAAAAAAAAAAAAAAAAAAAAAAAAAAAAATTGCGTCAACTATTATATCCTTTCCCCTCTCTCTCTCCATAATAGGCGGGCATTAAACAGATCTTCCTAGCAGGTCTGCAACCTAACTATGTAACTGACCAATCCGTACAAAAGACCTGTGTATATGCAGATTCACTGTCAACGTGAGTTCTGTGGGTCTGTAAACTTATTGCTGACCTACCGCTAACAAAAGAACCAACATGTATAATGTCATATCAATCCTTGTGATAATTAATAACAAAAACATAAGTCTTAATTTTACAAGATAACAATAAAGAGAGGAGATATTCGGGAGCTGGTGAAAGATGACATTGTTTGACTCCGAATGCTTATTTTGTGTTTTTGTGGATTTAACGCCATTTTCAGCACATGACAGGCTATACATGGCGACCAATATATCTGGTGGAGGAAGAATCCGGGAAACCCCGGGAAGAACCACCGACACAAGGGAAGCTATTGGCAAACTTTGTCACATGCCCAGTTTCGCCGAGTCAGAGACTCGAACCCACGAGTCACATAGGTGAGATATCCGTGATCACTAAAGGCCCCGACTCCGAATGCAAAACAATACGCAACTGTGCAAATGGACATGATTTAAGATTTTACTTACATTTCAGTCAAACAAGAAGATTTAAATATAAATGTTCTTGCTAAATTATTTTTTAACTCCAGTAAAAATGAAACTTTAGTGTCGGGGCATTATCGTGCATGTGCATATTACTATTTTTCTACTTATCTACCTGAATCAAGTTGTGTCTCCCATATTTAAATGTATGTGTATAACTTGTATCTATGTTTCTATCTACATCTAGCTGTCTTACGTTTTCGGTTTGTTCTTCTTTTTTTAAAAATTAGTTATTCGACATTAGTCAAGACTCAAGCCTACTGTCTATTACTCAGCCTCATGTATATATTTTGCTTAATTAATCAGTATGAGGAATATTCTTATAAAGACCTACAATGTCGAGTCACCTACATGCCAAAATGTACAAAGGACATGAAATATTGGTGAATTCAGCCCTTCTTGGACGAAAGGAAACATTTATGTCTATGTAGGTGCTAAAAAAATATATGTGTTCCACAAGGTTCATAAATACATGACTATATTAAGGAGTATAAATTAAATAGTTATTTTGTGGAACTGTGATATGTTGACAGACTAAAATTTATCGACGAAACACTAGTTAGGAAATATTTGCACTCATCATGCGTGGCAAGACAAGGGAAAGTATTACAGGAAGAAGCCGCTGGTTAAATTTAAAATAGTATGAACTTAGTTTGCGTAGGCACAGCCCACTTCCCGTGCAACTGTATAAGAAAAAAAACACTGGATCACCTCCGTACTACTGCATAAAAACCGAGCCCACTTCCACTACTACTGTTTGAAAAAAGACATAAAATAATTACCGGGCCACTTTCTGTAATACTGTGTAAAAACATACAACACGAGACTACTCCCGGCACTAGTGCATAAAAAAAAAAAAAAAAATCAACCTCGACTTATTTGTGCATAGTGATATTTCAAAGGTGGACTACGTTCTGTGCCACTGCATTAAAAACAGAAAAATAAAAAAACACATTCCCGAGTTCAAATACCATTGTGCTATCACAAAGCTGTATTACTTTCCGTACTGGCCAAAACACAAAAAAGAACATAGAACAAAGAAAAAAAAAAGAAAAGAAAAAAGACCCATCCTTGAGTTCATAAGTTATAGTGATATTTCAAAGCTGGACCACTCTTCGTACTGCTGCATAAAAAAAAAACTTTAGTTCATATGACATAGGAATATTTCAAAGCTGGACTACTTTCAGAACTACAGCGCGAAAAAGAAAAACACCATCGAGTTCGTATTTCATAGTGATAGTTCAAAGTTAGACCACTTTCCGTTCTGCTGCTTAAAAAACACCCTCGCACCCTTACATGATAGCATTGCTGGACTTTCTAATGCATGACGACAGAAAAGACCCCAATGTCCTTACAAACTGTGGGGTTAGCAGAAGTAACCAAGTACTTACTATCTGTTAAAAAGTGGTTTTTACCTGATAAAACTTTGCCATCCTAAATTGTTTGCAAAAACAGATTGATCTCTGAGTTTCGTCAGACATTTTTAGCAAAATGCCAACCTTAGATCGAGATGGCTCTGCCTCCGTGGGTACTACATATAAAACAGACACTTATTACCCACAGGGGGAGGCTGGATTTCCTTTGGCAGATCTTTTCTCCTGCGCAACAGTAAAATTTGTCCCGAATTCTGACATTTTGTGCAGCTTGTTTCACCCGGCTCTTTATGCAAGCCATGAATGAAACCAGCTCCTTACTAATGCCTTTCTGACTGACCTTGGCTGCTTCAATCGTACACATACAATTGTGTCAAAAGGTCGCCAATGCAAATACTTTGCACAAGACCAGTTCCTTCCAGTACCTTGCTGGCTGCCCTTAGCTGCTTCAAGGCGCATACATAACAACTTATTTTTTATTTTGTAGGAAACCTATCAAGTAGTCGTTTGATTTTATGCAGCCAGCTTAAGGTACTCAATTTCATATGCAAAATATTTTTGTGAAGGTGTCACTTTGGCACAAGAACTCGAGGGGGTTCTTTTTTCTTATGCAGTAGTACGGAAAGTGGTCCAGCTCTAAAATATTACAAATATATATGAAGTTGGGCATGTTTCCTTGTATGTATGCATCAGTAGGCGAGGTGGGGTCGTACTTTTAAGTTTCTGTGCAGTACTATTGTAATTATTTCTGTTTTTGTCTAGTAATACTGGCAGTGGCCCAGTATATGTTTTTCCTTTTGTTGTCTTTTGCTGTTTTGTGTATTTGTTTGTTTGTTTTATGCTTGTTGTTGCTGTTGCTGTTGCTGTTTTCACACAGTGGTATGGGATGTGGGCTATGTTCAGGCCAAAACACCGTCCATACTATTTTAAATATGAGAAGTGGTCTTGTCCGCTCATACCTTCCCTGCTGGCAGGTTTTTTAATTTCAGGGCAATTTCATATGGTAAGTCGTTGTTAAATATGTTACAATCGAGCTTTACTACTAAATATGAAGTAAGAGATCGATTTGAATTTCGTATTAGATGTCACGAGCAAGCCATTACATCTTACAAAATGGTCCATATTATTTTTATCATGTGGTGCTTACTTACACAGTCTTTGTAACTGCTGCTGCCACTGGTGTCGAGAGAAAAAAAAAATACAACAGATTTGATAAAGGACACAAAAAGAAAAACGTGATCAAATTATTCTGAAGAAGAGAAAGAAAATATCAGTCTCAAATTACACATACAATACACTGTAAGGGATATTACGTATTTCCTTGAACTTTATAATTGATTGTATCTATAAAAAGAAAATTATCTGTACAACGCTAAATTCAGAAATACAGACATTATTTGTCCAGCTACGCATGAAATATATAACAAATGTTGAAAATATTTAACTTAGCGTTTAATTAAGTATTTCAATTTCAATTTCAGTCCTTCTTCTTTTTTTTCTTCTTCTTCTTCCTATTATTATTATTATTAGATTATTGTTGTCGTTGTTGTTGTTGCCCATGTTAGTTTTTCCCTATGCCCAGAAAAGTTATATTCCTCTCAAATGCAGGTAGATCGCTTTTGTAAACAACAATAACGGTAACGGCGCAACCTTGACAATAAAAGCTAAACGTATATCGGTAAGAGTGACACGAACAATTGTAACACTTAACTTCTGCTTTGTTACATTTCTGAATTCTCTCTTATATTGTGAAAATATTTTCACTGCAAATGTCATAAAACTCAAAGTAAAGGTAGAAAGTGTTTTTGAGATATACATATATATATATATATATATATATATATATATATATATATATATATATATATATCGCAGAAATCTTACGGTGTTGGTAGATTGTGTAGTTGTGCAGAGGTAAACTTTAAATCAATACCTTTTTTGATTGGTAATTTAAAATCCAATCATGAGAGCTTAAAACCGAATTGCTTTAAAATGATTGGTGACATGTACATTTTTTATTCCTTGTTTCAGCAATACAAAGCTGAGCAACACAATAAAACTAACCGTTTGAACTTTCAAAGTACTGAATGAAACAACTCGTGAGATTTTGAAGATAGTTTGTCAAGAAATGAATGTATATATATATATATATATATAGAGAGAGAGAGAGAGAGAGAGAGAGAGAGCGAGAGAGAGAGATGTGTGTGTGTCTGTGTGTGGTGATATGTACATCTGCATATGTACTCTTTGGGTGTCTTGAAATCACCGACTGTTAAGGACATTCCTACATATTGATTCTAGAAAAAAGAGCATAAAGAAACTGAATGCTAGTAATTTTCACTCGTGTTTGCATAACTGAGGAGTATTCAAATAAACATTGAAAAAAGAATGCTGGAGACATGCAGTGATTTATAGAAGTTTTCTCCACCTTTAGATTGCGTCATTTCACTTAAAATATGTGTAGGTCCGCATTGAACAAACCAATTCAAACCCATACAATTGAGATTGTTTTTCTAAATTTAGAATAAACTTTGATTAATGTAGATAATATATGTTGCGAGAATTGATGTTCAGTGTTTCAATGCATCTACTGCCATCTAGGGAGGCAGAATATGGTTGAGCATCACCAAAAATTAAATCGACTGAATTAAATACCCGTCTTTTAGGCTTCGGGCTTTGTGATCTTTCTCTCTGTAGAAACTTTAGTTTTGAAAGCCTAAACCAATTAATCATAATATATTCCTGCGAATAACATAATCATTACCATTTTTAATTGTTTTGCATATTCTATTCAATTCTTTACATTTTATGAAAAAAAGGTTCTGAATTATGAGTTTATGAGTTCAAAAATGTCATATATTGTACTAAAATATAGTAATATTAACTACTGTCAAAAAATATATAGGTGTTGTGCTGTAAGAGACAAGGCTTTGAAATTAACTGAAAGGAATAATTCAAAAGCACATCAGTATACAAAAAAAAAAAAAAAAAAAAAAAAAAAAAAACCATCCTCTCCACTTCTCTTACTATCTTGATATCTAAATGCATGCATTAGATTTGTATGTACGTATGTATGTATGTATGTATGATTGTATGTATGTATGTATGTATGTATGTATGTATGTATGTATGTATGTATGTATGTATGTATGTATGTATGTATGTATGTATGTATGTATGTAAGTATGTGTTGATATATGCGTGTACAGGATTTTATTAAAGTTTTTTAAGTGTATGATACATCAAGGTTGTGTGCCTCAACACTTACATTCTTTTACTCTAAAGGGCAGTATGAACAAAATCTCATGAGATGTAAATCCGAAAAAATATTATATATAGTCTTTTGATCTGAATTTGATGCCGACTTCAGTCAGACCATGGCGGTCATTGATGGCAGCAGACAGGATATCAAAAGATGGCCACGGTCAACTAATAATTTTATCAGCTACGGAATCAGACTATGTGTGAGGTATATTTAATACTGTATTTAGGTTGCTGATTGGCTAAAAATAATTACCAGAAAAAAAATGGACGTCATTTTCAGAAGAAACCATCTTATGGGTAAATTGTACGCAATAGTAGTCTTGAACCATAAACCGTTTTGATGTTATCGCTGTCGCCGCACGTGTACCATTGGATGTAAAGGGGCACATCTCACCAGGCTAAATTTTTATAGTAGGTACCTACAAGGGAATTTTTCTCAGAAACGAGAAGCGCAGAACACCATTTTCATCGTTTTAAATGTTCTCTCTTGAATAGATCGTGTATACAATGTAAGCACGCTTGGCCGGTCTTACCACGAAAGTACAGTAATTTGGTGAAACGTTAGCATTAATGTCAATGGGAAATGATCTTGTGCCCAATAGCAACAAATACACCCAGTGGGAAAGGACGGAGATAAAATATACATAACCCCATTCTCACTCGTTTGATTTAGAAGTTAGGGTGAATTTGTATTTTTTGCAATACGTTATCTGTAGTGTAAGTTTTATATGCTTGTACTTACAGGACCAGTTATAATCACGCTGGATTTTAAAACCCGCTACATCTCAATAAAATGATGTATAAAGCATTCTAGCACATAAATGTATGATTAGCAATTCTCGACTTTCACAAGTTGAACTAGATGAATGCAATTATTAAAAATTAGAAAAGACAAACGCTCAGTTTTTATACAAAATTTTGTCTAAAACTTGCATTTATTTATTTTTTTGTCAAACCGGGTACATTTACCCGAACAAAGCTGGACCACAAATAAAGTTATATCATCACTATCGGTTACGTTTCATTTCTTGCTTTTGTAACCAGGCAATTATTTATGATAATTTATTTCTGATTTTTCCTTACTTTCCACCCATTTTGGGGGATGTTTGACTAGTTTTATTAATCTGAATCTCTCTCTGCCTCGGGTACCATGACGCAAATGGTCGAAAATATTTAACTTGGGATTTCATTAACGTCGATAGGTACCGCTTGATCCCTCAATGGATGTGAAAACTTACGTCTGTAAAGAAGCAGCGGGTTTCAAAATGTACTTCCCTTTTCTATCGCGATCATGGTACATGCACTCTTTTCATATAAACATTTGCCAGACAATCCACTATAAATGAGGAAAGGCAAATGATACCGATTTTATGTAAATACATTCAATGACGTTGAGTAACTATCTGTGAAACACAAACATATTTGAATAGTTTATATTGACTAGTAGCTATGTAACGATACAAGATTACCTCCCTGTGCTGGAGACCTGTTGCAATGTGCGTCGAGATTCATTTAGCTTCGGATCTACACTATATATCCGCACAGGAACCAAAATACTTTTTTCCATATATTCAGAAAACTCAGAGGGAAACTTTAATTCTTATATGAAAAATGCTATACATTTATCATTACAGTGGGCTCCCAAGTTGACGTAAATCGCTCGATATCTTCAAAGCGGTAATTGCCAGACAGGCAACTAATTATTTTATGAATTACGGAAACCGCCTATGTGTGGTGTATATTAAATACCGTATTGAAAAGAATGAAGGTCACTGATTGGCTGAAAATAATTACTTCAGACAATCAGCGTGATTTTTTGGAAAAGCCTATGTATGGTTTAATTGTGCGCAATAGCAGGCTTGAAACTTACACCATTTTCATTTTATCGCTGTCGCCGCACGTGTACTACTGGAAGCGCGTTTTGCAGGTCTTACTACGAAATTATAGAAATTTGGCCAAACATTAATATTACGGTCAATGGAAATTGAATTAGTTGCATGTGCCCTGCATGTGAAGTTGCCATTAATACCTAATCTATCCCACTGTCATTCTCATCTGACTTGTAAACTGGATGGTTCTGAGTGGCATAATGAAAAAATGCAACAGCTTACATTATATACTAATGTATTTTTTATGTTTGACACAAAATATAAGTTTTAAGTAATGAAACTTATAAATATACCCAGCTGAAAATTCCTAGCATTGGACTCATGAATGCGTGTTAGTTTAGACATGTAATGTCTTCGTATGCGAAGGAACATGAGGAAAATCCACCCCACATTGGACAACGACTCTTCGTTTTTCTACTTTTGAGCAGAGTCCATTCCGGCTTTATATATCCCTATTAACACATTTTGAGATAAATAACCATCAACAAGTTTTTGTAAAGGAGGCCTGGACTACAACATTTAAGAGCTTTATCCAAGTTTTTGAAAAAACAAACCTAGTGTATTGGATAGATGGCACTTTCTAATAGTGATATACCTCAGATATATTGATAACAAAACCCATTGATAAAGAACGTAAATAAAATTACACACAAATGTATTTATAAGAATACTGTTGTAGGGACAACTGATGTGATTTCGAATCCTCCCAGGGACGAGGATCCGACGTGATCCACGAAGGGCCCATCCCGTAGATCAGACCAGCCAGAACTCTCAAGGAACCCATCCTGAGAGTCCACGCAAGACTGGGGAATAGTAGCAAAACCATTACTACATCGTGGAAGAAACGTGTACAAATTGAAATGGCAGGACTATTAAAAAATAACTTGGGAACCAGCGGAAAATTTACCTGACATTTTGATTAGGGATTTTCATATTAACAGAACACTAAAAAGAAAAGCGCTAAAATCTAAAAACAAAATTAAAAAAATAAAACGCTCATAAAATGTCGACATTCATTTGGAAAATAAGGACTGGTTCAGGATTTCAAATAAGCAGTGCAATGTAACTGTTCCTATGCCATATCATGTTAGACTTTTTCTCCATGGACTATCTTCTGACTTTCCTATAACCTTGTTTTCTGCACACCCCATGATATAACACGGAAGATTTGTATAACTGTCATTGAAATATGTGACTATTTTAATTCAGTCCCTTGTAAAAGCCAAAACCTGCCTAAAGAAACTACTTCCATGTGTGCCATATGAACACCAAAAACTTTCTTGAAAATGAAAGTGTCATCAGCTTTGAGCAGGATTTATATTAGTTGATTGAAAATTTCAACCTTTGAATCAAAATATGTTTTGTGTATGTGTACAGTACACAATTACTGCGCTAAACAGTGAACTTTAGTACATTCATGTGCATTTATGGATTTAAAACTTTACATTCCTTGTAACAGTGAACTTTAGTTCATTCAGGTGCATTCCTGGATTTAAAACGTTTTGTTCCTTTGTAAGAGTGAACATTAACTTACTCATATTTTTATTACGATATTCAGGACACTAAAACCTCAGTTTTATCAGTTTATTAATTTAATTCTTCTCTAATTGTGAAACAAAACTGATTCTATAATTAGAAACCATGCTCCCAACCTTTGTATTGTATTTTACAATATGAATAGATAAATTTACTGTAGAAATTCTAGGTTTGTAGTGTGATTGTGCTTTATATATAATGAAAATTACCTAACACATTACACTGGAACTGAACTTGTATAATTTTATTAATTAATCTACATAAAACTGACAATAATATAAATACAAAAGTATTGTACAATTTAAAAATGTATATTATTTTCTATATTTTTTTAGGTATTAGTTTATCATAATATGAATCAATAGAGATATATGTATATTAATGGTCCAGTTTTATATATCTTTTGACATGTCATTTTTCCATGCTATTTATACATTTTGATTTCTGTCCTGTATATTCTGCACAAGTATGATTCTTACGGTGTACGTGTCCACCAGGGCTACGTTCAGTTTTCCGAGAGTGGATGCCATGGTGAATGTTGACAAGTCAACGATGGGTGGTAAGACTGTGAATGCAGTGCTTTATATCATTTATTATAATGGTAAAAGCACGGACGTGATGGAAAACATCCCGAATATTCGGTAAACGGACGTGAAAGAAAACATTGTTTTTTTAAACAAAGTTCATTACAGAGAATGTGAAAGAGCATGATAACATAATTTGTTGTCAAAGAAAGACAACACCATTTTAAAAAAAAAAATTAGCATGTGTAATAATAAGAATAAGCTTTTATAACTCAAACAAGAATACAAACTGACAGATTAAATATGAACTCATCTGCAAGGTTGACAACATTGTGCAGTCAGAATCGATTTCCAATGATCTAATACACTGTCATTTTGACATCGAGGTACAATTTGTATCTGAGCTAAAGAAAAGAGATAAACACTGGAAGCTGTGTACAAACTGAGAGTCAGTAGGTAATGAAGCTCCGTGGTATCCATTCCTTTTTTTCTTTTCTTGTCTTTTTGTTTTAATGAAGTTCCCAGGTATTCAGTTTTCTTTTTTCACAGGTAATAATAAGTCGTTAGTTCACACCTGACTTTTTCAGCCAAGTCACGAGCAAAATATGAGACTAAATGTTCTTCTTGCTCTGGCAATTTTGACATCACGATTGTATTTTTGTCCTCTTTTTCACATGTAGCGTGTGATTATTGTTTTGGTGTTGTTGTTCTGTTTAGAAAACATCATCTTCGTCTATCTCCATAGGTTCGTGTTTCTTCTTTTATTTTTCTTCCAATAGTCTAGGATCTAGAATCATCTCTCTCAAACTGTTGATTTCCAGAGTATTGTCAAATTCTGCATACAAGATGAAGTTTACAGTGTTTGCCAGAGCTACTGTATCCTGAAGTTCCACGTGAAGTTGACCTGATTGTATAGGGTGGAAATGTCCCTCATCGCCGCCTTGGTCTGGATTGAAATCAAATCCACACATTGCATATCATCCTGCATAATCGTCGTACGAAATGCCGTGGCTACTGTTCCCGTGCATTCAAACAGTGTCAAGTAAGATCTCAAGTATTTGTTCTGGGCAACGTTAGGTTCTAAGGGCCTGGTATACAACGTCTGGCCATCTCGGATGACTTCTATCTTGGGCACGTTGAAGTGTTGGAATTCGACTACGCATTGCTGACGACGCCAATGAGCAAACGTTAAGACAAGATAAGATAAGATTTATTTAAAGTGGGCATGATTTAAAACAACAATTCAAAATAAGCTCTAATGAGATTTTTACCAACATGACATACAAAACAATAAAGACATTAAATGAAACATGATTTGCATGACATACAAATACAACATAATAGATACATAAAATTGAACAAAACGCATAGCGCATAACTTAAAATATAAGCAAGCAAAACATCTTAAAAGGCAGTATTAAAAGTGACATCAGTATTTAGATTAATTAAAAACCACAGGTTTGGATAATTTTAAGGATGAAAAAAAACCTGTTACTAAAACTTATAGGCAAAAATCGAAATTTAAATTAAATGCAAAAGCATCAATTTAGATTATGCCTTACTTAAAACGAAATGAGCTAACAGTAGGGCACTTGATAGTACACACGACAAAGACCGATTAAACAAAACGGTACCACATATATAAGTTGTCATCATGATGGCAGGAAAGTTAAGGGTGAGGGTGGGGGGCTATTATTTGCAGATATTACATTTACAGTCTTTAGCATTCCAGGATAAAATTAATGATCTAAATGAGTTAAAATTTGATTGCTGTCTAAAGTGACAAGGCTGTTCATTCTATATAATGGCAGCTGCATATCTACAAGATTTTTGCCATACGTTGAGGTTTTAATTCGTAGGACATCTAAAATATTTGAAAATCTAAAATTGTATTTATTGTGTTTAAAACATATCAAATCATCCAAACGTTTAGGAGTACGCTTATTCAGAATTTAAAAGTCTCTAGAGTCATAGCCCGAAGTCAGCGCACCTAAAGAGTTGTCATTTTTGCCTTAAGTAATAGTTTATGATAACTGCTTGTGAATTCATCATACACAGATCTATAGTATTGTTTCAAGTTTAGTAGTGCTCATGTCGCTGCAGAAATGACAGACTATGGGACAGAAATTGAAATTGGAATGGATAAATGTATATAAGATTGTCAGTTTGTTGAGTCGAGCTAACCTCTGACCAATACAAATTGGTACCATCAGCAAAGTTATATAAAGAGCCATATTAAAAAAAAGAATATTATTGATAAAAATATAAAGAGTAACGGTCCGAGGATTGAACTTTATGTTCTCTGTTCATATAAGGTAATGATTTATACGTGTATTTGTACGTTTAACTGGAGTATGCTTGTCTACAGCATGTAACAGAACTTTTTCAAAGTTAACGTAGTCAGAGTTGACAGAGTTTGAGCCAATACTGGAGGACAGGACAGTAAATGGAGCATTTTGTAAGTCATTGACGAAGTCATTCACATCAAAATCTCTGAAACTTCTATAAGATTTTTTTTTTATTTTGGTTGCAGAATGCACAGTGTCTCTTAGCTGAGTAAAAACCATATTATGAAAATCCCTAATTCCAGTAGACACATTAAAGGTATTCATACATTGGTTTTCTTTATTTATAAGAATGAGATCAACACAAGATGGTTCATACTCATTCTTAAAATATGTAAGCACCACTACCCTTCGCATGAATACACATAGACAGAAAATTACAAAAACTCCATGTACGATGCATAACTTTCTTTCTCTCCATCCTGTTTAATGCCTATAAACGACTATATACTTCGATTTTCCCGTTTTCAATCTCGAACAGAAAACTTTACTTTCTCTGTAAATCTTTGGTTTGACACAACAGAAACATTCTATCCAAAGCAACATCACCACCATATAATTAAAAAAACAAATTTGAAAGTGAACATTGAAAATGAAGATTTCAAAATAAAAACTTAAGGAAACGAAAATTGAAAATAAAAAATGAAAAAAAAATTTAAATTTAAAACTTTGAGAAATGAAATTTGAAAAATTAAATTTGAAAATAACAATTGGAAAGGAACTTTTTAAAAAATAAATGAAAAACGAAAAACAAAATTTCAAAATAAACAATGAAAAAAAAGTTGAAAATGAAAATTGAAAATGAAAATGAAATCGAAAGGGAATATTTCAAATGAAAAGCTTTAGAAATTATTGTAAAACAAAATGGTCGACACCCTCTACGATGGCAAATAGACAAGAGCACGGAATTTCTTAACCACCCTTACCCTCTTGTGTGATACTAGGTAAGAATGTTTGTTGGTATAATGTGTGCAAGCACTCCTACTATTTCTTGTGTGTGATAGTGGGTGTTTGAGTGATTTGAGTCCCCTGTTCCTCTTGAATGATAGAATATTTGTGTGTTTGTAAGTATAATTTGTGTATATTCCTACCCCTTTTCGCTGGATAGTAAGTGTGGGATGTTGAATAGAAAATAACTGGGTGTTGGTCTCTCTAAAAGCGTATTGGATAGTAAATCTCGGGTACTGGTCGAACAGCAGCGTGTTGATGATATCTTGTGAGAGTTGGATAGTCGATAACTAGATGCTCGATCGTAAATAACTGGGGGTTTGTCACTCCATACGGCGTGTCGATGGTAAAGTGTGGGCGTTGGATAACATATAACTGAGTGATGGATAGCAAATAACAGGATAATGGTCACTCCAAAACGACGTGTCAGATAGTAGATAACTGGGTGTTCAGTGGTATATCACTCGGTGATGATCGCTCAAAACGGCGTGTAGATGGTATAGTGTGGATAATGACTTGAAGATAACTGGGTTATGTATATTAGATAACAGGGTTCTTGTCACTTCCAACGGCGCAATGGTTAGTAAGTGTAGCTTTAACATTCAATTTCCCGTTAGAGGGCATAGAAACCCATGTCAATGTTAAACCTATGGACATGCTTAGCATTACATAGCACATTAGAGGTCATGGAGACTCAAAATAAAAAATTATAGCCTCCATGTTAAGATCCCATATTTAAAATTAACTTGTGCTCCAGAATTCGCAAAGATTACCTACTTACTGGAATTGGGTTTTTCGCATATCAATTTCCTTGGACTAGATTTTTCGAATATCCATTCTTTTTATAACAAAAATGGCGTTTTGGATAGTAAGTGTGTGTGTGTGTATGTGTGTGTGTGTGCGGTGGGGTGCTTGATAGTAAATGTAGGATGTTGGATAGCAGAGGACTGGTTGTTGGTCAATCTACCTTTTTCTTTGGTTAGTAAGTTTGGGGTTTTGGTCACTGAAAACAGAAATTTTAGTATTACTTTTAGCCTCGACTATATTTTAATCTTTTACGGACATTTGTTTCAGTCTTCGCTAAAGCCCTATGAGTTTAGGAATTTTTGTACTACTTTTAATCTTGGCCACATTTTTTCTTTGCATTTTTTCCCGATTTTTTTCCATCTTCGCTAAAGCCTGGTATATTTTCGGAATTTTAGTACTACTTTTAGTTTGGATATTATTATTTCTTTTTTCTTATACATTTTGTCGGATTATTTTCTGTCTCAGCTAAAGTTTGGTACAGTTTGGGAATTTTAGTTCTAATATTAGTCCTGGCCATTTAAACAAAAATTCAGAATATTTTTTCAGTATTCACTAAAGTCCGGTACAGTTTCGGAATTATAGTACTAATTTTAGTCCAGGCCAAATTTAATTTTGAAAAATTCTGTTTAATTTTCAGTCTCTACTAAAGTCCAGTACAGTTTCGGAATTTTATTATTACTTTAAGTCTTGGCCAAATTTTTAACGCAATTGTTCGGATATTTTTCACTCTCCACTTAAGTCCGGTACATTTTCGGAATTTTAGTACTACTTTTATTCTAGGCAGAATTTTTTAAAAAATTTCCGGATATTTGTCAGTTTCTGCTTAAGTCCGGTGCAGTTTCGGAAAGTTAGTACCACTTTTAGTCTTGACCATTTTCTTTTCACATTTTTATTTCCGGATGTTTAAAAAAATCTCTGTAAAAGTCCATATAAGTTTCGGAATTTTAGTGCTACTTTTATAACGCCGACCATTTGAAAATCATGTTCTGGAATTTTTTTAAATTTTAAATTTTTTTTTACTAGTTTCTGCTAAAGTTTGGAACCGTTTTAGAATGTTAGTACTACTTTCAGTCACATCCGTTTTAGTGTTATTATGAGCCGGTTCCCTTGAGTATAGCTATTTTTAACATCAGTACAATATATGTAAATTTACTGACACCACCAACATGATCTCAGGTATAGGTAATGATTTATATATAAAACTGAAACATGTGCATATAGCCGCTAGGCAGCAGGTCACTACAAACAGCGTGTTGATGGTATAATGTGGGGTGTTGGATATGATAACTGGGTGTTGGCCACTACACACGGCGTGTGGATGGTAGAGCGTGGCGTATTGGTCAATACACACCGCGTGTGGATGGTATGGTGCGGATGCGGGTTAGTAAGTGTGGAGTATTGGTCATGGTATATTGTGAAGTATTGGTCACTACACACCGCGTGTGGATGGTATAGTGTGGGTGCTGGATAGCATATGTGGGGTAGTGGTCACTACGCACGGCGTGTGGATAGGATAGTGTGAGGTACTGGTCACTACACACTGCGATTTGGGTTCAATTGTCATCAAATTCCCGTTTGAGGCCAGAGTGTCCCCCACATGTTAAATTCACGTTTGAGGCCAGAGTGTCATACCACACCACATTAAGAATGTAACAATATAGCCCCAATTGAGGTCAACCATTTCTAAAAGTGTTACCATTTACCATCAATGTTAAATCTATTGACAATTTATACATCGGATTTCCCGTTTGCCCACATACAATCCCCACATGTAAACCTATTGCGGAATGTTAATTCCCATTTGACATCCAATCGCCACATATAACTACTGGTATACGAAAAATTCAAGAAATACAATAAATCAAAGAGGTCTATCTATTTTAATTTTACATGGTGCATCTTTTTCTTTTACTCATTTTACATTTTAATGCAGTTTTGTTGTTACATGGATCATCTATCAGCGGCATTTTTCTCGATATTTACTTAAATTTGTAAACTATTAGTCTCTGTTTTCCATATAAATACAAGCGAGAAAATACGCTTTAAGCTACAATGGTTTACAACCAAGAAATTTGTTTCGAGTTCTCTGTTTAATCTCTGATTTCATTTTTCAAATGTAGAAGGTGTCCAAGTACCAACGATGATTTTGTAGAGGCATACTTTATATTAATAACAACACTAACAAGTCCTCTCTATCTCGCAAAAAGTAGTATAATTTTTTTAAATATTTTTTTTAATGCACTTAACACTGAATGGGTAAAGAAATACGTGTACAATCAATCTTGTCTGAATTAAATCATAAAAGTCATATATGTTACTGTATAAATATTGTATCGATAAAGCTGGAAAATACTTAATTTTGGTATGGCAGGCGTGACTTTTTATTTATGAATATCTACGTCTATTCAATTCTTTTTGGTAAAGTTAATGAATATAAGAGTCGCATTTCCAAATTGTTGTTCAATATATTCTTTTCTTAAACGTCTACACATTGAATTGTGCACACAGGATAGATGACATATAATTAAATTTGGCAGAGTCTAGCTTTATGTGGAATGACACCATCAAATTTTAAACAATCAAGATATATCATCCATATCAGGCCAAGGAGTGAGTTGTCTGTGTTTAGCAATATCCGAGAGGAGCAATCATTACGTTACCTTACATGAGCAGAAGTCTAACAAAATATATTGATATTGTATTAACGTGTTTGTGAAGATAATAAACTGTTTAAGGTATCAGTGAGGCAATGTCAGAATTTGTAACTGCACGTCGTTTCTAGATGAATAAGTTTGAATACAAAGCGCAGATAAAAGAATGTGCATGTCACGAGAGTTTATAAACAAATAAATCAACCAAAGAAAGACCCTGATTATTTTGAGCCTACGGAAATTCAGACGATCTTTACTTCGTCTGAATATTGCTACCATACCCCACCCCCCTCACTGACCACCTTGACTATCAGTACACAAGAGAGCACACGATATAGAACGGCCGTACCAAGAAAACACCCATGTTTGCTCGTTCCTTCAACGATACCCATAGCATACACACTTATTAGCATACAGAGTCATACAAAAAACACTCGGCATGAAAAATAAAATTTCCTTTAGACAGAAATTAACTCGTGGCGCTAAATGACTCTCTCTCTCTCTCTCTCTCATATATATATATATATATATATATATATATATATATATATATATATATATATATATATATATATATGTTGCCACCATCAGATACATTACGTTAACCACATTTTCACAAACCTAGAAAGCCCACAATACTGTATATCTTCGCACTAGTGGACATTTTGGTAGCCTAATCCTTATGATAACATGTTTTTCTGTTAATCGTAAACTCAAAACTTACATCATATTTAGCCTGGTCGGAGTTAAGATAAGACTTTGTTCTGAGATTATGTGGTCATTATTTGGTCAAATCACACGCAAGTGTAATACATATGCTGTACTTATCGACCACTGCTAGACGACCTAACTGTTACCGTTACGAATAAACTCTTTGGGGCTCCTCCTGTTCAGTATTATTAAACGATAGTGATTTAGATGTTAACTCGTATGTAGATAAGACTGGATAATTAATTTGAAATGGAATCATCTGCTAATAAAAATTAAAATTGCTTGCATGTAAAACTGAAAAGATGACATGTTGACTGATGCTCTTTTTTAAGATTACATCGTATTTCCCTAAGGTCATTTTTAGCTTAACATTTCGTATCTCTTTTTACTAAAAGATTTCAACCGACCCAGGCTGTCCTGGGCGAGTACCGAATCGGTTACCCTTGCATTAAGAGCAATACAAGAATGTTATTTACTACCGAGGCAATTGGAGTAAAGTACCTTGCCCAAGGACACACCACGGTAGCTGATTCAAACCTGCACCTGTTCTGTCGTGAGTCTGGCAAGCTAACCACTGAGCCACCGCCGCTCCAGACGTCGAGGGAGAGGACGAAGAGGCGAAAAAGAAACAAGAGAAGGCGTAGAGTAAAAAAAAAAATGAAAAGAAAAAGAAAAGGCTATGATGATAATGACTAGGATGAAAGTACGAAGAAGAAATCATATAAATGTATGAACGAGTATGTGTGGATGCATATAGGTTAGGAGGGTAGCTACAGTATTAGCCATTAAGTTGTGATCGTCGTTTCTTTTTCTGTTATTTAAAAGCTGCATTACATATCAAACAACAAACAGTATAATCCTTATCTTTTGACTTATGGATTGCTGTGTTAAATCCGTACTAGTCTTAAACTGCTTGACGCCTAGAATGAATGACACCCAATGCAAACAAAATGATGTATTTCGCTACTCGCAATTGCGCTACGTGACTATTAGAATGAGGTGCATCAGTTAGTGGCTACGTCGTAGCGCGTACCTCATTGGTAGAACACAACATTACGAGCGTTGACTTCACAACGAAAGAATGCGTCAAATCATGCGATGTTAAGAAGCGGAACTGATCAATGAATGGATTCACTTATTAGCATTGCTTCTCTAAAGAAGAATTACGCTATAATGCCTGTACATAACAGCAGGCGTCCAGTAGCCGATCACCACGTTCGCCGAATTTTTAAGCAATGGTTTTTAAATAGTTAGTAGTCTTTATTTGTTTTTTTTTTTTTTTGTTTTTTTTTTATAGTTTTTCCAAAAATGTAATATTTTTAAGAAATGCTGAATAATCACCTATGACTTGTACTCTATATAAATATGTAGTGTAGAGAGAGAGAGAGAGAGAGAGAGAGAGAGAGAGAGAGAGAGAGAGAGAGAGAGAGAGAGAGAGAGAGAGAGAGAGAAAGAGAGAGAGAAGGATATTGGTGATGATAAACATTATGTACATGATTATAGTTTTAATATTTCCTCGCTTAGGCGGGATCATAACGCAGTCTTGAGGTACGTCCGTCCGTTCGCCGATGGATTACCATAAAATTTGGTAAATATTATGGACATCAATTAAAGATGCGAATGTGGACAAATCACTTTGATTGCGCAAATTGTATAAGACTTATTGCCCATTTTGCCTTGTATCTTACTGTAGTGTCAGCGATGATGGATTGCCATGAAACTAAATATTATCGTACCTAAAGATGCGCATATCGATAAATAACGGTGCTTCCACATATTTATTTAAGACTTACTGCCCTTTGTCACTTGCCGATTAATGCAGTGTATGACAAAATCTTTTGAACGCATATAATCTAACACATTTCAGTGGATCGCCATGAAAATTGGGAAATGTTATGATCATCATCAGAGGACGCTCATGTCGACAAATCACTTTACTGATGTGATTTATGTTTAGAGTTATTGCTCATCTGGACTTAGAGCCCGATGTAGTGCGTGACAGTATTTTGTGAACACGACTAGTCTCATAGCTGTAAATGGATATCAATGAAATTTTGTACATGATATGGTCATCGTTTGAAGATGCGCATATCGACAAATGACTGTCTCGCCACAATATTTGCTGGAGTTGTTACCATTTTGGTCTTGCATCGAAATCCATTGTATAACATAATCTTATGAAGGGAACTAGTCTCGGAGATTCCAACGGATCACCATGGGTCTTGGAAATAGCTATGTTCATCATCTGAATATGTACTTATCGAAAAATCGCTCTGCTACTGTGATTTTTCCTCCTATAGTTGCTCTTTTTCATTTGGAGCTGCATGTAGTGTATTACAGAATTTTCTGAACATAACTAGTCTCCCAGTTTTCAGTGCATAACCAAAACACTTTCTACACGTTATGGTCATCATCTGAAGATGCGCGTTTCGGCAAGTCACTATGACTTCCTAGGTTTGTTAGAGTTATTGCACCTTTTTGTCTTACAGCTTTTCCTCTAGTAGATGTTGTTAGTGTCATTGTTGTTTTATTAATTTTCTGTTCATTATATTATTCTTCTTCTTCTTCGTATTATTATTATTATTATTATTATTATTATTATTATTATTGTGATTATTATTATAATAAAATTGATTGATACCATCCAACGGAAAATATGCATGAATTATTTCGATAATATAAGCAGCGCATCTCAGACCTTTTTTTCCTATGAAGACTTATTCCTAGCTTGTTGTCAATTTGTCACGTGCTTGCAATCCGACTGGCTTATAGATGCCTTATTCTTCTAGGTCTGCCCAACCGTGGCCTCGCCCGATTGGGAGCAACGCGTTTCATCCAACGCTTCCTGTAATATCCAACAATGCTCAGATAAAAAACATTGGACAATCATTGAAACTATAGATTCTTATTATGATAATACAAGGTATATCTCAAATATAACACAGCATGACGTACCATTCCTACAACGGACTTTGAGTAGTTCTTTCTTTCCACTATTTAAAGAATTAGGAAAAAAGATCTGACGAAAGAAAGACATGGGTGCAATGAAACATTTTTTATCGTATGGAAGAAAATTTGCACTGGCTTCGAACATTTTGTTTGGGGTAAGTCTAATTCTCTTGCTGTATTATTTAAATCATATTAGAGAAACGAAATTGCAGTTAAATTCACAGGATATGATTTCACTTCATCTCATCTGATCAAGTTGTAGAGCGACTTCCTATTTCATATACTGTATTTAGTGATAACTGGGAATCTAACAGTCTTGTTTATTTATATTAATCATGTACGTTTTGACATGGGAAATAACACATATTTCTATAATGTTTACATGCATATTATTCAGTTTGGTCGATATAATACACTATTCCTCAGGTCTTACTGTCTAACTATATATCTTTTCCCTCCTGTGTATCTATATGATTTCTTCACCATAGATAAGAGCACAGATGTATAACACAATTGCAGGTCCTTTCATTTACAATGTCAATAGCCGGATTTGTTCTGCGATTTGGTGACCAGACGGTGAATGAGGGAACCCTGCAGAAAATCAAGGACAGTGCAAGAGACGCCTTTGGTATAAATCATTGAATGCAAAATGTGGTAATGGAAGTATAAACTGAGGTAGATCTCACGCATGCGTTAATTTTTAAGGTGGATTTTGTATACTGTTAGTATTTTGGTAGCAGGCAATTATAATTTTGAATGTGAGCAATGTCTTTTGAAACTGTGATCCGGTCAATATGGTACACATGAGCAACATAGTAAAAACGAAAGTTATTGGTAAATTCCTTTTTGTGGTGACAGAAGATATAAATATGATGGACACTAATGAATTTTGTCTTTTTTTCTCTATTATCTGTACAAAAAATCTGTCATTATCGAAATTTGTAAATCTCAAATATCAAGCTACATTCTCAATCAACGTTCAGTAATGAGGGAAACTAAATGTGTCGGATAATTTAAAATATATATATATATATATATATATATATATATATATATATATATATATATATATATATATATGTATATATATAAATCATTACAAACACAGATTCTTGTCAAAATCTTCATAAAGATGTTATATTATACATCAACCACCACAGCGAATGATACATTTCTGGAAATTAAAAGGAACCCGAATTTTGAAGCTTTAAATTTGCGTCTAGATGCATCAATGAAAATATTACATTTTAAATATAACCATGTAATTTAAAACCTATTTATTACCAGGTGTGTATGATCTTTCCACCAGTAACTTCCAGCCGATAACGGAGAGTCTGAAAGAAGCATTTGGAACTTTTCTTATCGTGACTGGAACCGTGTCAGTCCCACTCGTGGTGTTCGGATTTTATACATTTCTACGGAAGAAGAGGAATTTTCTGTTTGCGGTAAAAGGAGAAAGATATAAATTCTTCTTCTTCTTCTTCTTCTTCTTCTTCTTATTATTATTATTATTATTATTACTACTATTATTATTATTATTATTATTATTATTATTAATATTATTATCATTATTGTCATATAGAGAGAGATTAGAATCAAGTCATATAAAGAAGTCATGTGTAAAAGCCTCAGTTATATATGATAAGGCAACGATTTAACTTGGGGATAAGCGACCACATATTTTAAGTATGGTTTTATTCAGATTTGTTAGCAAAATATAAAATAGAGGGAAATAAAAATGGCATATTACAGATGTTAACATCCCAATGCAAAATTTGTTTTTCTTGTTTAAGCTAGTCAGTATTCATTGTTTGTCTACTCATATGCTACTGTGTGAAATGCTGCCATTACTTTGCCATAAAAGAACAATATTATACACCGAGACATGTAAGCAAATTTGTGTTTCTTCTTTGTATTGCCCATACAATCTCCTTAATACGAGAAAAGTAGTTTTACTGTGCCATATATACTATACATCGAGAGAAAAAATGTATCTTTATACGAGCCAATAATAAAAATGTGGTTTCCCATCATTAAATACCATATTTTGTGCTCTTCGGATTATTATGACACCAACTTGTTGGAACATATATCAAAATAATGCAGGTCAAATGTATGTCTCTTAAAAACAGCGTTATAGAGCGGTAACATTATATATATATATATATATATATATATATATATATATATATATATATATATATATATATATATATATATATATATATATAAGTTAAGCATTTGAAAGCGTTCGGTATACAGCGGGGCTGAGTTAAATAAACAATCTAGAGTAGGTTTGCGCAGGATTAGTGTATGTACGATTACAATTAAACCCGTAGAGAATTGTGTACATTATAACCATTGTCTACTCATCTTATCGGAAAAATACCTTCAGAGTATTATTATTGGTCTTTCTTTCCAGTATGTAATAATCATTGGTTGTCTATTGGTCTTTCTGTACAGTATGTAATAATCATTGGTTGTCTATTGGTCTTTCTTTACAGTATGTAATAATCATTGGTTGGCTATTTCATCTTTCTTTACAGTATGTAATGATCATTGGTTGTCTAGCGGCAGCTCAGCTCTTCGTGAATTTTCACTTCATCAAAAGTCCCGAAACTGTAAGTGAAAGAAGTTTCCTATAAACTGAATTATAAAATCCTTCATTGTACAATTTTGTGGTGTGGCCAATGCCAATAAAGACAAGATAAGATAATGATTCTTTATTTCAGACTCTTTGGTCCATAGATTTTATAAAATATATACGTCATTTAAAATATTCAATTATCAAATGCAAATTCATATCTAAGTAAAATAAAAACGCCTACAAACTACACACTCTAAAATAATTTCACATGCAATTATTATCAGCATTAAAACATGTTTATGTTAAACAGTTAGTGCTTTACCAATTCGCTAAACTAGGCGAATTTATAAGTATATTATTATTTCAAATATGCACTAATACATTATACTCTCTGTTTGATATTTTTCTCTGCAACGAAATCACGCATTTTCCTAACAGCCCTTTTGAAGACACTTATTTGCAAACATTGTACTAGCACTGCTCGATCTATGTAAGCTTAACAACCAACGTAAACTAGTACGATAACGTAAACGTGATGACTTCGACCATTAGGGTGCGCAACACATATTACAACAAAATGATTTACATTAATCCAGCCGGACATTTAGAGAACAATGTTTACGGTTACGGAGAATCATATATACTCCAGTACACAAAAAGCTGTAGTGTCTCATTATATCATCACTTTCAGATATATTTGATTTTACATGACCTTAATAGGTATGGATATCGAAATATTGAAAACTTTTACCATGAGAAAATATTCTTGGTACATACGGCAATTTAAAAGATGTTGGCTCAGAGACCATAAATACAGATTTGTGCGTGTGTCATATGTCAAAGTACAGATAATAGCTTATTTCACTAGTTTTGAATTTAAGCTACCTGCAAAAGGAGTACAATATGATAAAACACATTATAAATCAGGGATTGTCTGTAAATACACGAAATGCGTTTTTTAAGAGCAATCTGCTTTTATTAATGTTTTATACTTCTCTGCTTACTGCATTGCGATTAAATAGATACTCTTTCATTTCTGAAATTCTTAAAATATCACCAAACTCTAAAAAAAAAAAAAAAAAAAAAAAAAAAAATTCAAACAGAATGAGAATTCATTCGATTTTTAATTGTCATCAAATTACATAAAAAGCATATTCAAGTTATTGTCTACATCAAAGTAGGTGTTGATTAATAGAAAAGTGCTTTAAAAGAGCAATCGAAACCTTTCACTTTACTTGTTATACAGCTATCCTGTTATACAAATGTATTACAATTATTTTCATATTTGCTAGGAATAATGAGAAAGTCATCAATGCCAAAACTTTCTTTTACTCCCAATGTGTCTTATATTGTTTACTCAGGTGCAAGAAATGATGAAACCTTATCTTCGTGAAAAAATCAACGAATACGTCGGAATGCACTCATCAGACCAAGTCTCGCTAGGATGGAATTATGTGATGCAAGAGGTCTTTGGAAATGAATGCTTCTTAACTATATCCTTTTATCTACGTTAAGGTCGATTGAACAGAAAGTTGTCACAACTCATGCTACATATTCTAGACGGCGAGTTTGTTTAAATGTATGGTTGCCCATGAGGTGGTGTGAACGGGAGAATCCAACTATATACTCTCCCACGTGCACCTCTTGGGATCAATCCCAGGACCATATAGGCGCAAAATGAATTTGTTTCCACTGCAATACCCAGCTCAATTTTATATAAACATTAAGTGATTTCTTTTTGCATGGAACTCGTCCGTCGCTACATAGTGTCAGCATACCTTTGGACTTCTAGGCTCATTCTGTGTTTCATAAGGCTGTGACGGTTGCCAAACTTTAGTCAGGGTAAACAAAAAACCCATAGTACAAACACAACAAAATCTACGGGATTTAAAATACTGGTTGATTTTCAAGAGTTATTGTTGAATCTACAGTTTTAAACTATTATCTGCATAATCTGTTTGGTCCAATATTTACTTACCTGTTGTACGAAAAATTCAGTTCTCTTTGTTAAAAACCATGGTACCTGATGACACAACATCGCTTCACTAAAATGCTCGATGTCGCATCTTAGTGACACGATTAAGCGAAAACTAGGTACCAAGAGTGCATTGTATTTATAAATCAAGAAAATACCGTTACACAAGGCTGGTAATTCACATCGATATTTCACAAAATTAATTGAGGCTTAACACGGTTACAACGTTCATCTTTGATTCATTATTCTTCCATCGTTTATTTACGATGACAAATTATTCACCTGGAAGTTTTCTGAAAGTAAAATACACAAATTAAAACCACATCAGTGTTACAAGCTGCAATAACAAATGATCATTTAGTGTTTCCAAACTGGCCTAAGACTTAAAATCCCAGTTCAGTAATCTGAGAGACTAGGATCACTTTGTCGAAAACGTCTGGTCTAATGACGGCTGTCATAAGAGTAGGCGTCAGCAGCGGAGTGACGTCATATGTGACTTGCACCCCTTACATCACTGTACTCTCAAACCAAAGGATGACATATCACCGGATGTACTGTGCAAGCTATTTGAACATATGATGTTGGAAACTATTTTATTAGGATTTAAAAATAAAACAAATTAAAATTATCATATGGTTGGATGAGTTCTAAACATTATGGATTATCAATTTTAGTTACGGAGTCTTTGACCTTTGTGCTAAATTTCTAGAATTAAGAGTAAATCTCGGCAACTTCATCAAGGCCCTAAAACCAGGTTCATGCATCAGTGTATTCGGCTGAAAAGATATAGAATTATAAAGAGAGAATGACCAGAAAAAATATAATATTTTGTATTTAAAAAAGTAGCATTTAGAAAAGTATATGAGATATTAATATTTGCTTCTTGTTGGCACTCAGATACTAGTAAAGGTAGTTTTTTTCTCCATCCGACCAAATACATTTAGACATACAACACTTTAAGAAACCCATAACTTTGAAACTACATAGATTTCGTTCTAAATTCTTTTCTTTCCAGTATCAGTGCTGTGGAGTAGATTCATCGGCTGACTTTAAATCGTCTTCTTACTATTCGTTCTATACTTACTATCCTTATAACTGTCCCTCCTATAACGAGTATAATGCTGTGCCCGGCTGCTGCAGAACTCTTCCGTCTTCGCAGTCTAATCCGAGGTGTTCTTACACTTCATGGAGCAAGTATTGTGGTGGAAACTCATATGACACTTGGAAAAATGTAAGAACACACACACACACACACACACACACACACACACACACACACATATATATATATATATATATATATATATATAATTCTCAATGAAATATCTATTGATTTCTTTTAAAATTCAAGCACTTAAGCCTATTCTTTTATCATCGTTATTTCTGTAATTTCCAGTAGTTCTGATAATTCCCATATAAATCATTTTCTATTATAAAGAATTTCGCCACATTGGTATTCCTCATCATCATCCTCATCATTATTATACTTTTCTCAAAAGATTAATTACAAGCAAATCTTACAAAACTAAAACTTTGATCTAAAATAACTAATTTCAGCGATATTCAAAATTATTCACGGCCCTTTTTAGGGACAGTAATCATGATTCACGAATATTTAGAAAGTAAATCAACAGCGTGTTCTACATTTTTAGGGATGCTCGGAAGCCCTGCTTGGATTTTACTACACACGAAACACTAAAGTCATATGGTCAATGATAGCTGTTGGTTTGATTGATCAGGTAAGCATGCGTGAAGCTAGGTTTTATGGCTTTGTTTCAAACAGACACCTTCTCAATGTTTTCAATTAATGACAGTAGTGTCCTTAAAACGATTTGTTAAGTTTAAGCGAAAATTCAAATCAGCTAGAGGCAAGTGGAGGCGAGAAAATATGTATTATGCACGACGGAAACATTTTGTACATACGTGTGTGTGTGTGTGTGCTGTGGACATTTAATGGCAATTATAAATAAACATTCTTTCGGAAACATGTGCGAAAATATATAAAAGAAAATCACTCTTCTTTGTGTTTTGAATTAGGATGAACGGAAATATCTGTCAATCTAATGTAGAAAATGAATTGAATAGATACAACTTTTAAAAAGCATCGATATCTCTTGCTTGAAAGAGTCCAAACTATTTTCTCCCAATTTTCTTGTAAAAGAACGTTCGCAATCGTGATATATTTTTAAACTGAACAGTATGATTTTGTGTTTTGTTTGCTGTTGTTGTTGTTTTGTTATTTTACGTGATTTCATCCAAAGCGTGGCCATGAATTTAAATTGTCTTATTATCTCATGTATGGTTATCCTAGCGGAATGTAACAATTCCAGCAAGGTAAACACTGGATGCTATGACTTACAAGTGTGGTGTAAGTATAATAAATTGATAATACCTAATTGATGATTCAAAAGATATGAGCTACTATGTGGTTTATTATCGTGGAAAATTATGCCCCAAAGAAATTTTAATTAAACAATGGTGATTCGTCATTCCTTTGTCAAGAGTTTTTTTTTTAATTTGTTTTTATAGCACCAGTGAGGTAACCGCTACATCTTGCGCACACTTTGAATACAATCTTCTGCACAACCAAAAATGGCATCTAAGAAATTCATATGTGATATTCTTTCAACAAATAAGTCTATGTAAGGTTTGTTAGTTTATCGGTTCAGGATGAATGGAGCTCAAAAGATGATCATAACATTCGGTACACCACGGTAAACTCACATGTAACTAATAAATGCCGCAGATTAAATATTGAACCCATTGCATATTTCGCTAGCAGATCAGGGCCAAGATTGTCCTTTCCAAATCATAATGAAAACTATCAGCGTCGATACTGATCTGTCAGCTCACTGTTTGATGGCGGGTCTGTGCCTATGCCGTCCGCAATCGGGCTGATGTTTGACACATATATACATCCACTAAATCAAATTACCACTTTTAGGTTACTGACTACGTCACCAATATATTATTTTTCAGATATTTTTGTTTGTCTTCGCCATTATTCTATTCAGAAATTCAAAATGTAAAGTTGAGCCTGCAACCAACGTCACAACGGAAGTCTCGACAACAGGTGAGAGATGGAGGCAGATTTTGCTATATAGAATCGACACAAAATATTTAGAGCCAATTCCTAATTTTTGTTCTTACATGAATGCTATTTATGAATGAAATTTCCTTTAATTAAGACATTTTTTTTATCATGCAGACCTTTTTGTTGAATCGTTACTAAAAGAAAGCAATTAAATTAGGCACGATCCCCATTGTAATCCCAAACATGCATTCGTTTGATAATAATGTTGTAAACGCTCATGAAATTTCCTTTGGTTCAGCTGTTTAACATTTAGCATTTCTTCTCTTTCAAACTTATCATTTAATAATTTAGAGATATTAACATTTATTTATTTATTTCTGCCTCAGGTTTCTTCAGCAATATTTCTTACTAATGATTTAAAATAAATATTGTATATAAAATTTACAATGTATATATTGATTACTAATTATAGGGGACACTCAGATAATCCAATTGGGATTACCATCAACAGCGTCATCAGCACCAGTGTCCTTGGAACCACAACCAGTAATTTCATCTACAGCACCGACGCAGCATAGTTTCCTTCCCGGATATGTGCCTCCAACTTCAACATTAGCAGCAGCAGCAGCAGCACAACCACCAAAACCACCACCACCACCACCACCACAACAACAACAACTGGTAATATCATCAACAACACAGAATCAGCAGAGCTTTTATCCCCTGTATGTGCCTCCAACTTCAACAGCAGCAGCACCACCACCACCTCCAGAGCAACCGGTAATATCATCAACAACACCGAATCAGCAGACTTTTTATCCCATGCATGTACCTACAACTGCAACATCAACAGCAGCAGCGCTATCACCACCACAACCAGTAATGCAATTAACAGCACCGACCCAATCTAACTTGTATCCCATGCAGCCATTCCTCCCAGGAGCAGTGATGCCCGTGCATACATCGCATGACTACGCCCGAAACACGATGCCAAGTACATATATCCCCATGACGACTTTGGCAGGCAACAGTATGCAAGCACTTCATCAGACACAGACACCTCCAGCCGCACAGCAACTGAACTATGCACCTGCGACTTTGCCAGGCAACAGTATGCAAGCACTACATCAGACAAAGACAACTCCAGCCGCACAGCAACTGAACTATGCACCTGCGACTTTGCCAGGCAACAGTATGCAAGCACTACCTCAAACACAGGCACCTCCAGCCGCACAGCAACTGAACTATGCACCTGCGACTTTGCCAGGCAACATTATGCAAGCACTACCTCTGACACAGGCACCTCCAGCCACACAGCAACAGAACTACGCACCTGCGACTTTGCCAGGCAACATTATGCAAGCACTACCTGTGACACATTCACCTCCAGCCACACAGCAACAGAACTACGCACCTGTGACTTTGCCAGGCAACATTATGCAAGTACTACCTCAGACACAGGCACCTCCAGCCACACAGCAACAGAACTACGCACCTGTGAGTTTGCCCGGCAACAGTATGCAAGCACTACCTCAGGCACAAGCAACTCCAGCAGCACAGCAGCAGAACAATGCGCCTTTAACTAAGTGGTAGGATTGGCATTTGACATCTTGTGCATCAAACCCTATTAGATCAGATTGTGTGGGAATAAAGTTAACTCAGTTTCTCTACCAAAAACGCTTCCCGCAAGGATACAATGAGAGAGAGAGAGAGAGAGAGAGAGAGAGAGAGAGAGAGAGAGAGAGAGAGAGAGAGAGAGAGAGAGAGAGAAAGAGAGATAGAATTCGGTTCTTGGATTATAGTTGACATTTCTTTTTATTTCTTTCCTCTTTGCAGACTGATGTAAGCGAGGAGAAGAATGCTGGGTGGAATCATACCAATTAGTCACTTATAATATAGGATGAAGCAGACTCCTCGCAAATGCATAAATCAGTTGTAGCACGTGCATGAAGCCATAAGAAGTAAAAATTACTTCGACCTTAAAACTTCCATTACGACATTGTAATTATATATAGTTTTATCTCTGTCTCTTTTACCCTGACACTGATAGCGTATGACGGGTAATTTATGATTTTCCCTCTAAAGCATTTGAAATATTTGGACTCTATGTATACAGTCCTTCATTTAATCATGGTTGAAGTCGTCTGCACTTGTTGGTTCTTTTCTGAACGTTGAAAGTACATGCCGGATATGCACATGTCCTTGCATTTTAAAGTGTGCTCCAAAATATAGGTAGTAAGCACTATTGTAATCTTCAGTTCAATAGATTTTGTATTCATTTGTTAAAAGAATTACTGTATAAATAATAAAAGTACAAAAACTATGGTATTGATGAGTAAACCACTGGTTCCTACAATACAACAGGTTTAGCGCTCATTTGTTATGGATACTATTATCTGTATAAATAATTGCAATTATTCATTTTTGGATATTTTGTAAGCTCAAATGCTTCTATGCGCAAATACAATATCTACGACATAATCAGACATATGTATATATATATATATATATATATATATATATATATATATATATATATATATATATATATATATATACAAATATACTTACCTACCTAAATACCGACCTGCATACATACATACATACATACATACATACATACATACATACATACATACAAGGTTATTGTTCTGAAGAACCATCCAGTACATTTCTAGCAAATGATTTTGAGAGAAATGATAAAATAATTTCTGCCATCTCCCCATTCTTTTCTAAAACTATATTATTCCGAAATTAGTTTTCTTTTTTATTTAAAGGTAAATGCTTTATGTCTATATAGCGAAATATGATGGATGAATTTAATTTGAAGTTTTCTCTGTGACATTTAAAGTTCTTCTAGCAATGCCATAAAAAAAAAAGACCTTGACAGGTAGAGGATAGTAGATTTGTGTCTATCTTTCTTGGATTTCCAGGTTCTAGTATTCGATATTATTTCTTTCATTATTTACATTTAAACATATGGCAAAACGTTAAGACTAATACAAACATTTGAATTTGTTAAAATTTAGTACTCCCTCTCACACTTTTGGGAAAATAGTTTCATAAATTTATGTTGGAACGCTAGGTCCTTACAACTCCATCGAAGAAATATATGGGCGAACAAAATTTAATGACTTGGAGACATATTTCTCTCATTTCAGGTTAAATATTCCATGTATTAAAAATAAATTAAATGTCTCTGATAACAAACAGCAATTGTTTTCCTACAAAAGAAAGTGAGCTATTATATACTAGTGATTTTCAAATATTTTCAAATTAAAACTTAAGAAAGGGGTTTAAAAAACTTATTTCAATTGTATCAACACCATGGATAACAAAATTAGTGGATTTAACCTCGTATGTTCACCATAAGGTTTTGCAAGTCTTTATTATTCCTGCGAACTATTAGGGTGATTCATCATGAAAGGTAACAATTATATACATCACCTATATTTGAAACATGTTTACTATTCCATTAATACAAGGAATATATCACAATTATACACTTTTCCTTGATATTTATAACATCATTAGGAGTGATACAGATTCGAGTGTATATGTGTTTATTATTGGCTTGTTTTGTTTTAGAAAGTTGCCATTTAATAAGTAATCTTTTCTTTTTGCAAATGTCGATGCTGTGTCGCCTATAATATATTCTTTCTGATTAAATTAGAGCTGTGTTACCTAAAGACACGAAAATACTATGCATATTCATGTGTGTGTGACCACGGTTTGATCTACTAAAATACTGCTGATTTATTTGTAAAACTTCCATCGTTGTATCTATTTTATTGTCAATAAAATTGTATTAACCCCCCTCTCTCTCTCTCGCTCTCTCTTCTTATTCTGCATGACACTCCCCATCAACTCCCAAAACAAGACTTTGAATTGTCATATGATTGATTTTCAAAGTGTACGTCTATTTTTTTGCTCTTTTTATCGCCGTAGTTCTCTTTATTCCTCTGCTGGTACGATGAATTAACGATTATATATCTATGTTTGTCGGCCTGTCTCTCTGGTTACTTGCATTTTTAAAATGTATGTATGTATTGATGGATGAATGTATAAATAAGTATTCATGTACAGACAGTTAATTCAGTTCCCATAGATTGTAATGTAAATATTGTGTCCAATTCTTATGCATTTTTGGTAAGATCGGTAAAACACGCTTACATCCTATGCATACTCTATCCAAGAGGAAACTTCTGAAAAGATGAAAATGACAGTGTGTGCTGCTCGTTTTCAAGAAAAATTTCATTGTAGGTGCCAACTATAAAAATCTGGCCTGGTGAAATCTCTTTGTTTACAACTGGTAGGACCTGTGCGGTGTCAGCGATAAAATGAAAATGGTTTTAGGTTCAAGCCTACCGTTGGGTACAATTGACTCATACGTAGGTTTCTTCAATTAAAAAATACCTTAATTTGTTCAAATTTGTATTTACTTTTTTTTTTGGTAATTATTTTCAACCAAACAGCGACTCTCATTCAATAGTGGGAATATAAGGATTTGAGATTTGTATTACCGATCCGGGTTCGAGGCTTCTACCTCCAACGATTTTACCCATGCGACAAACCTGAGTGCAGCGCATACTATTGCCTCGCGCATACAAGCACAGATCCAATCTGCGCGACTGCCTTCCCCGAGAACACCCTCGAGATTGCTCCGCGAGTGCCCCACTGCAGTATTGATCAGATGTGGAATTCCCAGAACAGCACCACATGCTTTATTAGAGCGCAATTTTTAGGGAAACTACCACGATTTGGGGCAACAACGTTTCACTGCAGAGGCCATTGCGATCACCGATGGTTTTAACTGTTTACTCAATTTTTACCGTATGAAAATCAAATCCCTGTTTGGTTTTGACTCGAACACGCTAGCACCCCGGTTCCATATCTGTTGTGCACGAAGTCGTAGGAAGTTTTCCATTTTCGCCAACAACGCATCGAACTCGACCCTGGTAATCGTTTTATCTTCGATGGCGACCGAGTATAGTTCACTTATTGTATTGTGACTGCTTTGGGCGGCCGCGAGAATGTACGAAAAGACACGTGCTCGTTGATGTAATCATAACGCGACACCGGTTACTATCAATATAGCTCCGACAGCAAATCCGATTGGTGTGCCCATGATAGTCGCCATGGCCGCGGTTCCAGCCACGCCAAGGCCAACAGTGGTTGCCTCTGAATCTCTTTCTGCCTCGGGTACCATGACGCAAATTGTCAGAAATATTTAACTTGGGATTTCATTAATGTCGAAAGGTACCGCTTGATCCCTCGATGGATGTGAAAACTGACGTCTGTAAAGAAGCAGCGGGTTTCAAAATGTACTTCCCTTTTCTATCGCGATCATGGTACATGCACTCTTTTCATATAAACATTTGCCAGACAATCCTTTCTATAGGAAGAAAGGCAAATGATACCGATTTTATGTAAACACATTCAATGACGATGAGTAACTATCTGTGAAACACAACCAATTTTTGAATAGTTTATATTGACTAGTAGCTATGTAACGTTACAAGATTACCTCCCTCTGCTGGAGACCTGTTGCAATGTGCGTCGAGATTCATTTAGCTTCGGATCTACACTATATATCCGCACAGGAACCAAAATACTTTTTTCCATATATTCAGAAAACTCAGAGGGAAACTGTAATTCTTATATGAAAAATGCTATACATTTATCATTACAGCGGGCTCCCAAGTTGACGTAAATCGATCGATATCTTCAAAGCGGTAATTGCCAGACAGGCAACTAACTATTTTATGAATTACGGAAACCGCCTATGTGTGGTGTGTATTAAATACCGTATTGAAAAGAATGAAGGTCACTGATTGGCTGAAAATAATGACTGGAGACAATTAACGTAATTTTTCGGACGAAGCCTATGCATGGTTTAATTGTACGCAATAGCAGGCTTGAAACTTACACCATTTTCATTTTATCGCAATCGCCGCACGTGTACTACTGGAAGTGCGTTTTGCAGGTCTTACTACGAAAGTATAGAAATTTGGCCAAACATTAATATTACGGTCAGTGGAATTGAATTAGTTGATGTGCCCTGTATGTGAAGTTGCCATTAATACCTAATCTATCCCACTGTCATTCTCATCTGACTTGTAAACTGGATGGTTATGAGTGGCATAATGAAAAAATGCAACAGCTTACATTATATACTAATGTATGTTTTTATGTTTGACACAAAATATAAGTTTTAAGTAATGAAACTTATAAATATACCCAGCTGAAAATTCCTAGTATTTGACTCATGAATGCGTGTTAGTTTAGACATGTAATGTCTTCGTATGCGAAATAACATGAGGAAAATCCATCCGACATTAGACAACGACTCTTCGTTTTTCTACTTTTGAGCAGAGTCCATTCAGGCTTTATATGTCCCTATAAACACATTTTGAGATAAATAACCATCAGCAAGTTTTTGTGAAGGAGGCCTGGACTACAATGTTTAAGAGTTTTTTATCCAAGTTTTTGAAAGAACAAACCTAGTGTATTTAATAAATGGCACTTTCTAATAGTGATATACATCAGATATATTGATAACAAAACCCATTGATAAAGAACGTAAATAAAATTACACACAAATCTATTTATCAGAATACAATTGTAGGGACAACTGATGTGATTTCGAACCCTCACAGAGACGAGCATCTGACGGGATCCACGAAGGGCCCATCCCGTAGATCAGACCAGCCAGAGCTCTCAAGGAACCTATCCTGAGAGTCCACGCAAGACTGGGGAATAGCAGCAAAACTATTACGAAGTCGTGGAAGAAAAGTGTATAATGTAAAATGGCAGGACTATTCAAAAGCAACTTGGGAACCCGCGGAAAATGTATCGGACTTTTTGATTAGGGATTTTCATATTAACAGAACACTAAAAAGAAAAGCGCTAAAATCTAAAATCTAAAAAAAAAAAAAAAAAAAAAAAACCGAAAATAAAATGTCGACATTCATTTGGAAAATAAAGACTTGTTCAGGATTTCAAATAAGCAGTGCAATGTAACTTTTCCTATGCCATATCATGATAGACTTTTTCTCCATGGACTATCTTCTGACTTTCCTATAACCTTGTTTTCTGCACACCCCATGATATAACACTGGAAGATTTGTATATCTGTAATTGAAATATGTGACTATTTTAATTCAGTCCCTTTTAAAAGCCAAAATCTATCTAAAGAAACTACTTCCATGTGTGCCATATGAAGAACAGAAACGTTCTTGCAAATGAAACTGTCATCAGCTTTGAGCAGGATATATATTAGTTGATTGAAAGTTTCAGCCTTTGAATCAAAATATGTTTGTGTATGTGTACGGTACACAATTACTGCGCTTAACAGTGAACTATAGTACATTCATGTGCATTTCTGGATTTGAAACTTTACATTCCTTGCAACAGTGAACTTAAGTACATTCAGGTGCATTCCTGGATTTAAAACGTTTTGTTACTTTGTAACAGTGAACATTGACTTATTCATATTTTATTACGATATTCAGGACACTAAAACCTCAGTTTTATCAGTTTATTAATGTTAATTCTTCTCTAATTGTGAAACAAAACTGATTCTATAAGTAGAAACCATGCTGCCCACCTTTATATTGTAATTTACTGTAGAAATTATAGGTTTGTTGTTGATGATGATGAACTTACATTACACTCGCGTGCGACCAATTTGGTCATGTGCGAGGAATTAATGTGCGCACAGCGCACTATTTAATTTGACCTCAAACTGTTGCGGTAACATCAGTTTGGGGTTCGTCAAGTGGTTTTACCGAGCTGCAAAACCGCTTGCGCTTTACTGCATGCACAGCATGCTATTTATTTAATAGGCGTGGGGGTGCGTAGCACCCGCACGCCATTTTAATGTGTGCCCAACACACTGTCTGTTGCTTTTATGTCAGGCGTTGGAAAAGGCGGAGTCGGGATCGGTGAGAGTGGAACTTTTGCGTCACATGGTTGTTCCTGTGGTCCAGGGTGTGAAATTTTGATTTTGGCCGAAACAATAGTGTCGTCTTGCATGTATATTTGATTTTGAAAATTTTTGTAAGAACTCTGTACGATTGGCTGTTTGGTACCATGTCGAAGTTGGATTGAGTCCAAGGAGCTTTGCCCTATATTTAGGATCCTATGCATGTCGTAGTGTGGTTGTTTTAAGTAATTGTTGCCACCTTGTGCGGCTGGGCCTGATGGCTTTGGGTTTTAAGCCACCTTATATTACCTAAGGGTTTCGTGTCAAGGTTTCAAGTTTCTTGTTGGCGACTGCATATGTTGTCCTTTTATTTGAAAACTGGGTTTAGGGTGTAGATTATATACCGCTTTGTGCAGTGGGCCCCTGATGGTCTGGACTTATGACCACCTTATACTCTTAGGTTCGTTTTCTAGGTTTGTAGTGTGATTGTGCTTTATATATAAGGAAAAATTACCTAACACATTACACTGGAACTGAACTTTTATAATTTTATTAATTAATCTACATAAAGCTGACAATAATAAAACTACAAAAGTATTGTACAATTTAAAAATGGTGATTACTTTCTATATTTGTTTTTAGTTATTAGTTTATCATAATATGAATCAATAGAGATATATGTATATCAATGGTCCAGTTTTATATATCTTTTAATATGTCATTTTGCCATGCTATTTATACATTTGGATTTCTGTCCTGTACATTCTGCACAAGTATGTTTCTTACGGTGTATGTGTCCACCAGGGCTACGTTCAGTTTTCCTAGTGTGTATGCCATAGTGAATGTTGACAAGTCAACGATGGGTGGTAAGACTGTGAATGCAGTGCTTTACATCATTTATTATAATGGTAAAAGCACGGACGTGAAGGAAAACATCCCGAATATTCGGTAAACGAACATGAAAGAAAACATTGTTTTTTTTTTTAAACAAAGTTCATTTGAAAGAATGTGAAAGAGCATGTTAACATAACTTGTTGTCAAAAAAAGACAACACCATTTTAAAAAAATTAACATGTTTAATAATAAGAATCAGCTTTTATAACTCAAACAAGAATAAAAACTGACACTTTAAATATGAACGTATCTTCCAGGTTGACAACATTGTGCAGTCCGACTCGATTTCCAATGATCTAATACACTGTAATTTTGACATCGAGGCACACTTCGTATCTGAGCTAAAGAAAAGAGATAAACACGCGTCACTGGATTTCAAGAAGCTCTGTACAAACTGAGAGTCAGTATGTAATGAAGTTCCAAGGTATCCAATTTTTTTGTCTTTTTGTTTTAATGATGTTCACAGGTATTCAGTTTTCTTTTTTCACAGGTAACAATAAGTCCTTAGTTCACACCTGACTTTTTCCTTGAAAATATCTCTCAAATACGTCGATGAACGAGTAGTCTCCGTACTCTGTTGCAAGAAAGCTTCGATGCGGTTCGTCTTTAGAGAAGTCAATGGGGATAAGGAATGATCACGCAGTCTTTATACCACTTTTCAGACTTTTCTCTTCTGAGATGAGGGTCCATGTCTCTTCCAGATACTCTTACAACTTGTCTTCGGAACTCATCATCATCATATGTCGTGTTGTTTCTGACTAGAATGATTGATTGGACATCCATAACAATGTTCCATGGCTAGACCTGTAATTTTTTCAGCCAAGTCACGTGCAAAACATGAGATTAAATGTTCTTTTAGTTCCGGACATTTTGACAACATGATTGTATTTTTGTCTTCTTTTTCACATGTAGCGTGTGATTGTTGTGTTGATGTTGTTGTTCTGGTTAGAAAACATCATCTTCGTCTATCTCCATAGGTTCGTGTTTAATCTTTTCTTTTTCTTCCAATAGTCTAGGTTCTAAAATCACTTCTCTCAAACTGTTGATTTCCAGAGTATTGTCAAATTCTGCATCCCAGATGAAGCTTATTGTGTTTGCCGGAGCTACTGCATCCTGAAGTTCCACGCGAAGTTGACCTGATTGAATAGGGTGGAAATGACCCTCATTGCCGCCTTGGTCTGGAGTGAAATCAAATCCACACATTGCATATCCTCCTGCATAATCGTCGTACGAAATGCCGTGGCTATTGTTCCCGTGCATTCAAACGGTGTCAAGTAAGATCTCAAGTATTTGTTCTGGGCAACGTTAGGTTCTAAGGGCCTGGGATACAACGTCTGGCCATCTCGGATGACTTCTATCTGGGACACGTTGAAGTGTTGGAATTCGACGACGCATTGTAGACGACGCCAATGAGCAAACTTTAAGGCAAGATAAGATAAGATTTATTTAAAGTGAGCATGATTTAAAACAACAATTCAAAATAAGCTCAAATGAGATTTTTACCAACATAACATACAAAACAATAAACACATTAAATCAAACATGATTTGCATGACATACAAATACATCATAATACATACATAAAATTGAACAAAAAACCAAGATCATAACTTTAAATATAAACAAGCAAACATTTTAAACTTAAAAGTGACATTAGTATATAGATTAATTAAAAACTACAGGTGTGGATAATTTTAAGGATGATAAAAACCTGTTGCTAAAAATTATAGGCAAAAATCTAAATTTAAATTAAATGCAAAAGCATCAATTTAGATTATGCCTTACTTAAAACGAAATGAGCTAACAGTATGGCACTTGATAGTACATACAACAAGGACCGATTAAGCAAAACGGTACCACATATATAAGTTGTCATCATGATGGCAGGAAAGTTGGGGGGGGGGGCTATTATTATTCAGATATTACATTTACTGTCTTTACCATTCCAGGATAAAATTAATGATCTAAATGAGTTAAAATTTGATTGCTCTCTAAAGTGACAAGGTTGTTCATTCCATAGTATGGCAGCTGCATATCTACAAGAGTTTTGCCATAAGTTGAGGTTTTAATTCTTAGGACATCTAAAATATTTGAAAATCTAAAAGTGTATTTATTGTGATTTAAACATATAAAATCATCCAAATGTTTAGGAGTACGCTTATTCAGAATTTAAAAGTCTCTAGAGCCATAGCCCGAAGTCTGCGCACCTAAAGTGTTGTCATTTTTGCCTTAAGTAAGAGTTTATGATAACTGCTTGTGTAATCATCATACACAGATCTCAGAGCACGCTCTAGTATTGTTTCAAGTTTAGTAGTGTTCATGTCGCTGCAGAAATGACAGGCTATGGGACAGAAGTTGAAATCGGAAAGAATAAATGTATGTAAGATTGTCAGTTTGTTGAGTTAAGCTAACCTCTGACCAATACATTTCAAAACAGATAGTTGCCTTGCAGCTTTCCTGTACAGAGTTTTTCCATGTGAATAGAATTGCACTTGAGAGTCAATGCCAATTCCAAGCAGTTTCACAATTTATTCACAGTTTATGAAAGCATTGCTTATGTTAAGTACAGGTTTCATACTGAATGTCTTTTTACCCACAGCTAGTGATTTAAACCTTTCAGTATTGGATTGTACATTGTTCGAAGTGAACCAGTCAATCAGAATGTTGGACACTGTTTCAAGCGTGTTAATCAGTGTCAAAGTCCGGTGAGGAAAAAGACAAAGTGGTATCATCAGCAAAGTTATATAAAGAGCCATATTTAATAAAATACACAATATCATTGATAAAAATATAAAGAGTAACGGTCCGAGGATTGAACTTTATGTTCTCTGTTCATATAAGGTAATGATTTCTACGTGTATTTGTACGTTTAACTGGAGTATGCTTGTCTACAGCATGTAACAGAACTTTTTCAAAGTTAACGTAGTCAGAGTTGACAGATTTTGAGCCAATACTGGAGGACAGGACAGTAAATGGAGCATTTTGTAAGTCATTTACAAAGTCATTCACATCAAAATCTTGAAACTTCTATAAGATTTATTTTTTATTTTGTTGCAGAATGCACAGTGTCTCTTAACTGAGTAAAAACCATATTATGAAAATCCCTAATTCCAGTAGACACATTAAAGGTATTCATACATTGGTTTTCTTTATTTATAAGAATGAGATCAACACAAGATGGTTTATACTCATTCTGAAAACATGTAAGCACCATTACTCTTCGCATTGATTTAAGCGGTTGTGGAAAGGGATGTATATGTATACGTCTTTTACAGAAACCTTAACCTTAAACCATAAGTATGTTTGTACGTATATTGTGTGTAAGCACCAATACCATTCGCATTTTTACAGATAGACAGAAAATTATTTTCTTAACTAGTACAAAAACTCCACGTACGATGCATAACTTCCTTTCTCTCCATCCTGTTTAATGCCTATAAAACATTATATACTTCAGTTTTCGCGTTTTCAATCTCGAACATAAAACTTTACTTTCTCTGTACATAGTTGGTTTGACACAACAAAAACATTCTATCCAAAGCAACATCACCACCATAAAATTAAAAAAAAACAAATTTTAAAGTGAACATTGAAAATAAAGATTTCAAAATGAAAACGTAAATAAATGAAAATTGAAGATACAAGAAATGAATATGAAATTTAAAATTTAGAGAAATGAAACTTGAAAAATTAAATTTGAAAATAATAATTGGAAAGGAACTTTTTAAAAAAATAAATAAAATACGAAAAACGAAATTTTAAAAATAAACATTGAAAAAAGTTGAAAATGAAAATTGAAACTGAAAATGAAATTGAAAGGAAATATTTCAAATGAAAACTTAAAAAAAATTGAAAAATTAAATTTCAAAAGGAAAATTTTCAAGAAGAATTTAAAAAATGACATTTTAAAAAGTATATAAAAGTTGAAACAAAATTAAAAATGAAAATTGTAAAGAATTGAAAATGAAAATTTGAAGACCCCCCCCCCCAAAAAAAAAAACAACAACATAACAACAAACAAACAAACAAACGTATGACTTCGTTAATAAGTTCAGGGAGATTTAAAAATTATTTTAAAACAAAATGGTGAACACCCTCTACGATGGCAAATGGACAAGAGCTCGGAATTTCTTAACCACCCTTACCCTCTTGTGTGATACTATGTAAGTATGCTTGTTGGTATAATGTGTGCAAGCACTCCTACCATTGCTTGTGCGTGATAGTGTGTGTTTGTGTGATTTGAGTCCCCTGTTTTACATCCTATCCTCTTGAATGATAGTGTAATTGTGTGTTTGTAAGTATAATTTGTGTATATTCCTACCGCTTTTCGCTGGATAGTAAGTGTGGTATGTTGAATAGTAAATACCTGGGTGTTGGTCTCTCTAAAAGCCTATTGGATAGTAAATCTGGGGTAGTGGTCGCTCCAGCGTCGTGTTGATGATATATTGTGAGTGTTGGATTGTCGATAACAAATATGCTCGATTGTAAATAACTGGGTGTTGTCACTCCATACGGCGTGTCGATGGTAAAGTGTGGGCGTTGGATAGCATCTAACTGAGTGATGGATATCAAATAACTGGATAATGGTCACTCCAAACGACGTGCCAGATAGTAGATAACTGGGTGTTGAATAGTATATCACTCGGTGATGGTCACTCAAAACGGCGTGTAGATGGTATAGTGTTGATAATGACTAGTAGATAACTGGATTTTGTATAGTAGATAACAGGGTTCTGGTCATTTCCAACAGCGTAATGGTTAGTAAGTGTAGTTTTAACATTAAATTTCCCGTTAGAGGGCATAGAGACCCATGTCAATGTTAAACCTATGGACATGCTTAGCATTACATAGCACATTAGAGGTCATGGAGACTCAAAACCAAACATTATAGCCTCAATGTTAAAATCCCATATTTGAAATTAACTTGTGCTCCAGAATTCGCATAGATTACCTACTTACTGGAATTGGGTATTTCGCATATCAATTTCCGTGGACTAGATTTTTCGCATATCCATTCTTTTTATAACAAAAATGGCGTTTTGGATAGTAAGTGTGTGTGTGTGTGTGGGGGGGGGGGGCGGTGCTTGATAGTAAATGTCGGATGTTGGATAGTAGAGGACTGGGTGTTGGTCAATCTACCTTTTTCTTTGGTTAGTAAGTTTGGGGTTTTGGTCACTGAAAACAGCGTGAAATGCTTAATTTAGTATACATAACCTTAACAATTTGTAAACAAGGTATTAACATTTGAAACATTTGTTTTACAGTTTGTAAAGACAATGCAATTTTTAAATTTGTCAGGACATTTGCAGTCGTTGCTAAATTTCGTATAATTTGGTAATTATTTTTTTCTTGTAACAAAAAATTAAATTTGTAAATTTCTCACCTTTAAATTTTTTGAGAATTTGTAAACATTATATTTGCAATTTTTATCTTTTGGAGAATTGCTTTCTAATCTCCTCTAAATTCCCTATCAGTTTGGAAATTTTAGTATTACTTTTAGCCTCGACTATATTTTAATCTTTTTCGGGCATTTGTTTCAGTTTTCGCTAAAGTCCTATGAGTTTAGAAATTTTATTACTTCTTTTAATCTTGGCGACATTTTATCTCTGCATTTGTTCCCGATTTTTTTCAGTCTTCGCTAAAGTCTGGTATAGTTTCCGACTTTTAGTACTACTTTTAGTTTGGATATTATTATTTATTTTTTCTTATACATTTTTTCGGATTATTTTCAGTCTCAGCTAAAGTTTAGTATTCAATAAAGTCCTGTACAGTTTCGGAATTATAGTACTAATTTTAGTCCAGGCCAAATTTAACTTTAAAAAATTCAGTTTATTTTTAGTCTCTGCTAAAGTCCGGTACAGTTTCGGAATTTATTACGACTTTAAGCCAAATTTTTAACAAAATTGTTCGGATATTTTTCACTCTCCACTTAAGTCCGGTACATTTTCGGAATTTTAGTACTACTTTTATTCTAGGCAAGAATTTTCAAAAAATTTCCGGATATTTTTTAGTTTCTGCTAAAGTCGGGCACAGTTTCGAAAAGTTAGTACTACTTTTAGTCTTGGCCATTTTCTTTTCACATTTTTATTTCCGGATGTTTAAAATAATCGCTGCTAAAGTCCATATCAGTTTCGGAATTTTACTGCTACTTTTAGTCGCGAACATTTGAAAATCATGTTCTGGAATTTTTTTAATTTTTTTCTTTTTTTCCTAGTCCCTGCTAAAGTCTGGAACCGTTTTAGAATGTTAGTACTACTTTTAGTCACATCAATTTTAGTGTTATTATCAGATGGTTCCCTTGAGTATAGCTATTTATAACATCAGTACAACATATGCAAATTTACTGACACCACCAACATGATCTCAGGTATAGGTAATGATTTATATATAAATCTGAAACATGTGCATATAGCCACTAGGCAGCAGGTCACTACACACAGCGTGTTGATGGTATAATGTGGGGTGTGGGATAGTTGATGACTGGGTGTTGGCCACTACACAGGGTATAGGTGGTATAGCGTGGCGTATTGGTCGATACACACCGCGTGTGGATGGTATGGTGCGGATGCGGGTTAGTAAGTGTGGAGTATTGGTCATGGTATAGTGTGAGGTATTGGTCACTTCACACCGCGTGTGGATGGTATAGTGTGGGTGCTGGATAGCATGTGTGGGGTATTGGTCACTACACACGGTGTGTGGATGGTATAGTGTGAGGTACTGGTCACTACACACTGGGTCCAATTCCCGTTTGAGGCCAGAGTGTCCCCCACATATTAAATTCCCGTTTGAGGCCAGAGTGTCATACCACCCCACATTAAGAATGTAACAATGTAGCCCCAATTGAGGTTAACCATTTCTAACAGTTTTACCATTTACCCTCAATGTTAAATCTATTGACAATTTATACATCGGATTTCCCGTTTGCCAACATACAATACCCACATGTAAACCTATTGCGGAAGTTTAATTCCCATTTGACATCCAATCGCCACATATAACTACTGGTATAAGAAAAATTCAAGAAATACAATAAATCAAAGAGGTCTGTCTATTTTAATTTTACATGGCGCATCTTTTTCTTTTACTCATTTTACATTTTAATGCAGTTTTGTTGTTACATGGATCATCTATCAGCGGCATTTTTCTCGATATTTACTTACATTTGTAAACTATTAGTCTCTGTTTTCCATATAAATACAACCGAGAAAATACGCTTTTAGCTACAATGGTTTACAGCCAAGAAATTTGTTTTGAGTTCTGTGTTTAATCTCTGATTTCATTTTTCAAATGTAGAAGGTGTCCCAGTACCAACGATGATTTTGTAGAGGCATACTTTATATTAAAAACAACACTAACAAGTCCTCTCTATCTCGCAAAAAGTAGTATAATTTTTGGTAATATTTTTTTATAGCACTTAACACTCAATGGGTACAGAAATACGTGTACAATTAATCTTGTCTGAATTAAATTATAACAGTCATATCTGTTACTGTATAAATATTGTATCGATAAAGCTGGAAAATACTTAATTTTGGTATGGCAGGCGTGACTTTTTATTTATGAATATCTACGTCTATTCAATTATTTTTGGTAAAGTTAATGAATAGAAGAGTCGCATTTCCAAATTGTTGTTCAATATATTCTTTTCTTAAACTTTTACACATTGAATTGTGCACACAAGATAGATGACATATAATTCAATTTGGTAAAGTCTAACTTTACGTAGAATGACACCATCAAATTTTAAACAATCCAGATATATCATCCATACCAGGCCAAGGACTGAGTTGTCTGTGTTTAGCAATAACCGAGAGGAGCAATCTTTACATTACCTTACATGAGCAGAAGTCTAACAAAAGATATTGATATTATATTAAATTGTTTGTGAAGATAATAAACGGCTTAACGTATCAGTGAGGCAATGTCAGAATTTGTAACTGCACGTCGTTTCTAGATGAATAAGTTTGAATACAAAGTGCAGACAAAAGCATGTGTATGTCACGAGAGTTTATAAACAAATAAATCAACCAAAGAAAGACCCTGATTATTTTGAGCCTACGGAAATTCAGACGATCTTTGCTTCGTCTGAATATTGCTACCATACCACACCCCCATCACCGACCACCTTGACTACCAGTACATAAGAGAGCACAAGATATGGAACGGCCGCACCAAGAAAAGACCCATGTTTGCTCGTTCCTTCAACGATACCCATAGCATACACAATTATGAGCATAAACAGTCATACAAAAAACACTCGGCATGAAAAATAAAATTTCATTTAGACAGAAATTAACTCTTGGCGCCGAATGAGTCCGTCCGTTCGTTGATGGATTACCATAAAAGTTGGTAAATATTATGGACATCATTTAAAGATGCGAATGTGGACAAATCACTTTGATTCCGCAAATTGTATAAGACTTGTTGCCCTTTTGGCCCTGTATCTTACTGTAGTGTCAGCGCTGATGGATTGCAATGAAACTAAATATTATCGCTATCACCTAAAGATGCGTATATAGATAATAACGGTGATTCTACATATTTTTTTAAGACTTACTGCCCTTTGTCACTTGCCGATAAATGCAGTGTATGACAAAATCTTTTGAACGCATATAATCTAACACAATTCAGTGGATCGCCATGAACATTGGGAAATGTGATGATGGTCATCAGAGGACGCGTATGTCGACAACGCACTTTACTGATGTGATTTATGTTTAGAGTTATTGCTCATTTGGACTTAGAGCCCGATGTAGTGCATGCCAGTATTTTGTGACAACGACTAGTCTCATAGCTTTAAATGGATATCAATGAAATTTTTTACATGATATGGTCATCGTTTGAAGATGCGCATATCGACAAATGACTGTCTCGCCACAATATTTGCTGGAGTTGTTACCATTTTTGTCTTGCATCGAAATCCATTGTATGACATAATCTTATGAAGGGAACTAGTCTCGAAGATTCCAACGGATCACCATGGGTCTTTGAAATAGCTATGTTCATCATCTGAATATGTACTTATCGAAAAATCGCTCTGCTACTGTGATTTTTCCTCCTATAGTTGCTCTTTTTCATTTGGAGCTGCATGTAGTGTATTACAGAATCTTTTGAACGTAACTAGTCTCCCAGTATTCAGTGCATAACCAAAAAACTTTCTACACGTTATGGTCATCATCTGAAGATGCGCGCTTCGGCATATCACTATGCCTTCCTAGGTTTGTTAGAGTTATTGCACCTTTTTGTCTTACAGCTTTTCCTCTAGTAGATATTGTTACTGTCATTGTTGTTTTCTTAATCTTCTGTTCATTATATTCTTCTTTTTCTTCTTCGTATTATTATTATTAGTAGTAGTAGTATTATTGTTATTATTATTATTATTATTATTATTATTATTATTATTATTATTATAATAAAATTGATTGATACCATCCAACGGAAAATATGCATGAATTATTTTGATAATATAATCAGCGCATCTCCGACCTTTTTTTCCTATGAAGACTTATTCCTAGCTTGTTGTCAATTTGTCACGTGCTTGCAATCCGACTGGCTCATAGATGTCTTATTCTTCTAGGTCAGCCCAACCGTGGCCTCGCCCGATTGGGAGCAGCGCGTTTCATCCAACGCTTCTTGTAATATCCAACAATGCTCAGATTAAAAAAATAAAAAATTGGACAATCATTGAAACCTTAGATTCTTATTATGATAATACAAGGTATATCTAAAATATAACACAGCATGACATACCATTCCTACGATGGACTTTGAGTAGTTCTTTCTTTCCGTTATTTAAAAAATTAGGAAAAAGGATCTGATCTAAAGGAAGACATGGGTGCAATGAAGCATTTTTTATCGTATGGAAGAAAATTTGCACTGGCTTCGAACATTTTGTTTGGGGTAAGTCTTAATCTCTTGCTGTATTATTTAAATCATATTAGAGAAATGAAATTGCAGTTAAAATCACACGATATGACTTCACATGATCTCATCTGATCAAGTTGTAGAGCGACTTCCTATTTCATATGCTGTATTTAGTGATAACTGGGAATCTAATAGTTTTATGTATTTATTTTAATCATGTACGTTTTGACATGGGAAAGTAACACATATTTCTATAATGTGTACATGCATTTTATTCATTTTGATCGATATAACACACTATTCCTCGGGTCTTACTGTCTAACTATATGTCTTTTCCCTCCTGTTTATCTATATGTTTTCTTCTCCATAAATAAGAGCTAAGATTTATAACTCAATTGCAGGTCCTTTCATTTGCAATGTCAATAGCCGGATTTGTCATGCGATTTGGTGACCAGTCTGTGAATGAGGGAACCCTGCAGAAAATCAAGGACAGTGCAAGAACCGCCTTCAGTATAAATAATTTAATACAAAATGTGGCAATGAAAGTATAAACTGAGATATAACTCACGCATGCATTACTTTTTAAGGTGGATTTTGTTTACTGTTAGTATTTTGGTAGCAAGCAATTATAGTTTTGAATATGAGTAATGTCTTTTGAAACTGTGATCCGGTCAAATGGTACACACGAGCAACATAGCAAAAACGAAAGTTATTGGTAAATTCCTTTGCGTGGTGACAGAAGATATAAATATGGTGGACACTAATGAGTTTTTCCTTTTTTGTCTCTAGTATCTGTACAAAAAATATGTCATTACCAAATTTTGTAAATCTCAAACATCACCCTACATTCTCAATCAACGTTCAATAATGAGGGAAACTAAATGTGTTGGATAATTAAAAACAAAATTAATAAATCTTTACAAACACAGATTCTTGTCAAGATCTTCGTACAGATGCTATATTATACACCAACCACTACAGTGAATGATACATTTCTGGAAATTAAAAGGAACCTGAATATTGAAGCTTTAAATTTGCGTCTAGATGCATCAATGAAAATATTACATTTTACATATAACCATATTTATTACCAGGTGTGTATGACCTTCCCACTAATAACTTCCAGCCGATAACGGATAGTCTGAAAGAAGCATTTGGAACCTTTCTTATCGTGACTGGAACCGTGTCAGCCCCACTCGTGGTGTTCGGATTTTATACATTTCTACGGAAGAAGAGGAATTTGCTGCTTGCGGTAAAAGGAGAAAGATATACATTCGTCTTCTTCTTCTTCTTCTTCTTATTATTATTATTATTATTATTATTATTATTATCATCATATATAGAGAGATTAGATTCAAGTCATATAAAGAAGTCATGTGTAAAAGCCTTAGTTATATATGATTAAGCAACGATTTAACTAGGGGATAAGCGACCACATATTTTAAGTATGGTTTTATTCTGATTTGTAAGGCAAAATATAAAACGTATTTTACTGTCTAAAAAAAATATATATATTTAGTTAGAACATCATCGAACATTTACATGAAAGCATACTTTCATCCAATAAATTAGAGGGAAATATAAATGGCATATTACAGATGTTAAGATCCCAATGCAAAATTTGTATTTATATTTTAAGCTAGTCAGTATTCATTGTTTGTTTCCTCATATGTTACTGTGTGACATGTGTGACATGCTGCCATTCCTTTGCCATAAAAGAACAATATTATACACTAAGACATGTAAGCAAATTTGTGTTTCTTCTTTGTCTTGCCAATAAAATCTCCTTAATACGAGAAAAGTACAGTTTCACTGTGCCATATATACTATTCATCGAGAGAAAAAATGTATCTTTATACGAGTCAATAATAAAAATGTGGTTTTCCATCATTAAATACCACATTTTGTGCTCTTCGGATTATGATGACACCAACTTGTTGGAACATATATCAAAATAATGCGGGTCAAATGTGTGTCTCTTAAAAACAGCGTTATAGAGCGGTAACATTATATATATATATATATATATATATATATATATATATATATATATATATATATATATATATATATATGTTAAGCATTTGAAAGCGTTCTGTATACAATACAGAATGAGTTAAATAAACAATATAGAGTATATTTGCGCAAGATTTGTGTATGCACGATTGCAATTAAGCCTGTATATAATTATGTACATTATAACCATTGTCTTCTCATCTTATCGGAAAAATACCTTCAGAGTATTAGTATTGGTCTTTCTTTCTAGTATGTAATAATCATTGGTTGTCTATTGGTCTTTCTTTACAGTATGTAATAATCATTGGTTGTCTAGCTGCAGCTCAACTCTTCGTGAATTTTCACTTCATCAAAAGTCCAGAAACTGTAAGTGAAAGAAGTTTCGTATAAAAATGAATTATAAAATTCTTCACTGTACAATTTTTGTGGTATGTGATTAAATAGATACTATTTCATTTCTGAATTTCTTAAAATATCACCAAACTCCCCCCTCCCCAAAAAAAATAGAAATATTTTTTCAAACAGAATGAGAAATCATTCGATTTTTAATTGTCATCAAATTACGTAAAAAGCATATTCAAGTTATTGTCTACATCAATGTAGGTGTTGATTAATAGAACAGTGCTTTAAAAGAGCAATCGAAACCTTTCACTTTACTTGTTATACAGCTATCCTGTTATACAAATGTATCACAATTATTTTCATATTTGCTAGTTATAATGAGAAAGTCATCAATGCCAAAACTTTCTTTTACTCCCGATGTTTCTTATCTTGTTTACTCAGGTGCAAGAAATGATGAAACCTTATCTTCGTGAAAAAATCAACGAATACGTCGGAATACACTCATCAGACCAAGTCTCGCTAGGATGGAATTATATGATGCAAGAGGTATTTGGAAATGAATGTTCCTTAAATATATCCTTTTATCTATTTTAAGGTCGATTGAACAGAACGTTGTCACAACTCATGCTACATATGCTAGACTGCGAGTTTGTTTAGATGTAAGGTTGCCCATGCGGTGGATAAATCCAGCTATATACTCTCCCACGTGCACCTCCTGGGATCAATCCCATGACCATATTGGCGCAAAATGAATTTGTTTCCACTGCAATACCCATGTCCATTTTATATAAATATTAAGTGGTTTATCTTTGCATGGAATTCGTCCGTCACTATCATATGTTGCTAATATCTCATATACTTTTCTCAATGCTACTTTTTTAAATACAAAATATTTTATTTTTTTCTGGTCATAATCTCTTTATACCTCTTGCCCATAAAATCAGTATACCTTTGAACTTCGCTACAATATTTACTTACCTGTTGTACGCAAAATTCAATTCTCTTTGTTAAAAATCTTGGTACCTGATGACAACACATCATTTCACTAAAATGGATGATATCGCATCTCAGTGACACGATTAAGCGAAAACTAGGTACCAAGAGTGCATTGTATTTGTAAATCAAGAAAATACCGTTACAAAAGGCTGGTGATTCACATCGATATTTCACGAAATTAATTCAGGCTTAACACGGTTACAACGTTCATCTTTGATTCATTTTTCTTTCATCGTTTATTTACGATGACAAATTATTCACCTGGAAGTTTTCTGATAGTAAAATACACAATTTAAAACCACATCAGTGTTACGAGCTGCAATAACAAATGATCATTTAGTGTTTTCAAACTGGCCTAAGACTTAAAATCCCATTTCAGTAATTTGAGAGACTAGGATCACTTTGTGGAAAACGTCTGGTCTAATGACGGCTGCCATAAGAGTAGGCGTCAGTAGCGGAGTGACGTCATAGGAGGCTTGCAGCACTTACATCACTGTACTATCTTGGAGCTAAGGATGACATATCACCGGATGTACTGTGCTAGCTATCTGAACATATGGTGTTGGAAACTATTTTATTAGGATTTAAAGAATAAAACAAATTAAAATTGTCACATGGTTGAATGAGTTCTATACATTATGGATGCTCATTTTTAGTTACGGAGTCTTTGACCTTTGTGCTAAATTTCTAGAATTAAGCGTAAAACTCGGCAACTTCATAAAGCCCCTAAAACCAGGTTCATGCATCAGTGTATTCGGCTGAAAAGATATAGAATTATAATGATAGAATGACCAGAAAAAAATATAATATTTTGTATTTAAAAACGTAGCATTGAGAAAAGTATATGAGATATTAATATTTGCTTCTTGTAGGCACTCAGATAATAGTAAAGGTAGTTTTTTTTCCATCCGACCATATACATTTAGACATACAACACCTTAAGAAACTCATGACTTTGAAACTACATAGATTTCGTTCTAAATTCTTTTCTTTCCAGTATCAGTGCTGTGGAGTAGATTCATCGGCTGACTTTAAATCGTCTTCTTACTATTCTTACTACTCTTCGTACTGTCCCTCCTATAGCGAGTATAATGCTGTGCCCGGTTGCTGCCGAACTCTTCCGTCTTCGTATTCTCAATCGATGTGTTCTTACTCTTCATGGAACAAGTATTGTGGTGGAAACTCATATGACACTTTTAGGTGGAAAGATGTAAGAAGACACACACACACACACACACACACACACACACACACACACACACACACACACACACACACGCTCTCTCTCTCTCACACACACACACACACACACACACACATATATATATATATATATATATATATATATATATATATATATATATATATATATATATATATATATACCTATAATGCTCAATGAAATACCTATTGATTTCTTTTAAAATTCAAGTACTCAATCCTATTCTTTTGTCATCGTTATTTCTGTAATTTCCAGTAGTTCTGATAATTCCCATATAAATCATTTTCTATTGTAAAGCATTTCGCCACATTGGTATTCTTCATCATCATCTTTATCATTATTATACTTTTCTAAAAATTTTAATTACAAGCAAATCTTGCAAAAGTAAAACTTGGATCTAAAATAACTAATTTCAGCGATATTCAAAAATATTCACGGCCCTTTTTAGAGACAGTAATCATGATTCACGAATATTTAGAAAGTAAATCAACAGTGTGTTCTACATTTTTAGGGATGCTCGGCAGCCCTGATTGGATTTTACTACACACGAAACACTAAAGTCATATGGTCAATGATAGCTATTGGCTTGATTGATCAGGTATGTATGCGTGAAGCTAGATTTTATGGCTTTAGTTTCAAACACGCACCTTCCCAATGTTTTCAATCAATTACAGCAGTGTCCTTAAAAGGAATTGTTGTCTTTAAGCGAAAATTCAAATTAGTCTAGAGGCAAGTGGAGGCAGGAAAATATGTATTATGCACGACGTGTGTGTGTGTGTGTGTGTGTGTGTGTGTGTGCTGTGGACATTTAATGGCAGTTATAAATAAACATTCTTTAGGAAAATATGTGCGAGAATATACAAAAGAAAATCACTCTTCTTTGTGTTTTGAATTGGGATCAACGGAAATGTATGTCAATCTAATGTAGAAAATGAATTGAATAGATAAAACTTTTAAGAATCGTCGATATTTCAGCTTGAATGAGTCCAAACTATTTTCTCCCAAATTTCTTGTAAAAGAACGTTTGCAATCGTGCTATAGTTTTAAACTGAACAGTATGATTTTTATTTTGTTTGCTGTTGTTGTTGTTGTTTTGTTATTTTACGTGATTTGATCCAAAGCGTGGCCATGCATTTAAGTTGTCTTATTATCTCATGTATGGTTATCCTAGCGGAATGTAACAATTCCAGCAAAGTAAACACTGGATGCTATGACTTACAAGTGTGGTGTAAGTATGATAAATTGATAATACCTAATTGATGATTCAAAAGATATGAGCTACTATGTGGTTTATTATCGTGGAAAATTATGCCCCAAAGAAATTTTAATTAAACAATGGCGATACGTCATTCCTTTGTCAAGATTTTTTTTTTTTTTTTTTTTTTTTTTTTAATAGCACCAGTGAGGTAACCGCTACCTCTTGCGCACAGTTTCAATACAATCATCTTCTGCACAACCAAAAATGTCATATAAGAAATTCATATGTGATATTCTTTCAACAAATAAGTCTATGTAAGGTTTGTTAATTTATCGGTTCAGGATGAATGGAGCTCAAAAGATGGTCATAACATTCCGTACACCACGGTAAACTCACATGTAACTAATAATGCCGCAGATTAAATATTGAACCCATTGTATATTTCGCTAGGAAATCAGGGCAAAGATTGTCCTTTCCAAATCATAATGAAAACTATCAGCGTCGATACTGATCTGTCAGCTCACTGTTCGATGGCAGGTCTGTACCTATGCCGTTCGCAATCGGGCTGATGTTTGACACATATATACATCCGCTAAATCAAATTACCACTTTTAAGTTACTAACTACGTCACCAATATATTATTTTTCAGATATTTTTGTTTGTCTTCGCCATTATTCTATTCAGAAATACAAAATGTAAAGTTGAGCCTGCAACCAACGTCACAACGGAAGTCTTGACAACAGGTGAGAGATGGAGGCAGATTTTGCTATATAGAATCGACACAAAATATTTAGAGCCAATTCCTAATTTTTGTTTGTACATGAAATTTCCTTTAATTAGGACATTTTTTGTTTATCAAGCAGACCTTTTTGTTGAATCGTTACAAAAAAACCAATTAAATTAGGCACAATCCCCATTGTAATCCCAATCATGCATTCATTTGATAATAATGTTGTAAATGCTCATGAAATTTCCTTTGGTCCAGCTGTTTAACATATAGCATTTCTTTTCTTTCAAACTTAGCATTTCATAATTTAGAGATATTAACATTTATTTATTTATTTCTGCCTCAGGTTTCTTCAGCAATATTTCTTACTAATGATTTAAAATAAATATTGTATATAAAATGTACAATGTATATATTGATTAATAATTATAGGGGACACTCAGACAACCCAAATGGGATTACCATCAACAGCATCATCTGCGCCAGTGTCCTTGGAAATACAACCAGTAATTTCATCTACAGCACCGACGCAGCATTGCTTCCTTCCCGGATATGTGCCTCCAACTTCAACATTAGCAGCAGGAGCAGCAGCAGGAGCAGCAGCAGCAGCAGCACAACCACCACCACCACCACCACAACAACAAACGGTAATATCATCAACAACACAGAATCAGCAGAGCTTTTATCCCGTGTATGTGCCTCCAACTTCAACAGCAGCCGCAGCAGCACCACCACAGCAACCGGTAATATCATCAACAACACAGAATCAGCAGACTTTTTATCCCATGCATGTACCTACAACTGGAACATCAACAGCAGCAGCACTACCACCACCACAACCAGTAGCGCAATCAACAGCTCCGACCCAATATAACTTGTACCCCATGCAGACATTCCTCCCAGGAGCAGTGATGCCCGTGCAAACATCGCATGACTACGCCCGAAACACAATGCCAAGTACATATATCCCCATGACGACTTTGCCGGGCAACAGTATGCAAGCACTACCTGTGACACAGGCACCTCCAGCCGCACAGCAACAGAACTACGCACCTGTGGCTTTGGCGGGCAACAGTATGCAAGCAACACCTTTGACACAGGCACTTCCAGCCGCACAGCAACAGAACTACGCACCTGTGACTTTGCCAGCTAATGGTATGCAATTACTACCTCAGACACAGGCACCTCCAGCCGCACAGCAACAGAACTACGCACCTGTGACTTTCCCCGGCAACAGTATGCAAGCACTACCCCAGGCACAGGCAACTCCAACCGCAAAACAACAGAACTATGCGCCTTTAACCATGTGGTAGGATTGGCATTTGACATCTTGTGCATCAAACCCTATTAGAGCAGATTGTGTGGGAATAAAGTTAACTCAATTTCTCTACCAAAAACGCTTCCCGCAAGGGTACAATGAGAGAGAGAGAGAGAGAGAGAGAGAGAGAGAGAGAGAGAGAGAGAGAGAGAGAGAGAGAGAGAGAGAGAGAGAGAGAGAGAGAGAGATTGAGAGAGAGAGAGAGAGAATTCGGTTCTTGGATTTAAAGTTGACATTTTTTTAATTTCTTTCCTCTTTGCAGACTGATGTAACCAAGGAGAAGAATGCTGGGTGGAATCGTAACAATTAGTCACTTAGAATATAGGATTATGGGATGAAGCAGACTCATTGCAAATGCATAAATCAGTTGTAGCACGTGCATGAAGCCGTTCGAATGCAAAAAATCACATCGACTTTAAAACTTCCATTACGACATTGTAATTATATATAGTTTTATCTCTGTCTCTTTTACCTTGACACTAATACTGTATGACGAGTAATTTATGATTTTCCCTCTAAAGCATATGAAATATTTGGACTCTTTGTATACAGTCCTTCATTTAATCATGGTTGAAGTCGTCTGCACTTGTTTGGTTCTTTGCTGAACATTGAAAGTACATGCCGGATTTGCACATGTACTTACATTTTAAAGTGTGCTCCAAAATATACGTAGGAAGCACTATTGTAATCTTCAGTTCAATAGATTTTGTATTCATTTGTTAAAATGATTACTGTATAAAGAATAAAAGGACAAAAGCTATGGTATTGATGAGTAAACCACTGGTTACTACAATACAACAGGTTTAGCGCTCATTTATTATGGATACTATTATCTGTATAAATAATTGCAATTATTCATTTTTGGATATTCTGTAAGCTCAAATGTTTCTATGCGCAGATACAATATCTACGACATAAACAGACATATATATATATATCCAAATATACTTACCTACCTGAATACCGACCTGTCTACATACATACATACATACATACATACATACATACATACATACATACATACATACATACATACATACATACATACATACATACATACATACATACATACATACATACATACAAGGTTATTGTTCTGAAGAACCATCCAGTAAATTTCCAGCGAATGATTTTGAGAGAAATGATAAAATAATTTCTTTTTTATTTAAAGGTAAATGCTTTATGTCTATATAGCGAAATATGATGGATGAATTTAATTTGAAGCTTTCTCTGTGACATTTAAAGTTCTTCTAGCAATGCCATAAAAAATTAAAACCTTGACAGGTAGAGGATAGTAGGTTTGGTCTATCTTTCTTGGATTTCCAGGTACTAGTATTCGATATTATTTCTTTCATTATTTACATTTAAACATATGGCAAAACGTTGAGACTAATACAAACATTTAAAAAAATTTAAAATTTAGTACTCACTTTCACACGTTTGGGAAAATAGTTTCATAAATTTATGTTGGAACGCTAGTTCCATACAACTCCATCGGAGAAATATATGGGCGAACAAAAATTAATAACTTGGAGACATATTTCTCTCATTTCAGGTTAAATACTCCATGTATTAAAAATAAATTAAATGTCTCTGATAACAAACAGGCAATTGTTTTCCTACAAAAGAAAGTGAGCTATTATATACTAGTGATTTTTTAATATTTTCAAATGAAAACTTACGAAAGGGGTTTACAAATTTGTTTCAATTGTATCAACACCATTTACAAAAAAAAATTAGTGGATTTAACCTCGTATGTTCACCATTAGGTTCAGCAAGTCTTTATTATTCCTGCGAACTATTAGGGTGATTCATCATGTAAGGTAACAATTATATACATCGCCTGTATTTAAAGCATGTTTACTATTCCATTAATACAAGGAATATATCACAATTATACAATTTTCCTTGACATTTCTAGCATCATAGTGAGTGATACAGATTCGAGTGTATATGTGTTTATTATTGGCTTGTTTTGTTTTAAAAAGTTGTCATTTAATAATTAATCTTTTCTTTTTGCAAATGTCGATGCTGTGTCACCTATACTATATTCTTTCTGATTAAATTAGAGTTGTGTTACCTAAAGACACGAAAATACTATGCATATTCATGTGTGTGTGACCACGGTTTGATCTACTAAAATACTGCATATTTATTTTGTAAAACTTCCATCGTTGTATCTATTTCATTCTCAATAAAACTGTATTAACTATCAAGTGGCTGGGTCTTCTCTCTCTCCTTCCCCCCCCCCCCCTCTCTTTCTTTTCATTCTTCACGACACTCCCCATCCACTACCAAAACAAGACTTTGAATTGTCATATGATTGATTTTCAAACTGTATGTCTATTTGTTTGCTCTTTGTATCGCCATCGTTCTCTTTATTCCTCTGCTGGTACGATGAATTAACGATTATGTATCTATGTTTGTCGGCCTGTCTCTCTGGTTACTTGCATTTTTAAAATGTATGTATGTATTTATTGATGGATGAATGTATAAATAAGTATTCATGTACAGATGTACAGACAGTTAATTCAGTTCCCATAGATTGTAATGTAAATATTGTGTCCAATTCTTATGCATTTTTGGTAAGATCGGTAAAACACGCTTACATCCTATGCATAATTTATCCAAGAGGAAACTTCTGAAAAGATGAAAATGACAGTGTGTGCTGCTCGTTTTCAAGAAAAATTTCATTGTAGGTGCCCACTATAAAAATCTGGCCTGGTGAAATCTCTTTGTTTACAACAGGTAGGACCTGTGCGGTGTCAGCGATAAAATGAAAATGGTTTTAGATTCAAGCCTAGCCTTGCGAACAATTGACTCATACGTAGGTTTCTTCAATTAAAAAATGCCTTAATTTTTTCAAATTTGTATTTACTTTTTTTTTGGTAATTATTTTCAACCAAACAGCGACTCTCCTTCAGTAATGGGAATATAAGGATTTGAGATTTGTATTATCGATCCGGGTTCGAGGCTTCTACCTCGAACGATTTTACCATTCTGAGTGCAGCGCATACTATTGCCTCGCGCATACAAGCACAGATCCAATCTGCTCGACTGCCCTCCCCGAGAACACCCTCGAGACTGCTCCGCGAGTGCCCCACTGAAGTATTGATCAGATGTGGAATTCCCAGAAACGCACCACATGCTTTATTAGAGCGCAATTTTTAGGGAAACTACCACGATTAGGGGCTACCACGTTTCTCTGCAGAGACCATTGCGATTACCGAAGGTTTTAACTGTTTACTCAATTTTTACCGCATGAAAATCAAATCCCTGTTTGGTTTTGACTCGAAAACGCTAGCACCCCGGTTCCATATCTGTTGTGCACGAAGTCGTAGGAAGTTTTCCATTTTCGCCAACAACGCATCGAACTCGACCCTGGTAATCGTTTTATCTTCGATGGCGACCGAGTATAGTTCACAAATTGTATTGAGACTGCTTTGGGCGGCCGCGAGAATATCCGAATAGACACGTTGATGTAATCGTAACGCGACACCAGTTACTATCAATATAGCTCCGACAGCAAATCCGACTGGTGTTCCCATGATAGTGGCCATGTCCGCGGTTTCAGCCACACCAAGGCAAACAGTGGTTGCCGCGGCGAGAAGTAAATCACATCCGCGACAACACACTCGTTCGTACTTCGCGAGTAAAACGGTTTTCTCGGAGATTTCATCTCGAAGCTGTTGTTCCGCTTTGATTATGTTTTTCTGTCGGTAACTTTGTGAGTGTTCATAACAATTCTTCTATTAATAAGTCACCGCGGAGAACAATTGCTCGACATACAGACCTTCCCAGGCGTTTTCGCGAGCAAATGCGATGATTCCAGGCTGGCCTCGAGTTGGTATTTTCACCCCTGGGTAATGACAACTATAGTAGATTTATATTTGATTGTATACGAGCGTCTGTTAACCCCATTCCCACTCAGATATTTGTCGATAAGCGGAACAAATTCACCATCGATGTTGGCACGCTCTCCTTGCTGTTCCAACACCGAATTTTTGTGGTGAAGAACTTATTTATTTTTACATATATATTTATATTTTAAATATTTTTCAAAACTCCCACGGCACACCTGCAAATCTCTCGCGGCACACTAGTGTGCCGCGGCACACAGTTTTAGAATCACTGCTGTATAGGATCCATCATGTATAAGTAATGATAAATCTTAAACACAAAACACCAAGACGGTCAAGTACCCATATGGATAGATGTGGAATGCTTGAAACTGAATTTCATCTCCGGCGACCAATGATACCGATATTGCATATATGAAAGATTTTGGAACATTTTTGTCAGATTCGTTTCGTATCGTGTACCAGGCTGATTGTGTAGCAATGCTGTCAATTGACCCCACCCACTATAATAAACGGATATGATAAGTAAATACGATCCGGACTCGCGCACCGTTAAAATGTGAGTTTAGGTTTATCAAAACCATCCACGTCAATAAATGCAAGTCGACAATTTGCTATCATGCTGTCAATATTTTCCTCTCCTTAGCTGGTCAGCAGTCATAAGTGTGCTGTAAATGCATTTACTACGCGTATTGGTGAGGGTAGAGCTGATAGCATCTTGGCGGCCTTTACATTCACGTATTGTTTCGTCGCAGCATCAGCATTGTCGATGGGCTCTTGCATTCGATTTCCATTCACGATAAGATCTCCGCTCATTTCATTGCCGGATTTTATAACTTTGAATTCGGTGTTCACATCGACATTGTCTTTGATAAAACAACCGAGACGCCAGAGTCACTGATTCCCTCAATTTCATTGCTTTTGGCCAGGATTTTCGCTTTAGCAACTCGCGGCTTCCAAACAACATCGTTGATTTTCACGCTGGACTTTAACAGCTTTCCAGTTCGATCTTGAAAAATCACAAGCTCATCTGGGCCGAAAACGACGATGAACCGGTCGCTTAACTCGGCCCAATACGATTTGGTGGCAAAACTGGTCAGATTCACATCGGCTGCGTCGAGTCGCTGCGCTTTCGCGTCCGTAAATATCAACTGGCATTTCGTATACTATCAAGCGTAGTTTCTAAGTGGCAACGCAGCGTCGATAAACCCTTGTGGTGTAGGTGAACACTCTGGTGCACGCAGCGCTCCAACGGCGAGATGTCCACATATCGGGCCGTCTATCCTAGTTTGCAACGGTTGCGTAGAATAAAACAGTGGTAGACGACCCTGTCGTCCAGAGGCGGCCCGGACAAAGCCACCATGTAAATAATCAACGATTTTTCACGTCGCGGTACAAACCCGTACGAGTCAAAATACAAAAGATGCTTGGATGTCACCGCATACGCGAGCCAGTGAGTTTGAGGTCCTATTAACGAATCCAAGTTGAAGATGCCGGTTTCCCACGCGCGGCGGATCATCGACGCAAGTTCATCCCGCACGAAGACTCATCGGAAGTGCTTGATTGATTTTGCCATCGCAAGTAAATAAAAATTGGATAACGGACACGCTTCCGTAGTCATCAACGGCGATACCACAACTGAAGTCCTCTTTCGCTCTGAGTAGTCCCGGGTAGACGGAGATTTTTCTTCTCCGGGTTGAACGGGGTAGTTAAAGACCTGTTCCTTTTTGCAGGCGCTCGGCCCCCTGCCGCTTTCTTTCAGAGCCATCCCGCAAGTGGTTCAGACGGCACCTAATGCGGCCGCTTATGCAACAGCAGGAGCCGCAGCCGCCAACAATGATGGAATGCAGCGGGGAATGGAAATATTCCACCGTTTTATTGCATTTGTGTCACCTCAGACTTTAACAACTTTAATATTACCGAGGTTTTCTTTTGTGTAGACGTCTTGAACTGATCAATTGCGTTTGTGTTAACCACATCGGGATATTTCCGGTCAGATTTGTCAGGGAAAATTTCAATGTGAGAACACACTCATTTCTTATTGCACTCTTTATATTCGCAAGCTGGTTTTGACTAAGGCGAGCCTTAACTTCGTGATATGACATTATTTTAAATTGTGCTGTTTAATTACGTATTTTCCACTGGACTGTGGATGACCCTCATTTGACCACCGGTGTCCTCCAGCAACAGAGTCTTATCCAAGAGTATCACAACAATGTATATGTAATCGGGGACGGGATGCTGAATGACACGTGCTTTGAAGTACATGTCGACCACGGACTGCTTAACCAGGTTTAGATCCTCCAGAGAAAAGTAATAAATCGGGTATAACGTAGTAAGGTCTTTCTGGTAAGACCTGTATCGACGTTTTGATGCAGGTCGACGCACGACAATAGCTTGTGATATGCACGTGTGACATGATTGTTTGCGAAGTCAAGCAAAATATCTTCGGCAGGTTCCTGGTGACTGGTTAATCGCAAAGAAACTTCAGACACTTCTAACTGGTCAAATATTATTGCACTACTGGTCTGTCCACCATGCACCCGAGCTATGGTTTGAAACACCACAAACACGTGTTGGTGAGCTGACACCTTGTTGGGTACTTATTTGCCACGAACACTGCTTTCTGTCGAGTCTGTGGTGAACGCGAGAAATGTAATGGGCGAATGCGAGAATCGGATTGGCAACGTCAACGTTGTCCAAACATGCTTCGATTTCCTTTCTGTCGATGAGATATCGTGGGCTACTGAATAACGCCACGATGCCGTTTTTGACAAATCCAATCTTGGTAAATGTTACCATTGTCATCACGTTTTTCACCGATTTCCAAGAAGGTCTCACACGGGAGAAAATACCGAGAAGTGTCCTGCACATGTACTTCTATTCGTTTTTTTTTATCGGGTTCCTTAGCCGGGTACGGATAATATTGAAAATTTCGGACGCTTCGCTCAACCAACGCAGGCGCGTCAATGTCGAACGCGGTATCAGGTGCATCCTCGAATCGAAACATCGTTTATACATTATATGTTTCGTCTAATACATTTTACGTAACCGTAATCGACTCCCCATCGCCAGATTTGCAATCATCGAATCAGTATTGTCCTGTGCTAACTCAGCCAGACGTCGTTGAGCAGCTTCGTTGATTAATTTACTTACCGCTCGGGCATTGTTGTTGTAGACCGGAGCGGAACTGTAACCTTTGGTTGCCAAGCCACTAATCGTCCTAGTCGATCTCAAATCGATTGAAACGCCAGCGATTCCTGATTTTTCAACTGATCCGCAGCAGCGCTTTTGATGCTGACAACGACTCGCATTGCAACTTGTTTAGCGATCGGTGCAGTGCTTGAGGCCACGCCAGCGAGCACCTTTGGCACGCCTCTGAACAGTCCCTGAACAACATCACCGAGGTCATTTCCGTAATATGTAGCGTACGCGGATCTTCTCGCGTTAACAACACGTACGGGTCTCACACGTACACGTACGACCGTCATTGTATACTTTAAATGTCAGGTTGATCTCTAATGTTCAGCTGTATCGTCAGGGTCACCCAGCGCAGGTCAAACTCGTGTCGTCCTGATCCATGAGGGAAAAACGAAGGTGCATAAACCGGCGATTGATGCATGGAAAATACACGGACTCCGTCGGCGTAATCAAGAGCAGATCACCCGGTGGCGCATTTGGGGCAAACCGAGGAATAACAACCTTGAAAGGCCATGCCCGTGGAAGCTCCGTTTTCCAAACCTGAACTGTAACTTCCGCTGATTGCGTCACTGGTTATATTAACCTGAATCGTCGAGGTAATCCTGACAATGACTGGAGCGATATCATTTAATATCTTCGGGCCAACCCAGAACAGTTCCCAGCGACGAATGTACGATGTCAACCTCGTAATTCTGGGATTCAATCGAGATGGCAGAGCTGAGTGTGGGCTCGTCCACGCGTATAGAATTTTTGTAATCTTTGTCGGTCACCTACGAAATGTTCCGTCGGATCTCATCATTGATCGATTCAATGTCTTACGCGCTTGTGGGAAGTTCAACAATGTTCCAGTTTGCACCACCGCACGACGAGAACACGAGTGAGTTATTCGCGTGGAGACCACTTAACGGCTGCAATCGGATATTGAGTCAACTGCAATAAACGCGCAACGACTCAAGTGTGCGTGATTGCCACGTCGAATTCTGGTTTTGTTGACGACATCGTTATCATCGATGTGACGCTTGGGGTTGTATTTGCAACAACACGTTGCACCGCAGAATTGATATTGCGGAGAAACCGGAGTATCTCAACGGAGAGCGCCTCAGAACTCATCATCGGTGTTGTATACATCACTGATGTCTTCAATGAGTTTGTGCATCAACACCCGGAACGTCCCTGTTTCCATGATGTGGTTGGTGAGCAACCGCTGACAAATCGATGTAGCCTCGTGGGTGACTTCTGGTACGTAGTTGTCGGCGCGAACCGACCCAACGGACTTTTCCAACCTGTGCACGAGTTTATTGATCTGTTGCTCGTCTACAGACATACATTTTGACCCTGCCGTGGAACATTTGGTTCTCATAGACGGTTTACTGTCTCACGTTTGCGTCCACGGGTTCCACCGAGACCTTTTCCACTTTTGGGTGGTTCCTGTGGGTCTTCCTTGAGAGGCGAAGTCTGCACATATTGGGAGTCAAATTCATCCGCGGGTTGCAGATCCTCCTCCAGAAACCGAGCCCAGTAGATTTTTTGCAAAGATCTTTTGTAAGGAACGGCGAGAAGTTCCAGTTTTTTGAGGACAGCATTGTGGCGTCGGTCGGCATACACAGCTATTACATCGCTGGCTGCTCTGCTGCTCACAGGTTTCGACATATTATACACATTATCGTGGTCGTTTAAATTGGTTTGTATAAACCCATGCGATACCTTTTTGCGGAGAAAAGCCTCTTCCGGTGGCTCCAAGGTCAATCGTGAGGAAACCATATGGGTCCGGGAAACTCATCACAGGAATTGTCAACAGCACACCAGGGCCAATGAATGTTTGTGAGGCCGTGCGCGTCAGTTCCACAAAATATCATCAACATGTTGCAATTGTCCCGGATCACTTTAGGCACGTGTGCGTATCGTTGTGTCACATATATCTCATCTGCGTTTTTGTGAAGGGCCCGAAAAAATATTCTAGCGGGGTTGTCTTGCCGGTCAAGAATCACATCATCGTACACGACAATACTATTCGCGTCCGGGTCAAGGTCATCAATCGCAGGGGCTTATTCGATCGGGGAAAAGAACTGGATGGCAGCTTCGTTGCTGGCAGCTTTGCTACTCGTGGTGGCTTCACCACTCGACGACAAAGACGCAAGCGCGTCCGCGAAATCTGTGAGTACGTTATAACATGGTTGGTCGCCAGCGGATGGTGCAATCGCGTAAGCCTATCCCACTTTAACCATCGCATGATCAGGATCAGCATCAGTTGAGCTCTCCTGGATCGGTTTGGACCAATAAACAGCGCGCTAACCGAGTTTGGAAACATGTCGCCGTGCTTGGGCAGAAAAGCCAATAACGGTGAAATAGGTTTTTCTCTTTCGCGTCAGAACTTCCCATGGACGTGCAGGGTCCAAACAGCTCCGCGGTGATATCCGGGGTACCGTGGAGTAGATTTTCTGGTGAAAGATATATCCCTGGATACAATTATTGCAGGTCTGGAACACGGCTATAGAAAGATTTCCCCTGGATGGTTTGATGTGAGGACGCCCAACGAAGTTCACTAGGCTGGAATTTAGTTTCTGTCATTTGATCGGGTACGTGCGCGCTCATACAAATTTGCACTAACCGTCATGGATGTTGCTAGTAGATACAAGAAAGCAGACCCGCTGACGTCTAAAGATTCAACACGTGTCGCAGACGCGTTTAAACGTATCCATACACGTGGACCGCTAACACGACCTTAATTTCTGCTAGTGGATCCAAGAAAAAAAATTCTCAGAGCCGTCGCTGCGTTGTTGGCGAAACACCATGAGCAGGTTCGTCGTGGATCGTACATCGCGATCAAGCCATCGTGGAACGATTCAGCAGTACACTTGCAAATCGATTATTCGGGCGCTAGTATGCGCAAGAATTAGTGATGAATCGCGAAGCGATTTACGATCGGTGTCGAACGTGGGTGATGCGGCTTCGATCCGTCAGAGCAGCGTTGAATAATAAAAAATCACACGTGTGACGGGTATAAGGCCCGCTGACGCGATTCGGCAAAAATCCATCGAGCTCACACGAGGTGCTTTACCTCCGCAGCCACCGCGCTAGACTTGGTCGAGGACAACCTGGTTCGGTGCCTGAATCCCCCGGGAGAGCTGTACGGTGGAAAACGTCGTGCTACTGTCCCGGTGTAGTCCGTCGATGCATATACAATCTCAGACCAGATTTATATTCCGTTGGAACCAAAGCGTTATAATTTGGCACCCGCGATCGCAAGTGGACCTATTCCACGTGAGGTAAAGTCTCCAAGTACAGCATTCGTGCGAGAAGAATTACAAGTCATTTCTGCGAATACGGAACTACCACCAAGATCTATTTTGATATCTGCGCGTCCCCGTACGCGTAAGTGGTTATTCCGTCAGAGAAAACCTATCGCTTTATGTCCAGCGGGGACAAATTCACCTTGGTGCAAGGATATACACCCATTTGATGTTTTCGCGATCGAATAAGATTTGCTGCGTGCGTGAATTCACGTCATTGTTGAAGTCACTTCACGTACATCCTTTTAGCACAACCCCGTGTGGAACTCCTTTGACTTTCTTAATGTTTTTGTTGGCAGTCTTTATCGAGTACATTTTGGGTCGCAGTCCACCGAATTCCTCAATGGGCATGTATGCGCACTCGTCTTTGAATTTCTCCACGACTTTCCTGTTTGCGTTGCTACGTAGCGGATGGTCCATCGGCTACTCGTTGGAATCAAACTCGCATGCGAACAATGCCTCACAGATGTCCGCGTAAACGTCATTTGGTGGCAATGTGTATCAGCAACGAGTCTGTGTCCGTGTACAGCATCTTGACGTTGTAGCCGTACCGCGGCTTAATGTTATTACAATAAAACTCGTACATGAGGAGCTTTGACAGATCCAACTTAAATGGGTTTCGTCAACTTTAGCCGGGATTTATTGCCGTGTACGGCAACGAGTCCGCCATCGAATATCGTACGTGACTCAAACGCCGGGTTAGCAATGTGCCTGCAAAGTTTGTCGTGTTCACTGTCCACGCGCGCTGGCGAAACCGTAGCACCCGGTGGACTTTACACACACGCATCCCCAACCGCAGATACAACTGTAGGTTTCGTACATGAACAACATAATTGAGTTTCTGGGGCAGGTTCGGAACCAGTTTGGCGCATTCGGTAAACTTACCCCCGGAATTGTCGATGAGCACACACTGGTACGGGGATATCCACGTGGCACCGAGAGCGCTTCCGGTGCCAGTGGATAATCATGGTGTGCGTGGTGAAGCTTGTCCTAGTACTCCAGGTCAACTTCGAAGAAGTACCCGACGTCACTGTTGTGATCGTACTCGTGGATGTGTTTTTGTATGTCCACGTGCGTGGGATCGATCTATGCGATCAGTGCGCATATGTAAGTCGTGGTAGTCACCGATGTTGCGACAACCAAACGCAGACCAGACGTTGTTCTCGTGCGCGTAGTCGTCGGTGGAAATGCTTTAGCGGAACAGCGATGGGGAAATAACCTCGATCGGTGGCAAATGAGTTTTAGAAAACTTCTTTCAGTCACTCATATACTCGTACGAGTATATTCCTTTACGGGTGAGCCATCGTCAGCGCCGCCGTATCCACGAGTGATTGTAAAACGATCATGGCCTTCCGTTGAAAGGTTGTTAACGAGTTTATCCAGGCTGGAATTGAGAAACTGCAGCGAGTCAATGTACTGCAATTGACTCAACCGAAATGTCATGTATTTTTCGATGTTGTTGGAAACGACGTTTATTATCGCGTTCGATGCCGTTGCGATTGCTTGCATGATCAAGTGAACATCGTACCTTCGAAGGTTATGAAGCACATCCGGAATTCTGGTTTTGTTGGGGTAAATTCGCAGCTGCAGGTTGCATGCGCTGTGTGGAGTTCTTCAGTACGCGCCTGTGATGTGGCATGATCAAGAACTTTTTCATCGGTGGAGCTTAAAGCTTAGCTGCAGATCCAACAATGAAAACATCTCAAATGTCATCATCGGTCATAAACATGTCGGCGGGTGAGGAAAGCTGTTCTCGAATCCATTTCACTGTAACGTCAAGCGATTTGATAAACGCTTCCTACGAACCCCGGCCTATCTAACAACAATGTCGCAAAACCCGCGTGGGACTTCCTCTGTAACTTGTATTGTATTTGATTGAGTAGCGATGGTGAAATTCCTCGGATGACCTGTGGTAGTTCACATAAACTTTTAAACATTCAAAGTCCGCGTAAATGACATATGGAACTTTCATCTTCCGTTGCACCGCAGTGAATTTCTAAACATTTTTGCCAGGTTCCAGCATGCTCGTACGCTGCAGGATTTCGCAAACTCCCCCGCAGTAAAAGTCACGGTCGTCAAGCCGATGTTTGGTGCTAAATATATGCATACAGCGTCCACACAGAATGTTCTCCGTTTGTCCTTGTTTTGCCGGTAAAACATTCGGGAAAATATGTTATCCACACGTAATGATATCGTGCCTGTGAACCATGCAACAATAACAAATCAATGTTCAACGTCTTCGTCGATTTTTCTTTTGTGTTTGGGGGAGGAGGGGGATAGCCGAATCGGCTGAAGGCCGCTGTTCCAGGCAAACACAGTAACGGAGATGTCAGTGTTAAGTCGTTCAAACTTACCGATGTCTGTAACTTGTACAGGGAATTATATGTTACCAAACTCGAGTTTACCCAGGTGTTGTCGGTATTTTCAATGCTGATCAGTATTATCGCGTGCTGCATGCAGCGCGAAAAAGATCGCCCATTCAAAACACGTCATCGGTTTTTATGTTTATAACTGCTCGCCGCTGAACACACTCTGGCGTTGGAATATAACACGATCAGCGGAAAAGCTTGTACGGGGAAACCTTTAAATGAACTTCGACGCATCTGGAAAGAGTCCATCCTGAAATCTACTTGGGTGTAATAACCAATCTTATCAAGCATTATTTCAAAACCTTCTTCGGTTTTATTATTGAAGGCCTTAGTGTATTTGTGGGTTCAAGATCAAACAGGCTTCACTGTGAGAGTCAATTACTTCAAGGCATCATTCACATCCCTCATCAAACTCAACGTTTGTTTTGAAAAGCATAAAAGTGCGTTGTCACAACTGGCAGATCAAAGAATCGATTCACACACTAAAAATCAAATCAGTTTGACACCTGGTGGTAGTTGTTCTTTAGGAGGTGTCATTATTCGTTCTCTTTTGAAATGGGATCCTTATACCCAGGCCAAAACCAAGAAGAAGAAAACCAAAAAATCCCATCAAAGACGGCCACATACAACTACCACACACAAGAAATAAAAAAAGCCCCCAGAAGAAAAGTCCTTCCAAGAAAAAACCAACAACATCTCCTCCTGCCCGAAAGAGAGGTACTACTGCTAGGACGCGCACGTACTCCCGAAAGCCACGCAGTGCGGTGACGGTGTCTCCTTCTCCACTTCTACTTCTCCTTCGCCCTTCGTGATGATGCCTGCCAAACCTGATTTTAGACCCGTGTTTCCTAATTTGATGCAAAAATGGAAGCACATTTCGAAAGTCACTTCTCCGGGGGCCTCTACTTCAGCTGCTCTGGCCACTGCGGCTGCCGCTAAAAAGGTAAAACCTAAAACCAAAGTCCCAGACAGAGCAGGCGTGTTACAAAGTTTACTGGATTTATCCAAACAAGCACTGACACGATTGAATCCCTTGAAACACCTCATCGTCGAGTGATGCCTGTCATGAAGTTGGTACGCCGTGCTGACCATCAGTAGAGACGAGTTCTAGTATAAAAAAAGAAGTGTAGCATCCGAGAGACCGCAGTTCAATTTTGCTCCTGACACCAAAGATGACCTCAAAAAGTGCACACCACCACCACCACCCTAGTTGTCTTAAAAAAGGCAAAACCAAAAAAGGACTGCCACCTCGTTTCGCCAAACATTGGGATGTGTTATACGTCCTGACTAAATCAAATCCTCCTATGCGGAAACAAATCATTCAAACAGCCCCTAAAGAAATCATCGATACCGTGTGAATGTTGTTTGAATGTGTTGAAAGGAACGGTACCTTTGTCCAAGATACAGAAACAAAAATTAGGAAAACATCGAAACGTTCTTCGCCAAATGGTCAAAAAGAAAATGCCTCTCAGTCAAAAGAACAAATGCTGGTGCAGCGAGGAGGATTTCTGCCCATGCTGATATGACCGTTGTTAAAAATAGCGGCTTCTTTGTTTGGATCGATTAGGGGGACCCCTTTTAGGAGGAGTCATGAGATAAAGACGAGCAGAAAAAAAAAGATAAAAAGGACACCCTTCTCTGGAAAGGCAACACACTTGTACCTTTGGATCTTATGGAAGGACGAAAACTGACTTTAGTTCCTTACAAACGATGGATGGAACTCCATCGTTGGTACGAACAACGGATACCTCATTTATCACCCAGTCCTGATCTCAACGAGATGTCACAGTTACAACTTGAATTACAATCGTTAATGGATCGAAGTGATTTGTCAGAAGCAGAAAAATCGCAACGGTACGGTCAACTATTGCAGCGTCTTCAACCATTTCACCAGTATGCTTTAGACAAAACAGCTAAACCCACTCTAAGAGATTTGAATGCCATGATGAAAAGCGAACCTAAAACCACCAAGACAGACATCGCCACGGGGATGACAGAAGAAGACGACCCACGAGAAGTATTTGAAACTCCGTCTGCTCCCATCCCTAGTAAGACTGCAGCTTTCTTGTTGACACCTTCCCCTACGCTTCAACGAGAAGAAATGAAAGCTTGGGTTAAAAAGATGATGTCCACCCCTTCTTCAGCAGCAGAAAAAAAGAAAGAAGGGAAGACAGAAGTGAAAAAAGACATCAAGAAAAAGGTCACCACTTCACAACCAACTCCGGTGGCTCGTCGGACGCGTCAAACTTCGTCCAAACCTCCCCTACCCGGCGACTCCAAAAGTAGTATCGAATGTGGGTGACTTGTTGAGAAGTTAAAACATGGAGACACTTTTAGCCAGTATTTACTATAATCCTGCACACGCTACTGGTTACGGAGGAGTTCAAAAATTGTATCGGGCAGCTAAGACCAAACTGAAAAGTGTACGTTTGCCAGAAATATGTCAATGGTTACAAAAGCCACAAACCCATTCGACGAAAATTTTCCAAACGTCAAACCAAAGTGACTGCCGTCGATCATCAATGGCAAGCAAATTTAGCCGATGTCTCTCATTTGCTCTCATTTTACAGCGTACAATCGTGGTTACAAATATTTGTTTTGTGTCATTGACGTGTTTTCCAAATCCACTTGGGTCGTTCCTTTGACTTCTAAAAGCAGTGCCGAGTTAGTACGCTCTTTAAAACTGGTGTTGAAACAAAGTGGTTGTCACCCTTTACTATGGCAAACAGACTAAGGCACCGATTTTTTTAACCAAGCTTTTAAAAAAGAATTGAAACAACGCCACATTCATTTTTGTACCACTGAAAATCCTGAAAACAAGCCAGTGTCGTGGAACGTTTTCAAAGAACTTTGAAAGAACGCATGTGGAAATATTATACACATCAACACATTCTCAAGTACATCGACGTGTTACCACGTCTGGTCAAAGTTTGTACGATATCGAAAGCATTCTCGAACGAATGACACGTGAAGTGGGCAATCGTCGAGTGGAAGAAGTGAAAGTGGGTTGGAAAGGATATCCTCATACTTTTGATTTTTGGATTGTCGCTTCCCAATTCATCGACTATAAAAAGAAGAAGTAACTAACATGCCGTTCAACACAGCAGCTACCTCTCCTTCACAGAGTTCCTCTTTTCAAGAATTACAAAAACAACCTTTGTGGGTGTGGTGCGGAGAACGTGTACCTGAAAATCAAGTCGTCTTGTTCTGCCAAATCTTTGTGGTATATTGTATCATCGGAGCAACCATTGCCAATTTGAGGTTGCAACAAGGTGACAAACAATTGTGGACCAATTTACTCAACAGTTGCATTGGTTATCTTCTGCCTAGCCCTTCCTTGAAACATAGTACGGACAGTAACAAGAACAACCACAACGGTGCGGCCAACGCCAGTCATCTTTCTTCCAGTCATTACAACAACAGCAGCCCTCTTTTGGAACGTTTAGAACATCATTCTCCTTTGAATTTGAGTGACTCCTGGGACACAAGAACCCTCGAACTATGAATAACCAATTTTATTTAACCTTACCCAGTGGCAGTTATATGGATGTGTTTCCCAAAAACACCTTATGTTGTTTCACGGCCAAATTACCTCAGGCCATACAATTGGATCACGAAGCTCATTGGGAAGTGGCTCTGGTAGAAATCATTCATCCTACGCAAGTTTGGAATGTGTTTGGAGATCGAACCACTTTTGTCGTCGAAATCCTGAACAAACAAGTCCAAGAACACTTGGACAAATAAAATCCTGGCTTTTACGAATCCAAAAGACCAGCACCCACCAATCCTCAATTAAGTATTTATCACATGAGAATTCCTGCAGGGTATTATTTTAGTGCTCGACATCTGGTGGACACCTTTGCGGCTATTACCAACGACCAGTTTGGCAAAGACCTGGACAAAACCAAGAAAATCGTCCTGATCGAGAATTATGCTATTGCTCGCCGACTCAAAATGCATTTTTCGGACGCCAAAATATTGTCCATCACTTTTTTTTCTGAGTTGTTTGATATGCTGGGTGGAAACACAAAACTAGCTCGTAACAAAGACATTAACAGCGACGATCGATTTTACAAGTATTTTCTCTAATCTATCAAATTGAACAAAGTCTGAATTTATTGTTTTTGTACTCCGACGTGGTGGAGTACAACATGGTGGAAAACACAGCCGCTCCGTTACTGAGAGTCATTCCTTTTAAAGTGGATTCAGCCGTCACTGCGTACGAGGAAGGTGGAAACACGTATCACGTTCACCGTGAATTTGTACATCCTCATTATATTCCAGTCAGTAAATTGTATTTTGACAGTGTCAACATTAGTATAAGACTAGATCTGGGACAAAATATTCTATTTTCCAAAGGAAAAGTCACGGTGAAACTACATTTTCGAGAAAGGTTCTCCATCGAATTGTAACACAAGATGTATCCTGTGTACCGAGGAGTTGCTCGACAACGAGGACATGGATTAGGATAAATGTTAAAATCCGCTTTTTGGACGGTAGTTCCAATTTTGAAACCCATGGTGACTCGAGGATTGCATGCCTTAAAAGATGCCTCTTTGACGCAAGGTAAAGAATTTCTTCAAAACGTCCTCATCGACAAACACAATCCTAAAGAAGCCTTTATGAGAGTAGGAAACAAATGTGTTGCAACAAACTGAAAAAGATCATTTTGGTCGCCGAGAGACTCCTATAAATTCGCTTCACACTTCTGGCCCTGGCATATCTTCTTCCTCAACGCCACAGCAAGGACACGGCAAAAAGAGACGTTGAAACCCCCTTTAGATCTCATAAACACGGTGTTCAGAAAAAGAATAAGAAAAAAAGAACTGTCAGAATTAGACGTGTTTGATTACTGACTGTGAAAAAAATAAGGCACCGAGATTCTTGTGAATGTACCAAGTCAGAACTGGATCTGTTTGCCATGCCACCTACCATGACGACGATGCAAGAATCCCAATGGGTAGAATTTCATCCTGTATGGTCTTTGACGACTTCAGCTCCTTTCGATTGAAATCAAAGGACAAACAGAAGATTACGTCGATCTGAATAGCAGTCACTTGTACCTGAAACTCAAAGTGCTCAAAACGGACTATACCAAACCTGGGGCCGATGACAGAATAACTCCCGTCAATAATGTCATGCATTCGTCGTTTTTGGTACTTGTACTTGAATAACAAACTAGTCAGCAGCAGCATGGATACTTACCCTTTCCGTACTTTCTTGGAAAATCTCTTGACATACGGAAAAGAAGCCAAGAACACCCATCTGGATGCTTCAGTGGTATGGAAACCTGATGCCTCGGAAAAGTTCAACTACACCGCATTGACTGCAGATGACGATGCTCACAATGTGGGATTTAACGACCGTCGAAAGAGAATCAGACGAGGGCGCACTTTAGAACTGATAGATCGTTTGCATTTGGACATGTGGTTGCAGTACAAGTATTTGTTGAACGGAGTGGATGTACGCCTGAGACTGAATCGCAGTAGTACCGTCTTCCATTTGATGGCTAATGCAAACGAGTACAAAACCATCATCGAAGAAGTCAGACTTTACGTTCGTCATGTAGAAGTCTTATCTAAAGTAAGCAACAACATCAGTCAAACTTTGAGCAGAACCACCGCCAAGTATCCTTGTTGAAAAAAAATGGTGTGGTGTTGTTTATGGATCGAAACAATGGAATATACATGCACAGGGTCAGACACCACATCATCAATAAGAACACGGATATGAAGGCTCACATTTCTTTCAAGATGGCTCAAGACCTCATAGAAGAAGTCATCAAAGAGACAATCGCCGGGGAAAGAGAAGAATGGGAGAAGGAGAAAAAAGAAGGGGAGGAACATGAAAGGTATCAAACCTTACTAAGATGGAAACAGCAGCAGCAACAACAACAACAACAGCAATAACAGCAACAGAAACAACACGAGGGAGAAGAGGTGGCTTGTAAAATGGAGACAGAAGAGTTCGTCTTCTCCTTCACCAAAAGACGTCCTTGTGCTATGGTGAAACCGGTAGTGAAACGTGGTCGTCCTGCCAGGCACTAAAACTCCTCACCAAAAAACCCAACGGTCCTTTTCAGGGCCACCCACATCACTTAGAAAAGATTACTCCATGATTGCTTAAAAACATTTGTGTGTTCGTATGTTGAGTATATGTTTGTGTCTCTCTTTGTCATTTTTTGTTCCCAACCGAAAAAAAATCACTTTCCCTTGTGTGTTTGCAGAGTGTGTTTGTATATAGTGTGTGTATAAACACTCCCTTACCTTTCCTATGTTAAAAACTGTTTTCTTTTAAGTCTGCGCTCTTGGTGTTTGTGTTTTTCTGTATGTGTAAGTTGTATTATTTGGTGTGAGGGATGTTTTCCTTCACGTCCGTGCTTCCAGCATATAAAGCGACGCGTTCACCAGTCTTACCATTCATCGTCGACCAGACAGAAAAGAAAAAGAATGGAAAACCACCACGGCAAGGTGGTTAAGCTGATGAAGACCATTAGCTTGATGGTACGAATACAGCACCTCCTGAGTCTTGTGGAAGAGATGGACTGATACACCCACACGAAACACTTGAAGAGGGAAATCACTTCTCTGCGAATCGCCAAAGAGTTCGTCAGAGGGGTGATGCATGAAGAGACGGAGAAAATCAAGATGGCATGGGCGGAGGAAAAGAGGGAGAAGGAAAAATTGAAGAGAGAACGGGACTTCCAGCGACTAATCGCCAACTTAATGAAGATCAAGGACAAATTTCGTCAGATGAACCATCCAGACTGGATCCAGGAGGAGGAAGACTGGGAGAAAGAGGCCATTGAACCTCCTTTTAGGCTTGTGGTGTCCACTAAGATATCTTGAACGAAAAATGAAAAAAACTGGAGGCAGAGATGTGAGGCCTGCGGCGCCCGACCCGGGAGGTGTGGACACTGCTAAGGAAGTGGTAAAACCCAACGGCCCTTTCAGGGTCACCCACATCTCTTAGAAAAGAGAAATACAAAAATTGCCAATGGTGTTTCTATGTCTCTATGTTTGTTTGTTTGTTGAGTGTATGTGTCTATTTTGTTCTCATCAACACATCTGTCCCTATTAACACTTTTGACCCTATAAACCTATTTGACCCTATAAACTCTTCTGCCCTATAAACACTTCTGACCCATAAACACATCTGACCCATCAACACTTCTGCCCTATAAACACGTCTGCCCTCAAGAGTTCAATCCATGTTAATTTCCTATATATTCCCCCGCAAGTGCCATCTACATGTTAATTTCCCATATATGCCCCCAAGTAATATATACTGCCCCCAGTCGCCACACATAACTACTATTGTCTCGTCGATAAATCTACTACAGTATTTCATAACCGTAAATAATCAGGCCTAGCGTGTGTCAGGTGTATGTTTTACTTAACACATGATCACATACTACTTCTGGACCATCAATATAAACTTTTTATGGAATTTCGCAGATGAAATACATTTCCAAGCTTGTTTGATGTAAGTTTAGGTTTAATGGTGTTCTCTTTGTGTAAAACTGAACCTTGGGACCGAAAATTTGAAAAAATATGGTGATATTAATGAAAGAACAAATCGGGACCAAATGCAGAATTTGATCTTGAGGGGACTTCGGTTTTGAGTGATTATATATATATATATATATATATATATATATATATATATATATGTATATATATATATATATATATATATATATATATATATATATATATATATATATATATATATATATATATATACATAAATACAGTACTAAATCAAGTAAATATTGCGTGATATAACATAATGCGAGAAACGCGCGCGAGATATTTCTACCCAAAGATCAAAGGCCAATATCATTGTGACCGTAAGAAGAAAAATGGTCTCCGCACAATAACTCGAGTTCTCCATGATCTACAGTTACCAACCTATGTGGACGGCTTGCACGTGGGATAAGGAGGAATCTTCTTGATCTCGGGTTCAAAATGTCAAAGGTCAATGTCACTGTAGCTAAAGTGAGCAAAATAGTTTCCGCTCAATAACTTAAGTTCACCACCATCTACAGTTACCAACCTGGGATCGTTTGCACTTGGAGTCATAAAGAAGTCTATTGATTTGGGGTCAAAAGGTCAAAGGTCCAGATCACTGTGACTGACCGAATAAATTGGTTTATCACAATAACATTATTTCTACATCGTATACCTGGACCAAACATAATGATTGGCTTTAACTTGGGGTTAATAAGAGATCAATCAATTGTAAATTAAAAGGTCAAAGGTCAATGTCACTGTGATTGAACTAACTTGAGTTCTTAATAATCTGCAGTTACCGCACTTTTGTTAATGGTTTCCACTTCGGGTTAAGAAGAACTCTATTGTTCTTTGGTGAAATTCTCAAATGTAATCGTCGATGTGACTGAAAAAAGAAAAACAAATTCTTTCTCTTTGCATATTAACTTGTGTGTTTAGACCACATACCTGGACCAATATTTATGGATGGCTTGGATTCAAGGTATGGATGAGGACTTTTGATTTGTAGGTCAAAATGTCAAAGGCCAAGATCATTGTGTTTCAAATGAAAAAAAAATTTGCAGGTAAAAACACCCACAAAAAACAAACATTTGCTTATTTGTCAACTTTGTAAATTGCTTACATTTAGAGTAATAAAGAAATCTTCTGGAGTCTAAAGTTCAGAGGTCACAGTCAAGGAAGGTTTAATAAAAAGATAATGGCTTATGCATACTAAGTTTATTTGGAGACCTCATACCTTGACGAAAGATTGAGATTACTGAGACCTTTTGGTCAATAATATCCAAAGTCAACCATAACTTATTAGTGTCTAGATATAAAACTATTAAACACCTGATTGGCCTATAACGTGTCATTTCAGGTACTCGTGCTATACTTGTCAAAACCTTTCCTCACTATATACATTTTCTTTCTTTCTATCTTTGTTTATTTTCTAAGCTCTGTATGATTACGTGCCCACCGTATATACGGCATACCGCTGCCATTCATCAATTGTGATTTTTTTTCTTTCTAAAGAGAGAGAGGGGGAATTATATGGCAACTAGCAATCTTTCTAAAAGACTGGATTGTCGGGAAATGATATCTGCTGGGTAGAAATTATACTGGACAAGATATGGTAAACATGGTGCCGCAACTCTGTAGACTAGCCTGAGCGCTTTTTTGTTCTACGGACCCCTTGTCTACAACGGTTAGGTTGCCTAGCTGCTGTACCGTATTTATAGTGGAATTACAAGTATTTAAATATTGAAATTACTTATGTTGTGAAACACTAGTAATATTATTTTCTAGGCTAATGACCACAATCATGCAGTAGAAGGTGACTTGATTTGCTGCAACGAGATCAGGATACAGATGCAGCAAACATACAACAATGATCCTAGCAAGCTTATCAAATAGCTTTGGACGAGGTGCTGCAGTTGTACGGGGCAAATATGGACGTGGACAGCTTCACAGACTTCCAAATTATCAGGTCAAGCCTGCAAATGACATGAACGTCACTTACGCCTCCCATCCCCGTGAGAGGTACGACGTTCAGATGGAGGGCAGCTTGCAGAATGGATGGGTAGAAGAGAAGTTCCTTAGCTTATAGGATAATAACTAGAGCTTTCTGATTTTCGACATCCGAAACAATTTTCAAAACATTTTTAACGCCTGGTTTACATGAAGACACCCTGCTCTCTAGGATTTCCTCAACTACATCTTGACGAGCAATTTCCTGATTATGTAAGGAACGTTTCCTGTCGGAATAGCGACACAAGAACAAACAGGCACATTGAAAGCTTTAACAATGAGTGGAACAAGTCTTTCAGACAAACACATCATAATATCTGGCAATTCATCTGCAAAATGAAGAATGAACGGATCAGCAATGAGTTAGCCACAGCAGGTGTTGTAGTGGAGTCCGTCCACCAAGAGGAAGGCAGTGGAGACGTTTAGATGCTTTTAAGATATTTTGTGTTTTTGCAATTACTGTACTTATGAAGACATTTTAGAAACTTAAACCTTCAAGAAACTACCAAATGGAAGCTTGGACATTAAAGTAATTTATATTTTATGGAGACGCCATATTTTAATTGGAATTATCAACTTTTTTATCGTCATAAATGAAATCTTATAATTAATACAGTATTTGCTAATAATAAACATAACAAATCATTTTAAAGAACATACCTAACTGTTGAATCATACCCTGATTCGTTTTTTCCTTTTGTTCCAAATCTATATTTAAAAGAAAATGGGCATGAATTTTATTACGTAAAAAATCTATACTTAATAGAAAAAGGCATGGATTGCATTACAATGTTGAAAATACTCTTAACGCTTTCCTTAGAAGAGAACATTTAACCAAAGAGCGTTTATTTGTTAAATTTGTTGAACTTGTAACTTAAAAATGATAGGGGGAACGTAGATAACCCAAATAGGATTACCATCATTAGCATCATCGGAAACACTGCCACAGTAACCAAAACAAATAGTTCCATCAACAGCACCGACCCAGCATAACTTTCATCCCAGATATGTTTCTCTAAATTCAGATCAACATCATCAGCATCAGCATCGGAACCAGCAGCAGCAGGAGCATCACAACAACGTTAATGTCATCAGCATCATCGAATCAGCAGAGCACCTATACCACGAATGTGCCACCAACTACAATAGTAGCAGTACTACCACTAACACAACATCAATCGCCACCAACAACAATCACAACCAATAATACCATTAACAGAATTCGCGCAGGCAAACTTATTTCTCATGCAGCCATTGGATATATACATATTCTGTATCCAAAACATATATACCTTTTCATTTAATAAATGGTATATTTTCAATTTATAAAGTTTCCCTTGTCGTTTTTAATATCTCGAGATAACTACACTTTATAGTCTAAGGTGTTTATTCGTGGCATTTTTTTTCCAAGAGAGTTTCCATTTGATACATAATCATTTCGTTTTGAAAATTCCAATGCAGAATCATCTAAAAGCTATCATTTTAAGATAAATTGAAATATTTTATAATTCAAAGAACCACGTGTGGCCACGATTTGATCTGTTATAATCATGCAGCGTTGTGTGTAAAGATTACATTGTTTACTCTATTGGGTTCCCAATAACATTGTGCTGACTTTTAAGTGGCCGTGTCATCTCTCTCTCTCTCTCTCTCTCTTACACACACACATACATATTATTATGCACTGTATAACTCACCCTCCTCTAAATAAAAGAACAATAATTTTGTGTTATGTCACATCGTTGAGTATGAAACTGAATGTCCATCTTTAACCATAATCGTTCTCTGGATACCTCTATTGCAATAACGAATTTAACATACATGTATTAATGTATGTTCGAATGTTTGTCTGAAGAGGGAGGGGCTGACAAGACCTATACCCATCTATCACTGATAACTAAATCTCAATGTTCGGCTAGTACACTTTCATGTAACGTGTCTAATAACAGCGTGAGAAAAGAAAAAAAGTAATTATATTTTTAGACAGCTTTGCATTTATCCATTCCGCAGGGCAAATAGGATAATACTTTAATTGTTGTCACCCGTATGTATGTATGTATGTATGTATGTATGTATGTATGTATGTATGTATGTATGTATGTATGTATGTACGTATGTATGTATGTATGTATGCATGTATGCATGTATGTATGTATGTATGTATGTATGTATGCATGCATGCATGCATGTATGTATGTATGTATGTATGGACGGATGGATGGATGGATGCATGTATACATGTATGTATGGATGTGCGTAAGTATGTATGTTCGTATGTTCGTGTGTGTACGCATATAGAGATGAATCAACATATAAATATGTATCCGTCTATATTCATCTTTCTTAGCACCCATCAATGTAAATATTTTCTTATTTAAGCAGTTTTATATATTTACATGTACGTTTTCAGCAATGTGCCAGTATAAACTAAATTTAAAAATTTCCACTATACCCTGTATTGCAGAGATCCATGAAATATTTTAAAGAGATAATTGTGAGTTAGTTCAATTCATTTTGTTTTGTTAACACAGCTGCATTTTGCAACATACGCCAATCAGTATCTTTTGGGACTCATTTTGTAACAAACGACAATGAGTCTCTTTTGAGACTCATTCTTTATGTGCTCTAATAAAAGTGACTTTTCGCGTCTTCAAAAATGCATCTAAATCTAGTCTTCGATATTATTGCATTAGAATGTGCACGACGTCAAAACTGTCGTTAGGCGAATATATAAAAAGTCGATCTTTTGTTGACATTGAAGCTTTGAATTTCTATACTTTATTTAAATAACTAGTCAATCGTTGTCGACGATTACAAGGTAAACTTGGCAAGCCTTGCATTTGTTTCCCTTTTTTATAATTAATATTTACCATGTTCTGGTTTGGCGTTCGATTGAACAAAAACCTTAGGGGACTAGTCTATATCTCGACTACAACATCCTCCGTATTGAAGAAAAAAAGTATTCTTTGTAGGTATTTTGTTACAAGTAATGGTAATATGAAGTTACCGTAGGTTACGATTATTATCAATTCGGCTCTACAACAAACAAGGCCTGAGTCTACTTTGAAAAAGAAAAAAATATGATATTGAATAGAAACCAACAGCAATGAAATAAAAAAGCAACCAGGTAAAGACTAGATATTATATAATGGGAAATATTGTATCAAAGAAAATTCTGAAGTTATTTTGACATCGAAGAAATATACTATTTGTTAGATGAACAACTCGTACTCATATTCGAGCTCCAGCATTATTGAAATATCAATAAATATTTGCTATTTGTTATATGTTTATCGATATCGAGTTAGTAAAATTATTTCAGTTTCAATGGAGGATACAATGTCTGAAGAGAGCTTCCAGCTAGCGGGATGAATGCTTTCAAAGCCTTCAAGACACATTTTGACGTTGAAGACTACACTAAATCCAGGAATACAGGTAACATCGAAATTATCACTGGGGGGGGGGGGGGGGGTAAAGGTTAGAATCCCCGTACTCACGACCAAAAGGTTGCTGCTTTGAAATCCTACCCTCGGATCAGCCAAGGCTCTACTATCGTGGTGTATCCTGGGCAAGACACTTTACTCTAAGCGGCTTGGTACTAATTAACATTCCTGTGTTACTGAAGAACAAAATAACAAACATTTGAATTATGGAATGCTTATTTATAAATTTGAAGGGAATAAGATTTGAAAATCTGTCATGGAGTATGGGAATGGCCTCCAATATGGGGCTTTCTAGTATTCCTTATTAATCTAAACTGGTGCATGTCTTAAATGGTCGCTATCTGATCTCTCCAGTATTCGAGATGACAGATACACAACTATAAACATAAGCGATAAATCATAAAGGGTCTACTTTGATTTCCAAATCGGGAGGTTATAATTTTTGTCACAAACATCAGTCGAATCGTTGATGTGTTAACGGTCTTTTGTAATTCTTGTTACAAAGACAGAAAAGTTAAGTATAATATTGGATCAGGCAGTGGTATGCATACACTCGTATTACATGCAGATAATTCACATGAAGACAAAAGCAATAAATTTTTATTCAAATTACGCAAAGCAATGAAGCGATCCGTAGTCAATTATCGTATCATCCGTATATATCATCCTACATAAACTGGGGGCCCCGGGTGGATGAGTGGTTTAAGGCCCTTGCCTGTACATATCAATCACACATCACCTCTGTCCGCGCGATTTTGAATTCCCGTAGGTTATGATTATTATCAATTCGGCTGTACAACAAACAAGGCCTGAGTCTACTTTGAAGAAGAAAAAAAACCATGATATTGAATAGAAATCAACAGCAATGAAATAAAGAAGCAACCAGGTAAAGACTAGATATTATATAAGGGGAAATATTGTATCAAAGAAAATTCTGAAGTTATTTTGACATCGAAGAAATATACTATTTGTTAGATGAAAAATTCGTACTCTTATACGAGCTCCAGCATTATTGAAATATCAATAAATATTTGCTATTTGTTATATGTTTATCGATATCGAGTAAGTCAAATTATTTCAGTTTCAATGGAGGATACAATGTCCAGCTAGCGGGAAGTATGCTTTCAACGCCTTCAAGACACATTTGACGTTGAAGACCACACTAAATCCAGGAATACAGGAAACATCGAAATAATCACTTGGGGGGGGGGGGGAATGTTAGAATCCCCGTACTCAAAAGGTTGCAGGTTTGAATCCTACCCTTGGATCAGTCAAGGCGCTACTATCGTGGTGTATCCTGGGCAAGACACTTTATTCTAACCGGCTTGGTACTAATTAACATTCCTGTGTTACTTAGGAACAAAATAACAAACATTTGAATTATGGAATGTGTATGTATAAATTTTAAGGGAATAAGATTTGAAAATGTTTCATGTAATATGGGAATGGCCTCAAATATGGGCCTTTCTAGTATTACATATTGATCTAAACTGGTGCATGGCTTAAAGGGTCGCTATCTGATTTCTCCAGTATTCGAGTTGACAAATACACAACTATAAACATAAGCGATAAATCATAAAGGGTCTACTTTGATTTCCAAATCGGGAGGTTATAATTTTTGTCACAAACATCAGTCGAATCGTTGATGTGTTAACGGTCTTTTGTAATTCTTGTTACAAAGACAGAAAAATTAAGTATAATATTGGATCAGGCAGTGGTATCCATACACTCGTATTACATGCAGATACTTCACATGAAGGCAAAATCATTGATTTTTTATTCAAATCACACAAAGCAATTAAGCGATCCGTAGTCAATGATCGTACAGATCATCCACATATCACCTCTGTCGGCGCGATTTTGAGTCTCAGCTCGGCCAGTGTGGGTATGTGAGAAAGCTTGCCAGGAGCTTCCCGTGGGTCGGTGGTTCTTTCTCCACCAAATATACAGGCCGCCATATATAGCCTATCAGGTGCTGAAAAATGGCGCTAAAGTCACAAAGCAAACAAACAAAATATATGCAGGTCACTATCAAATGGAATTCCAGCTTGTTCTCTTCATAATCCATTACAACAACATTATCATCAACAACAACAATAACTAGTGATAATGTAATTTCTACCACTACTACTACTGCTACTGTCACAGCTACTAATTCTACTACTACTACCACTAATAATAATAATCATAATACTAAATTAAGGAACTATAATTACTATTACTGATGTGGCCCATTTCGCGTCCAGCACCATTTCGTAACGGTCCGATGCTGTTTCTAAATGACACATGGCCGTTTCTCAACTAGTTGCTGGTCGCAAAAGGGCTCTTATCTAGTCCTGAAAAGGCACTTATACGTTGCGCCACCTCTACCTGGCAATGAAAAGGACGGTTTCTATTTTGCGATCTTATTAACGCTGACAATGATAAAGATTCCACTACTGCTACTCCTAAAACTAACATACTACTGCTGATGTGGCTACTACCACTACTTCTAATATCACTACTACTGATAATAATACTAGTAGTAATTTTTAAAACTTTTTACTATTTTTATTTGAGATTCATGTTTGATTATCCGGTTACTCTTTCATTAAACTTATTGGCTTTAAGTAGCATCACAGCTCAAATTTTGCATGCTCATTATATGTGCGTTACAATCCGGGATTAACGTCCTATGTTACAAATACGATAAAATGATTACAACTACGTTCAACTACATCAATATTGACCGAGCCAAACGCTGTTATAAATTTTATCTCTTTAAAGTTAACTAGTTTTCTGGTTCTCATTCATTATTGATTTTGCATATTTGCACTGCTAATGTTGTTCAAGGGCTTTAGTCAAACAAAGGATTGAAGAAAAAGATCACATGAGGTTGATTGTCGTTATTGTTAATTCTTATAAAGTAGATTTGCCCGACTAACATTTATTGAGTGATTTTATAGCAACAGTCACTATATGACTACTATAGGTCCACATTAGTGAAATACTGTAAATAAACCGACCTGTCAGGTCCACTTATGGAATTCAAACTACTGTAGATCCACAGTGGCAAAATACTGAAAATAAACCGACCTGTGAAGTCCATGATGGAATTCAATAGGTACAATTTGTATATTCACGTGTGTACAGCGATCGCCTATAAACCGACAACCTCCCATATAGTTTTCTTAAAAATGAATGCAAACAACATACGAATATACATCAGTTAAAACTCGTAATTCTGCTATAAAAGATAACATAAATGACATAATATAGTAGAGGATGAACTTATTTTAAAACAACGTAAGAAAAGGAAAATATGTGTATAAAATAAAATCGGATTGTATGTGCGGCTATATTCTCGAACTGAAGGTAGTGGTATAATCAGTTGGCTCAACTCTTTACTGTTTACGAACCTCAAACTTACTTACTTACTTTCTTTCAATTACACACGTTTGCGGCCGTTTGGCCTTGTACGGGTTGTTAAGTTGTACGCACAGGGTACTAATCAATTGATCACAAGACGTATGCAAAACACCCGTTCTGGTGCATAACTGTGTGCAAAGCACACTAATACATTGTTATGTCTGGAGCGGAAGGCTGCACGGACTCTGCAAGGGAGGCGCCAAGCGGAACGGAAGTACTGAAACGCCACGAACGTACATGATCAAATTCTGCCCAGTTAGCTAAATCGGGCTGTTCCAAAAAAACAATTGTGTTTTAGCCACATATTGTAATTGGAAGCAATCTCGACAGTTTAACACATTTCCCTAAACTCAACCACATTTATCATTTGTGTACAGAGGGTACCTTAATTTTCGGAAAAAAATATATCAAAATCGGGTTAATGTAACCCATTGTTTTTGTTTTTGTGACCTTAATTACATAATATCAAGTGCTCTTTTGAAGCGGTGTTAAATGAATCATTTTGCCTATTTAAAATAGTCAGCGTCGAAATGCTTTTTCGGAGCCGAAATGGCAACCCTTAGACAATTGTATTCTTTAAACCCTTACAAGGGCTGAGGAGTACCCTCTATGGGCTGAAGCAGGAACGGCCTGATACGATCTAGGGCTCAAATCTGCGTCCGTTTGCGGGTTCTGCTGTTCGCTGGATCAAACAGGTTGGCAACTATGAGATCACTCAGTCGGGGCCAGAGTGTGATGTAATGGTCCGACAGTCGATGTACTTATATCAACTTATTGCAGATCAACATCGCCAAGGAGACTATACAGCCGCTATATTTTCCCCCCAGTCTTTTTGATGTTTTCGCCCGCTATTAGGACTTTGTCTTTCCAAGTTTTCGAGAACTGGCCTTCCTCTGGAAATTTCTTAATGGCAGCTAAGATTGTTCGGAAGTCCTCTATTTTCCACGTAGCTTCTCCCCGTCTCTAAGAAGTTCTGTCAGTCGCCACGCACAAATCTGATATATCATGTACTGGTCTGCGTCCTGCTTGAGTCTTCGTAGGTTACATTCCTCTTTATCTGGGTCTTCGCTCGTATCCGGTTGTATAGATGTTACCAGTGTGTGTGTAGGGGGGAGTTTTTCTTCGGTTCCGCCGCTTTCTTTTTCTGTTGTTGTTACTGTTGCTGCTGCTACTACTTTTGTTGCTGCTGTTGTTGTTGCTGTTGTGTCTCGGCGTTCTGTGTCGGCACTGTGGGGGGGGGGGGGGGGTAATAAACCACGCACCAGCCCCCTGCTGCTTGGTATCCCCATTAATTAATTCCTCCTTCCTTCCTTCCTTCCCTGCAGATGTGCCCCTTCTTGAGTTGTTGTCGGTGGTAGCATTGGCGCCAATGGTGGCAGCGGTAGCGGCAGGGATGACTGTTGAGATCTGCCTTCTCCCTTACCTCCAGTCCATGAGGCTCCTTTTATAGATATTTCTTCTTTCTTTCCATATCAGGATAAGAGTGGTTCTCTGGGCACGTAGGTTCCACCCAAAAGCTACAGAGAGCCCTAAGCCTCTGAGAGCATTCATGGCGTGATCCTGGATTAGTTGCTTTATCGCTAGCGTTTTCGTTAATGTGTCGTCTTTTATGATCCATGTTGAAGTAACATTGTTGACCTATACATTACACGATGCGTATCTTCAACGATCAATAGGGTGATCTACATTACTGCTCCGCTCGGCACAAGTACAATATACAGAGATGTTGTGACATGAAGTTAATGTGTCAAAAACCTCGTACAATAAACAACTGTCCCCATTAAGCTTTATATATCCCTTATCCTTTTCTGTAGGGATCTTATAAAAATGCCCGAAATAAAAGCTGATCGTTGTCAATTAGATTTATTACATAAATACCTGCCATCCACTTATGATAATCGGAAGCCTCGGCACGATCTATCTTTAAAAAAACTGTCGTTGTGCGTAATCTTTCACCCGCCTCTCTCTCTCTCTCTCTCTCTCTCTCTCTCTCTCTCTCTCTCTCCATAGTAGGCGGACATTTAAATTTAAACAGATCTTCATAGCAGGTCTGAAATTTAACTATGTAACTGACAAATATGTTTAGAAGACCTGTATACATGCAAATCCTCAGTAAACGTGAGTTATGTGGGTCGGCAAACTTATTGCAGACCTACCGCAAAAAAAAAAAGACCTACATGTAAAATGTTATGGTTGTGATAATTAATTACAAAAATCGAAGTGTTAATTTTACAAGATAACAATAAAGTGATGAGATATTCGGGAGCTGGTTTTGTGGTTTTTGTGAATTTAACGCCATTTTTCAGCACATGACAGGCTATACTTGGCGGCCAATATATCTGGTTGAGGAAGAACTAGGAAAAACCACCGACCCACGGGAAGCTACTGGCAAGCTTTCTCACATGCCCACTTTGACTGAGTCCGAGACTCTAACCCACGCAGACCGCCTTAGACCACTAGGCCACCCGGGCCCCCGACTCCGAACGCAAAACAATACGCAGTTGTGCACATGGACACGATTTAAGATTGTACCTACATTTCAGTAAAACAAGGAGTTTGAAATGCAAATGTTCTTTGTAAATTTTTGTTTAACTCCAGTGAAAATGAAACTTTAGTGTCGGTGCAGTATCGTGCTTGTGCATATTTATATTTTTATATATCTCTATCTGAATCAAGTTGTGTTTCCCATATTTAAATGTAGGTGTATGACTTGCATCTATGCCTCTATCTACATCTAGCTATCTTACGTTTTCGGATTTTTTTTTTTTTTTGAAGCGGTTATTCGACATTAGTCAATACTCTCAAGCCTATTGTCTATTACTCACCCCATATATATATTTTGCTTAATTATTCAGTATGAGGAATATTCTTATAAAGACCTATAATATTGAACCACCTAAATGCCAATATGTTTTGCATATTATATTCAATTCGTTGCATTTTATAAAATAAAAGGTTCTGAATTAGGAGTTTATACCTCAACAAAATGTCATATATTGTACTAAATATATTAATATTAACTACTATTTAAAAAGATACAGGTACAATGTTGTAAGGGGAAAGGCGTTGAAATTAACTGAAAGGATCAATTCAAAAGCACATCTGTATGCAACCCCAACCCCCCAAACAATACAACAATACAACATCCTCTCCTTCTCTTACTATCTTGATATTAATATGCATGGATTACATATGTATGTATGTATGTATGTATGTATGTATGTATGTATGTATGTATGTATGTATGTATGTATGTATGTATGTATGTATGTATGTATGTATGTATGTCTGTACGTATGTATGTATGTATGTATGTATGTATGTATGTATGACTTTCTTTATTTCCTCTTGTATGTATGTATGTATTGGTGTAGGTATGTGTTGATGTATCCGTGTACAGAATGTTATTTTAAAAAAATTTCAGTGTAAGATGCATCAATGTTGTGTGCCTCAACACTTACATTCTTTTAATTTAAAGGGCAGTATGAACAAAATCTTATAAGATATAAATCCGAAAAAAATATTATATATATATATATATATATATATATATATATATATATATATATATATATATATATATATATATAGTCTTTTGATTGGAATTTGATGCCGACTTCAGTAGGACCAGGGCGGTCATTGATGTAAGCATACAGGATATCACAATATGGTCACGAGCAACTAATAATTTTATCAGCTACGGAATAGACTATGTGTGAGGTATATTAAATACAGTATTTAAAATAATGAAGGTGTCTGATTGGCTAAAAGTTATTACCAAGGGAAAAAAATAATGTCTTTTTCAGAAGAAACCTTCTTATAGGTAAATTGCACGCAATAGTAGGCTTGAACGTTAAACCATTTTGATTGTATCGCTGTCGCCGCACGTGTACCACTGGATGTAAAGGAGCAGATCTCACCAGGCTGAATACTTACAGTAGGCATACCTATTGTAATGGCACGGTAGACACAAGGGATAGTAGTGCTATATGGACAATTCTAAGCCCTTTTGATGTTGTATGTGCTGTTTTAACCTCTCCCAAGCTGCCTGGTGTCTACGTTCCCGGTGAGGATCAATTACGAAACCGTGGTAGGCTAACGAGACAGCAAAATACTAAAAGGGGATAATAAAAAGCCCAAAACAAGAGCATATAATATATATATATCTTTATTTATATCTCTATATATCTATGAAAAATATATGTTAAAGTGTGAAAAGCCCAACATATAACACACTATAAAATTGCTCGCAACGAATGATGAAAATTAACGATATTATAGTATGTCTGACTGATTTTTTCGACTTCGAATTTTGTTTCTCAAGCTCTACGTATATATGAATATATGGTAAATTGTGAAAAGCCCAACATATAACACTATACAATTGCTCACGACGAATAAATACAATATACGATGATATTGTTTCTCAATCTCTATATAAAATGTACATATTGCTTCTTGAAGACTTCAGACTTCTTGAAGAATTCAATGACAGAAGACTGGAAATGCGAAACTGAGATACGTGTCCGATTTATGTCGTGTTCGTCTTGCATATTGTAGACACTAGTCTCTAATGTTCTATTGGCTTGCCTGACCGCTCTCTTGAACGATGTCGGTGGTACTGCCATACCAGACTAATCCGTGTCTGATGTATGTCGTATTCGTCTTGCATATTGTACACATACCGAATGTTAAACCAACATCTCCAGTATCCATTGACAGAAAAATGGAAATGCGAAGCTGAGATATTGCTTCATCTCCTCTTCCTCTAGGACAGATAATGCAATCATTGTGGCCGTAATGCTATCCGTGCAATCCATATCGTGCTTTTTTGTTTCCGTAATCATTGCAAGCTGTAGTCGTAATGATACTGTACTAAATTGATATATTCATTAATATTTTTATCTTCTTCACAGACAATGCAATCGTTGCAAGCATTGTAGTCTTCTTCTCCTCGTTCACAGCTAATTCACCATCAATCGTAGTCGTTATGCTACCCGCAATGCCGGTGGTACTGCAATACAAGACTAATCATTCATAATCTTTTCGTCTCTCAAAGACAATGCAATCATTGCCTGTTGCCATTTTGCTTCAACATCCTTTCCTCCTCTATGGATAATGCAATCATTGCAAGCTGTAGCCGTAATGGTACTGCAACAAGACTAATCCGTGCGGAATACAATGTCTTTTCTCTTCTTCTGTCTGTTTCCGTGTTGCCGATACTGTCCTCTAATATATAATATAATGCACACACACACACACACACACACGTATTCAATCGCAATCTTACCTGGGGAGGGGGGGCCTCCTCCATATACAGCCAGCCTCATCGTGGCGTGGAGGTGAACACCCATTATGATGGGTGGCCAATGGCTGTGAAATATATATATATATATATATATATATATATATATATATATATATATATATATATATATATATATATATATATATATATATATCAGAGGAGAACTGGTGAGGCTGGACTTTGACAATTTTTCTCAAAGAATAAAATTGAGAACTGGTGAGTAGTGGCACAGGCTTGACTTAGAAAAATTTCACCCTAACGGTGAAAATTAGTGAATGAAATATAACCTAGAAAACAAGTTACAGTGTGGACTTTGAACAATTTCTTGGTGCAGTGCAAGTGAAACCTAGTGAGGTGTGGACGTTGACAATTTTCAAGCGAGTCAATGATAGATAGATAATATTACTATTATATTATGTTATTATTATTATAGCCGTGCGACTTAGAACATTTTCTAAGTCCAAAACATGCACGGCTATAATAATATAATAGTAATATTAATTACCTATCATTGAATCGCTTGACAATTTTGTGAGCTTTTTCTTGATGAATGCAAAATGCCCTGGGTCTTGAAGATAGCACCGGTATTTCCGGCTCTATCTTTAAGAGACCCAGGGCATTTTATTTCCAAAAAAACTCCGATCAAATTTTCAAGCGATTTAATCATAGTTAGCTAATATAACTATTATGATATTATTATAGCCGTCCGACTTAGAAATTTTCTAAGTCCAAAACCTGCACGGCTATAATAGTAATAATAATAATAATAATAATAGTTCATTGAATCGCTTGAAATTGTCTAAGTCCAAATCTAATGGTATGTTACTTCCCCTTCACAAGTACCTACCCTGCTGTGAGATTTGGACAATACGGGTAGTAACCCTAATCTTAAATGGTACCTGGTAGAAGTAATGATATGTTACGTCCCCTTGAACAGGTGAAACCCTTATAATTGCAGGTAGATCTTCCGACATGTGGTTTTAATCCCTTCACACTACAAATTACTAACTTTGTAATTTGTAATTTGTTCAGTTACCCGCTATATCGCGAGTCTTTTAATTCTGGAGCTATTGTATTCTTATACTCGTTATTAGCATTGTAAATTAATGACTATGTATGTTCGTATGCGTAAATGTCTTTATTCACATATACAAAAAAGTCACATAAATCTCTGTCCTTAACGGATTTTTGTAAATAAAATATCTATTTGTATGTTTCACAAATGTTTTCGTAGAGACGATGAGACTGAAAGGATCCTCATTTGATTCCTTCTCTCAATTCTTTTTCTCCTCCTCCTCCTCCTAATTTGGGATCCAACCTCTTTCTCCCCGGCGAGGCATTTCTCCTGCACCCTCATCCAATTTTGGTTGAGGCGCTCAAAGTCCCATTCTTTCTTCATTTCAAGACGTACCGGCCTCACCATGGGCTTAAGTAATGCACATAGCTTTATAGTTCTGTAGGATGCAGTAACCTCATTTGTCTCAATATTAAGTTCCTCCTCTTCTCCCTGCTGTTTCTGCTGTTTCTTCTTCTCCTTTTTGTTTTCTTTTCTTTAGCTTCTTATTCCTCAAGCACCGCTTATATAAGCTCCACCGCTATCTTCACATATGTGATTGGATTTCTGTTCTGTATATTCTGGACAATAATGTTTCTTACGGTGTAGGTGTGCACCAGGGCTACATTCAGTTTTCAGAGGGTGGATAACATGGTGATTGTTTACAAGTCAACGATAGGTGGTAAGACAGGCGAATAAACCGTTTTATATCGTTTGTTATAATATTAGACCCACGGACGTGAAGGGAAACATCCCGCCTTTTCGGTAAGCTGATCTGAAAGAAAACATTGTTTTGTTGTTTGTTCTTTTTTTAAGAAAGTTAAATAGAGATGTAAACACAATTTGTTGTCAAAAAGACAACACCATTTTATTTTCAAAATTAACATGTTTAACAATAAGAAAAAGCTTCTCTAACTCAAACAATAATACAAACTGACACATTAAATATCAACGTATTTGCAAGGTTGACAACATTGTGGAGTCAGACTCGATCTCCAATGATCCAATACATTGTCATTTTGCTATCGAGGCACACTTCGTATCTGAGCTAAAAGAAAAGAGATAGCAATAATGTTTACAAAATCACCTTTCTTTTTTATCATCGTTTCTAGAGTACTCATGATCAAAACAAGTCAGTAGATGTTTTAAATGAAATCCAAGACTGAGTTAATGAAAAAAATAAACACAATAGTGTCCACACACAATGGAATCTGATCTTTGTAATCTCACATTATTGAATTGAGTTGATACAGCATTTATTATCATAAAGTCACAACTATCGTCTTCCAGAGTAGGTAATCCATAAGAATCAAAATATTCCACACTGTGGTCGTTGGGAAAGCAGCCAGTAACCCGTAGCTTCCTGCTCGACGATTGTAGTCTGTGTTCGTGACTTTGGCTCCAACATCTTTAGGTTTTCGATGTGGCAGTTCATCTTTAGAACACACCACTGGATTCCAAGAAACTGTGTACAAACTGTGAGTCAGTAGGTAATGAAGTTATTAGGTATCCATTCTTTTTTTGTTTCTTTGTTTTAATGAAGCTCCCAGGTATTCAGTTTTCTTTTTTGCATAGGTAATAATAAGTCATTAGCTCACACCTGACTGTTTCCTTTAAAATATATCTGAAATAAGTCGATGAACGAGTAGTCTCCGTACTCTGTTGCAAGAGAGCTTCGATGCGTTTCATCTCCCGAGAAGTCAATGGGGATTAGGAATGGTCACGCAAGTCTTTATACCATTTTTCAAACTTTTCTCTTAAGAGATGAGGGTCCATGTCTCTTCCAGATACTCTTACAACTTGTCTTCTGAACTCATCATGATGATTTGTCGTGTTGCTTCTGACTAGAATGATTGATTTGACATCCATAACAATGTTCCATGGCTAGGCCTGTAATTTGTTTCAGCCAAATAACAAGCAAAACAATAGACTAAATTGTCTTCTTGTTATGGCCATCTTGACATTATGATTGTATTTGTTTTTTCTTCTTCACTTGTGGCTTGTGATTGTTGTTGTTGATGCTGTTCTGAATAGAAAACGTCCACTTTTTCGTCTATCTCCAGAGGTTCGTGTTTCATCTTTCCTTTTTTCTTCTAATAGTCTAGGATCACTTCTCTCAAATTGTTGATTTCCAGAATATTGTGAAAGTTTGCATAGAAGATGAAGTTCACTGTGTTCGCCAAAGCTACTGCAACCTGAAGTGTGTTAATTCGAGTGTCAAAGTCCGGTGAGGACAAAGACAAGATGGTATCATCATCATAGTTATAATAAGAGCCATATTTAATAAAATAAACAATATCCTTGATAAAAAACATTGAAGAGTAACGTCCCGACGATTTACCCACGATAAATCCCTTTTTGAATTTCAGTCCAGCTACTCAAGACACACTGCATCTTAATTTGCTGTTTCGATTTGATACATAGCTCAGTAAGTGTCCTACTGAGCCATCTGACATACCATAGGCCCTTAGCTTGCAAATGAGAATATCACGAGGGAGACAGTCAAAAGCCTTGCATAAATCCATCAGAACAACAATGATCTTATCTTGACAATCCGAACATCTAGCAGAAAAATATGGCTTAATAGCTGACCAGAAGTTCCTAGATCTAATGCCACCATTGACATCATTCTAAAACGTATGTTCTCAGAGACATGTTCTTTAATTTTTTAAAACATTTCTCTGCTTTCTATATTTTCCCAAGGCATTCCATGACCTTTACTGAGTGTATTTTGTAGACATCATATGCTTAGCCTATATATCTTTCCTTAGTTCCCTGTTCATATAAGGTAATGGTTTTCTACGTGGATATGTATGTTTAATTGGAGCATGTTTGTCGATAACATGTAACAGAACTTTTTCAAAGTTAACGTAGTCAGAGTTAACAGATTCTGAGTCAATACTGGAGGACAGGAGAGTAAATGGAGCATTTTGTAAGTCATTTGCAAAGTCATTCACATCAAAATCGCTGAAACTTCTGTGAGATTTTTAAAATTTGGTTGTAGAATGCACAGTGCCTCTTAGCTGAGTAAAAACCATATTATGAAAAATCACTAATTCCAGTAGACACATTAAAGGTATTCATACATTGGTTTTGTTTATTTGTAAGAATAAGATCGACACAAAATAGATGACACTCTTAAAACATGTAGGGTCTTTAATTAAGCGTGCGATATAAAAAATATCAAATATATCACATAGGCAACGAGATTTGGAAAGGTCCTGCATATCAAGCTTTAGGTCACCAATGATAATAAGGTTTTCACATTTTACCAGACTTTTGTCAAACATTTGCACAAAGTTTTACATTCCTTCACGGTGGCCTATACACGCTATGGATTAACAATTTAGTCTTATTTATATATCAGAAAGAATAAACGACATAATCCCACCACCACTGGCTGTGCGATCCCGTCTCTCAAGTTTGTACCGATCAACATGAAAGCTACTGACGTTGAAAGAAAAATCAAGTTTGCTTTATCATATAACAAGGAAATCAACAATTGTATCGACTAAAACTTCACTAATTTTTGTAAACTTGTATCTTACACTTTTTATGTTGATATGGGCAATAGTAAACTTTTTGGGGTGTTTTTTTCCGGGCATCACGAAGACCCACGAAAATATCTTCATTGGTTGAGACTGCATTCGGAAGTAGGGGGAGAGTACTTGCGCTGGTATTATTGCAACAAACAACCAAGTCATTTCGTCCTCAAAAACGGAATTTGCAAGAACTGGTAGTATATTGGCACAGGTATAAAGACAGAAGAAAGATTCATCAGACTTGCTAAATAGGTTGTAATAGTCAAATCAGACTTGCTAAGTAGGTTGCAATATTCACATCAGTGCATTTACGATGAGTCCAGCGATCACAGAAATCACATTGTAACCCTTGTTGGTTTGACCTGACGGATTTACTGCAGGCCGAGCACGGGTATATGATCGGGCCAAGATTTGGTGAGACAATACCACTGAGCATGAGATACAGTAAATGACGGCACTCAGGGTTATTTTTGCAGTTGACTTCTTGTATGACCAGTTGCGAGTGCGCTCTGTTGAGAGCCATATTGTTCGATGTTTCAACCGTTACAATACTTCCAGAGTGAAATCTGGTTTACGCAGTGTCCAGTCGCACAGTACAAAATGTATTATTGGTGAATCGTTAACAAATCCAGCATTTGGAAAATTTGTTTAATAGAGTTTCAAGTAAAAATTAAGGCAAAACCAGTTATAAATAGAGCGACCAAGAGACCTGTTTCTCCCGCTACAATCCAGCTGTCCTTGGAAAGCCTGATCTTCGATCTTCAATTGGAGTCCAGTGGCAGGGGTGAAGGTTTTCACTTCCACTTGTCGTAGAGGATACTTGGCTGTCATTCTGCTCAGAGTTTGACTGATGTCGTTTCCCTCTTTAAGTAAGACTTCCACACGGCGCACGTAAAGTCTGGCTTCTTTGATGCTCATTTTGTACTCGTTAGCATTAGAAATTAACTAGAACACGGTACTACTTCGATTCAGTATCAGACACACATCCACTCCATTCAACAAATACTCGTCTTGCAACCACATGTTAAAATGACAACGATCCATCATTTCTAAACGGTGTCCTTGTTTGCTTTTCCCTCAAAGATCGTTAAATCCAACATTGTGAGGATCTTCATTTTCTATAAACTCTGTCTAGCTGAACTTGTCCAAAGTGTCAGGTTTTCATACCACGAAGGCATCCAGATGTGTGTTCCTGGCTTCTTTTCCGTACGTCAAGAGATTTTCCAGGTAAGCCCGGCAAGAGTAAATATCCATGCTGCTGCTGACTAGTTTGTTATTCAAGTACAAATCCACTTCGCTGAACAACGAATGCATGCAATTGTTGAAGGGAGCTACTCTGGCATCTTCCGCTGGATTTATGTTGTCCGCTTTGAGATCTTTGACGTTCAGGTACAAGTAACTGTTATTCAGATTGATGTAATCTTCGGCTTATCCTTTGATTTCCAGTTCGATAGGTGCTGAGGTGGTCAAAGACGATACAGGATACAATTCTATCTATTGGGATTCTTGCATCATCAATGCAAACAGATCGAGATCTAACTTAAAACATTCGCAAGAATCTCGGTGCATCATTGTTTCCTTTTTCAGTTACTAATAAAAAATTTTTAAAAAAAAAATTGTCTAACAGCCGCTGTTATTCTTTTCGTATTATTTCTAAGAATGTGTTGATGAGATCTATCCGAATTCCGACGTCTATTTCTTCTGCGTCATTGTTGTGGGGTAGAGGAGGAAGTAATACCTCGGCCAGAAGTGTGATGCCAACTCATAGGGGTGTCGTGGTGGCCCAAAATATATTTTGGGGTTTAAAGTAACACATTTGGTCCTGCTTTCGTCAAGACTTCTTATGGACTTTGTTTGTCGATGAATACGTTTTGGAGAAATTATTTTCGTCGCGTCAAAGCTGCAACTTTTAAAGTATGCAATCCTTGAGTCGCCATCGGTTTTATGATGGGTACTACCGTACGAAAAGCCGATTTTAACATATCTCGTAAATCCTGTCCTCGTTTTCGAGCGACTCCTTAGTAAACAGGATACATTTGTTACAATTCACAGGATAATCCTTTTTGAAAATATTTCACGGTGACTTTTCCTTTGGAGAATATAATATTTTGTCCAAGATCTCCTTTTATGCTAATATTGACACTGTCAAAATGATATTTTATAACAGAAAGACAACGAGGATGTACAATTTCTCGGTGAACGTAGTAAGTGTTTCTTTCTTCCACGTAGGTAGCTAGGGCAGAATCCACTTTCAAACCGAATGAACAAATAAGCGGCTGTGTTTCCCACGGCGTTGTACCCAACGACATCAGAATAAACAAACTTGAAATTAATTCCTTCGTTCAATTCGATTGAGAAGCTATGATACTTGTAGAATCGATCGTTGTTGTGAATGTCTTTTAAAGGCGGTGCTATGTTCGTGTTTCCACCCAGAATAGCAAACAACTGGAAAAATTATGATTGACAGACGCTGAGCAATTTTATGGTACTCGATCAGTACACTTCGGCAAGTTTTCTCCACTGCTTTGCCAAACTGATCGTTGAAAATAGCTGAGATCAGTGTCGACAAGATCTTGAGCAAATTAAATCCTGCAGAAATTCTCATGGAATCAATTGGGGATTTGCTGGGATTTGCTGGTGATGGTGTTTTGGATTGGTAAATGAGAGGATGATTTTGTCAAAGTGTTTTTGAACTTGTTCGTTGAATATGTTGATCTCCAACCAAAATTTTGACTTGAGTTGGATAAATGATTTCTACCAAAGCTACTTCCCAATGAGCTTTCTGGTCCATTTGTATGGCTTAAGGTAATTTGGCCTTGAAACAACTTAATGCGTTGTTGGGACACACATCCATAGCACCGTCACTGGCTAATGTGAAATAAAACTGGTTATTCATAGCGTAATGGTTCTGGTTTCCGAGGAGTCACTCGTTGTCCAAGGAGAATGATTTTACAACTGTTCCAAAGAAGGTCTGCTATTGTGACTGGAAAAGTTGTTGTATTGACTGGCGTAAGTGAGACTACCGTTGTTATTGTTACTGTCGTTATATTTCGACGAAGGACTGGGCAGAAGATAATCAATACAACTGCTGTTTAAAATAGTCTACAATTGTTTATGTTTTTATTGCAAGCTCAAAGTTTAAATGGGTGCTCCTACGACACAATACACCACAAAGATTTGGCAGAAAAAGACAATTTGATATTTTGGGATACGTTCTCCACACCACACCCACAGGGATTGTTTTCGTAGTTCTTGAAGATGGGAACTCTGAGAAGAAGAGGTAGATGCTGTGTTTAACGGCATGGTGGTCACTTCTACTTCTTTTTATAGTCGATGACTTGTGAAGCTGCAATCCAAGAATCAAAATTAGGTGAATATTCTTTCCAACGAACTTTCACTTGCTGAAGTCGACGTTTTCCTACTATACGCTTTCTTCGATCGAGAATGCTTTCGATATCGTACATGTTGTTTTCTTTCTTTGTCGCTGGTTGTAACTGAGGCAAGTAAAAAGTTGCTTTTGACACTTCTCCGTTCATATCTTCGAATCTATATACAGGAGGATTACGTCCATGCATTTGTCCAGTGACATGAAGCAATTCGGTCGTCCAATTAGGTAAGTGACTTTTATCAGAAGTGCGTTTTATTTAACCAATGCCAACCTAATTTGTTGTGTTTTACTTTTCTTTTTTTATGATGCCACAGACGTTAAAAACAACTATCGCCATGCATACGTACAGTATACGACAATCATACTTATACACTATCACATAAGGGGGGTAATTATAATGGAGGGATTTTGGTTTTGTTTCATTTGGCAATCATTTGAGTAGCATCTCTTTTCCACGTGATTAAGCGGTTGTGGAAATGGATGTATATGTATATGTTTTTTACAGAAAACTTAACCTTAAATCAATAGTATGTTTGTAGGTATATTGTGTGTAAGCACCAATACCATTCGCATTTTGCCAGATAAAAAGAAAATTATTTTCTTAACAAGTACGAACACTCCATGTACGATGCATAACTCCTTTCTCTCCATCCTGTTTAATGTCTATAAAAGACTATATACTTCGGTTTTACCGTTTCCAATCTCGAACAGAAAACTTTACTTTCTCTGTAAATGTTTGGTTTGACATCACAGAAAAATTCTATCCAAAGCAACATCATCACCATAAAATTGAAAAAACAAATTTGAAAGTGAAAATTTCAAAATGAAAACTTAAAAGAAATGAAAATTGAAAATCAAAAAATTTAAACTAAAATTAAAATTGAACACTTATAGAAATGAAATTTGAAAAACTAAATTTGAAAAGAAATAATTGGAAAGGAATTTTTTTTAAAAATGTACGAAAAACAAAATTTCAAATGAAAATTTTAAAAAGTTGAAAATGAAAATTGAAAAAGAAAAAAACTCAAATTAAAAATTTCAGATAAAAACTTTAAAAAAAATGAAATTTGCAAAACTAAATTTCAAAAGTAAATTGGAGAGGAAAATTAAAAAAATGACATTTGAAAAACTACATTTGAAAATAAAGTTGAAATCAAATTGAAAATGAAATTGAAAAAAACTTTAAAATGAAAATTTGAAGCAAACAATGTATGACTTATAAAACAAGTTTAGAGTTAATAGGAGTTTTAAAATTTGTCTTAAAACAAAATGGTCGACTCCCTCTACAGTGACAAACACACAAGAGCACGGAATTTCTTAACCTTTTTTACCCTCTTGTGTGATACTATGTAAGTATGTTTGTGGTTATAGTGTGTGGCAGCACACCTACCATTGCTTATGTGTGATAGTGTGTGTTTGTGTGATTTTAGTCCCCTTTTTTACATCCTAGCCTCTTGATTGGTTGTATATTTGTGTGTTTGAAAGTATAATTTGTGTATATTCCTACCCATTTCTGCAGGATAGTAAGTGTGGTGTGTTGAATAGTAAATACATGGGTGTTGGTCTCTCTAAGATCGTATTGGATAGTAAATGGGGTGTATTGGTCGCTCCAGCTGTGTGTTGATGATATAGTGTGAGTGTTGGATAGTAGATAACTAGATGCTAGATCGTAAATAACTGGGTGTTGGTCACTCCAAACGGCGTGTCGATGGTAAGTGTGGGCGTTGGATAGCATGTAACTAAGTGATGGATAGCAAATAACTGGGTAATGGTCACTCCAAACGACGTGTTAGATGGTATATAACTGGGTGTTGAATGGTATATCACTCGGTGATGATCACTCATAACGGGGTGTAGATGGTATAGTATGGGTGATGACTAGTAGCTAACTGGGTTTTGGATAGTAGGTTACAGAGTTTTGGTCACTCCAAACGGCATAATGATTAGTAAGTGTAGTTTTAACATTAAATATCCCACTAGACATGTTTAGCATTACATAGCACGTTTGACATCATGGAGGCTAAAAACCCAAAATAATAGCCACGATGTTAAAATCCCATATATAAAATTAACTTGTGGTCCAGAAATCACATATATTACCTACTTACCGAAATTGGGCATTGCGCATATCAATTTCAGTGGACTAGACTTTTCGTATGTCCATTCTTTTTATATTATTTCTCGACCTACAACCCCTTTAAGTTTTGACCGCTAGCATGGTTGCCAAAGTATCTAGTTTATAGTTTAAAATTAATAGATTTTTACCAGTAATAAACATGGTAGTACAAGTGATACGCAAAACGTTTATTTTTATAAATTACTTTTATTATTAAAATAGCATTTGATAGTATGATATACCTGTACTAGACACTGAGGGTGACATTTTCGTACCAATAACAAAAAAGTTCATGTCTGTGAGGTTTGCAAATTTACTGTTTACAAAAAGCATCCTCTACGACATAGATGGTTTATGCCGTGAAAAAAGTTAAAAATGTTTAAATGGTCAGAAGACATTCCTGTAAATGGACAGTTTAGAAGAGCACTTTCGAAATCTACTTCCTCAGCTGCGATAACGCATTTACCACCATTATTTTTACAGACTCAAGTGAAACACAAATAACCAATGCATCTGAAACAACATAGCCTTTTGAATCATTTGTATATGACTTCTTTAATCAGTATTACATCAAATTCCATGGGGACAAGTAAATGACATTATTCAAGACTAAGTGGATTTTCAAGTACTATTGAGAAACCTGCTTCCACGAGACGAGAAGATTTCTTTGAATTTTGGACGCCGTGTCATGTGTGTCAGCTTTTGTTTACCAACATATTCTTCTGGCAAATTTATAAACAGTACACGCAAAAGCATCACAACCACTGGGACTTGAATACTTTATATTTAACGGTGGAAGTATTAGTCGTTCTAAATTTTCTGGGTAACTGGAATATGAAAATAAATCTACAGTATCTACAGAACGATTTTCTTTCTTGTCTGGTTTTGACTCTTTTTGTCAAGTGGAGGTAGATGGTGTTGGATATGAGTCAATCATGTCTTCTTCAAAACTTCTACCAACACTTCTTAGAGAGTGTTTAGTGACACAAAATTTCGTCGTCGCTTGACTTCTTGTTTCTCCTTGGATTTATTTCATCGTTTCATGACAGTAGATGATTCAAATTTATGTTGATTAGGTTACATCGTTCTTCATATATAAATAAAGCACCTCTCAACCTAAGAGAATACACTCATTCCGTTTTTAATCTGTGAAGGTGGAAAAGTCACAACAGATTGCCCTTCTGGTCAGATATTTACACAGAGTCATTCGAAAACATACTTCCAACAAGACTTCTGATTCCTCCTCTCGAAATAAAAGTCAAGATACTTGCTATATCTGTCAGTATGCCCACATCGTCAAAATAAGGAACCACTAAGACAGGAGAAAATGAGACAAAAGTAAAGATTCCTGTTATCAGTGTCAGATAAAAAGACAATGGTCTTCAAAGTGTCCCAAGAAAAAAAAAGAAGGAGAAGGAGCATTCAGAAATAGTAGCAGAAGAAGAACCCATACCAGTAAAGACACTCAAAAACGACAGTAAAAAAAGTGAAATTTTGTGATGTTATCAAATTTCATTGCGATTCTAATTTCACAAGAATATACGAAAGAAACGTAAGTATGTCGTTGTCTTGATCGTTTTCTTTTAGTGTGGATAAGAAACTCCAACGCATGTTAACAGAAAAAATGGCGTGTTGGATAGTAAGTTGGGGACGCTGGATAGTCAATGTGAGGTGTTTGATAGTAAATGACTGGGTGTTGGTCACTCTACGTTTTTCGTTGGTTTGTAAGTGTGGAGTGTTGGTCACTGAAAACAGCGTGAAATGTGTAATTTGTATGCATATCTTTTACAATTTGTAAAAGAAAGTATTAACATTTTCAACTTTTGTTTAACTGTTTTTAAAACAGTGCAATTTTTAAAATGTCAGGACATTTTTTGTCGTTGCTAAAGTCCGTATAATTTGTTCATTTTTTTATTTGCAAACAAATTGTAATTTGTACATTTTTCACCTTTAATTTTTGTTTTAGACAATTTGTAAACATTATATTTGCAATTTTTACATTTTGGGGAATTGCATTCTAGTCACCTCTAAATTCCGTATTTGTTTAGAAATTTTAGTATTACTTTTAGCCTCGACTATATTTTAAAAAAATTCTGGATATTTTTCAGTCTTCGCTAAAGTTCAAATGAGAGTATGAATTTTATTACTAATTTTAATCTTGGCCAGATCTTTTCTTTACATTTTTTTCTCGATTTTTTCAGTGTTCGCTAAAGTCTTTTACAGTTTCGAAATTTTAATACTACATTTAGTTTTGGCCAATTATCTATTTACTTTTTAAAAAAAATTCGGATTATTTTCAGTCTCAACTAAAAGTTTGGTGCAGTTTTGAAATGTTATTACTAATGTTAGTACTGGCCATTTTAAAAAAAAAAAAATCTGGATATTTTTCGGTATTCACTAAATTACGCAACAGTTTCTGAATTTTAGTACTAATTTTAGTCTAGGCCAATTTAATTTAAAAAAATTCAGAATATTGTTTATTCTCTGCTGAATTTCGGTACAATTTCGGATTTTTCTTGCTTAAAAAAATAATTGTTCGGATTTTTTTAAGTCTCCACTAAAGTCCGGTACAGTTTAGGAATTTTAGTACTACTTTTAGTCTAGGCCGAATTTTGTTTAAAAAAATCAGGATATTTTCAGTCTCTGCTAAAGTCAGGTTCAGTTTCGGAAATTTCTTACCACTTTTAATCTTGGTCATTTTCTTATAACATTTTAATTTCCGGATTTTTATTTTACAAATCTCCACTAAAGTCCTCATGAGTTTTGGAATTTCAGTGGTACTTTAAGTTTCGACCATTTAAATATAATTTTCTGGATTTTATTTTTATATTTTTTTTTCTCACTAGTCTCTGCTAAAGTTTGAGACAGTTTTGGAATGTTAGTACTACTTTCAGTTACGTACATTTTAGTGTTATTATAAGCTGGTTCCTTTGAGTGTATCTATTTATAACATGAGTACAATATATGTAAATTTACTGACACCATCAGCATGATCTCAGGTATAGGTAATGCTTTATATATAAATCTCAAACGTATCCATATAGGCACTAGGCAGCAGGTCACTACACACAGTGTGTTGATGGTATAATGTGGGGTGTTGGATAATTGATAACTGGATGTTGGCCACTACACATGGCGTGTGAATGGTATAGTGTGGGTATTGGTCACTACACACCGCGTGTGGATGGTATGGAGCGGATGCGGGTTAGTAAGTGTGGGGTATTGGTCACTACACGCGGCATGTGCATAGTATAGTGTGGGGTATTGGTCACTACACACTTCGTTATTTGGGTCCAGATTGCCATCCCCATGTCAAATTCCCGTTTGAGGCCATTCCGCCCCCCACATTTTAAATTCCCGTTTGGGGCCAGAGTGTCCCCCACAAGTTAAATTCCCGTTTGAGGCCAGAGTGCCATACCATTCCACATTAAGAATGTAACAGTGGAGCCCCAATTGAGGTCAACCATTTCTAACAGGGTTACAATTTACCCTCAATGTTAAACTTATTGACAATTTTAGTATCCCCTTTGACCACATAACGTCCCCACATGTAAACCTACTGCGGAATGTTAATTCCCGTTTGATATCCAATCGCCACATATAACTACTGGTATAACAAAAATTCAAGAAATACAATAAATCGAAAAGGTCTATCTATTTTAGTTTACATGCTGCATCTTTTTCTTATAATCATTTAACATTTTAATGCAGTTTTGCTGTTACATGGATAATGTATCCGCCGCATTTTTCTCGATGGTTACTTAAATGTGTAAACTATTATCTCTGTTTTCAAAAAAAATACAAGCGAGATAGATACAATGGATGTCCCAGTACCAACGATGAATCTTTAGAGGCATACTTTATATTAAAAACAACACTAACACGTTCTCTCTACCTCGTGTAAAGAAAATACGTGTACAATCAATCTTGTCTGAATTAAATTATAAAAGTTGTATCTGTTACTGGATAAATATTTTATCCATAAAGCTGCAAAATATTTGATTTTGGTATGTCAGGCATGATTTTTTATTTATGAATATCTACGTCTATTTAATTCTTTTTGCTAAAGTTAAAAAATAGAAGAGTCGCATTTCCTAATTATTTTTCAAAATATTCTTTTCGTAAACGTTTACATTGAATTGTGCACACTAGATTGATGTCTTATAAGTAAATCTGGCAGAGTCTTGCTTTATGCAGAATGATATAATCAATTTTAAATTGTAAAGATATATCATCCAATCAGGCCAGGGAGTTAGTTGGCTGTGTTTAGCAATACCCGAAAGGTGAAATCTTGATATTACATTACTTTAATCTAACAAAAGATATTGATAATTTTTATAAGTGTTTTGGGAAGATAAGTAACTGCTTAACGTATCAGTCAGGACATGTCAGAATTTGTAATTGCACGTCGTTTCTAGATAAATAAGGTTGAATACAAAGAGCAGACAAATAAATGTGCATGTCACGACAGTTTATGAACAAATAAATCAACCAAAGAAAGACCCTGATTTTTCTTAGCCTACGGCAATTCAGACGATCTTTACTTCGTCTGAATATTGCTAAATTACCCCTCTCCCACCGCACCTCACCGACCACCTGCACTACCAGTACACAATATAGAATACGATATAACACGGCCGCACCAGCAAACAACTATGTTTACTCGTTCCTTCAACGATACCTATAACATACACACTTATGAGCATACCTATGACAAAGTGACTCAGTCATACAAAAAACACTCGGCATGAAAAATACAATTTCCTCTAGACAGACCATAACTCGTGGCTTGGTGCTTACAGGCAAGGCGATGGGTGTCGTAACCCGCGGATCCGGGTTCGAATCTCCGTAGATTACGATTAAAATTATCTAACCTGTATGATAATATTATTTATTCTTATTTAACAATTGTGTTAATGTTATCAAGCATTCTCCAGTAGAATCCAGGGATAGCATCTTCCGCTCTGTTTGGTGCATATTTGTAATTCTCTCTCTTCTCTGACTGATACCATCAGATGCATTACTTTAACCATATTTTCACAAAGCTACGAAGTCCACAATACCGTATATCTTTGCACTATTCGACATTTTGGTAGCCTACTCCTTATGATAAAATGCTTTTCGGTGATTCGTAAACTCAAAAGTTAAATAATATTTAGCCGGACGGAGATAAAAGAAGACTTTGCAAAGAGATTAATGTGGTTATTATTTGGTCAATTCACAAGCAAGTGCAATACATGTGCTGTAATTATCGACCACTGCTAGACGACCAAACTAATACCGTTCCGAACAAACTTTTTGGGGCTCCTCCTATTCAGTGTTCTTAAACAATAATGATTTAGACGTTTACTCGTATGTAGATAAGACTGGATAATGAATTGAAAATTGTATCCTCTACTAATAAAAATTAAAATTGCTTGCATGTACTACTAAAAAGATAATATATTGACTGATGCTCTTTTTTAAGATTACATCTTATTTCATTAAGGTTATTTTTGGGTTAACATTTCCTATCCCTTTTTACTGAAAGGTTCCAACCGACCCAGGCTGTCGTCGGCAGGTATATAACCGGCGATCGTTGGATTACGAGACTGACGCTCCACCAACTGAGCACCACTGCTCCTCCGCGCCAATGTCAAACAAAAGATGTAGGCTTGATATAATTACACGGTGTATAGTATCTCATAAAGTTCGCAATAACAAATTGTTTTTGGCGAGGGTAGAACCATGTAATTCTAATTAGGAGATTTTATACTTTAACAAATAAAAGAACAACAAAAAAAATGTTTAGGGTCTATTTTCCATGTTATGGCAAGCAGGAATGAATGGTCTTAAATTCTATTGAGTTGTCTTCCCTGAGTGTTGCGAAAAGTTATGTGTGGGTGTGAATGTATGTATGTATGTATATATATATACATATATATATATATATATATATATATATATATATATATATATATATATATATATATATATATATATATATACCAATCCTAAGACATTTAGTCAAGATGAGATAGACAACAAATATTAAGATTACGTCGAGGAATAATATGCAGAGACGAAAACAAACAAGAGATAGTGTAGAGTAAAAGAATGTAAAGACAAAAAAATACTAGACATGTTATTGAATACGATGAAAGTATGAAGAAGAGATCTTATAAATATATGAACGAGTATGTGTGGATGCAAATAGGTTAGGTAGGTAGCTAACTTATTAGCTATCAAGTTGCGATCGTCGTTTCTTTTTCTGTTATTAAAAAGCCGCAATACTTATCAAACTACAAATAGTAGGATCTTTACCTTTTGACTTATGTATTGCTGTGTTAAAGTCGTACAAGTCTTAAAAGCCGTGGACGAATGACACCTAATGCAAATAAAATGATGTATTTCGCTACTGGCAATTGCGCTGCTTGACTATGGGCATGTCGATGCATCAGTCAGCGTCATTGGTAGAACACACAACATTACGAGTGCTTACTTCACAACGAAAGAATGCGTCATATCATGAAATGTTAAGAAGCGGAACTGATCAAAGCATGGATGCACTTATTAGCATTGTTTCTCTCGCTAAGGATTACGTTATAATGCCTGAGCATACAGTAGACTTCCAGTAGCAAACCACAACATAATTTTATAAGCAATGGTTTTGAAAAGGTTGGTAATCTTTATTTGTTTTCTTTTTCGAGATTTTTAAAGAAAATGTAATATTTTCAAGAAATGCTGAATAATCACCCTATGACCAGTACTTTAAGTAAGTATGTAGGAGATAAAGAGAGAGAGAGAGAGAGAGAGAGATGATGGTGATTATACACATTATGTACATGATTATAGTTTTAATATTTCCTCACTTAAGCGGGTCATATACCAATCCTCAGGTATGCCAGTCCGTCCATTGATGGATTACCATGCAACTTAGTAAATTTTATCGACATTACCTGAAGATACGCATGCGGACAAATCACACTGACTCCGCCAATTGTATATGAGTTATTGCCCTTATTGTCTTGTAGCTTAATGCAGTGTTTGTGCAATTGGATTAGGATGAAAATAGATAATTTTGTTATCACCTAGAGATGCTGATATCGATAAATAATGGTGCATACAAATTGGGAAATGTTATGATCATCATCGGAGGACGCGCATGTCGACAGCTTTAAATGGATAGCAATTATTCGGTTTACATGAGATGGTCTTCATTTGAAAATGCGCATATCGACCAATGACCGTCACGTCACAAGTTTTGTTAGATTCGTTGCCATTTTTGTCTTACAGCGGAATGCATTGCATACTAGAATCTTGTGAACGGAACAAATCTCACAGATTTTAACAGACCACCATAAAACTTGGGAATTGCTATGTCATTATCTGATGATGTCCGTATCAACAAGTCACTGTGCTCCCAACTTATGCTAGAGCGATTGCACTATTTGTCTAAGAAATTGTCCTCTAGTTAATGTTGTCATTGTTGTTTTCTTAATCGTCTGTTCGTTATATTCTTTTTCTTCTTCTTCTTCTTATTATTATTATTATTATAAAATTGATTGAAACTATCCAACGGAAAATACAGATGAATTATTTTTTACCAATTAATATGAACAGCGCATCTCAGACCTTTTTCGTATGAAGACTTATTCCTAGTTTGTTGTCGAGTTGTCACGTGCTTGCAACCCGACTGGCTCATAGATGTCTCATTCATCTTACATCTGCCCAACCGTGGCGTCACCCGATTGGGAGCAACACGTTTCGAACACCAATTATGGTTATATCCAAAAAGGCTCGGACATAAGTCATTGGACAATCATTACATTCTTTTTATGATAACACTAACCCTTCTATTCTTATTATGATCATAAAAGGTATATCTCAAACATAACACATCATGACGTATCATTCCTAAGATGGACTTTGAGTTGTTCTTTCTATCCGCTAGTTAAATAATTAGGAGAAAAGATCTAACCAAAGGAAGACATGGGTGCGATGAAGCGTTTTTTATCGTATGGAAGAAAATTTGCACTGGCTTCGAATATTTTGTTTGGGGTAAGTCTAAACCTCTTGTTTTATTATATTATGACTGAAATCAATTACAGTTGAAATCACAGGATATGATTTCATATGATCTTATCTGATCAAATTGTAGTGCGACTTTCTATTTCATATACTGTATTTAGCGACAACTGGCACTCTAACAACTGAGTATTGTATATTTATATTATTCATTTACGTTTTGACATGGGAAAGTAACACATATTTCCATAATGTTTTCATGTATATTATCCATTTTGATCGATAAAAGACAATATTCCTCAGGTCTTGTTATATGTATATATGTTTTGTTCCTGCTGTTTATCTATATAATATTCTTATCTATAAATAAGAGCAAAAATTTATAATAAACTTGCAGGTCCTTTCATTAGCAATGTCAATAGCTGGATTTGTCCTTCGATTTGGTGACCAGCCTGTGAATGAGGGAACCCTGCAGAAAATCAAGGACAGTGCAAGAGCCGCCTTCGGTATAAATAATTTAATGCAAAATGTGGTAATGAAAGTATAAACTGAGATAAAATTCACGCATGCATTAATTTTTAAGGTGGATTTTGTTTACTGTTAGTATGTTGGTAGCAAGCAATTATAGTTTTGAATATGAGTAATGTCTTTTGAAACTGTGATCCGGTCAAATGGTACACACGAGCAACATAGTAAAAACGAAAGTTATTGGTAAATTCCTTTTTATGGTGACAGAAGATATAAATATGGTGGACACTAATGAGTTTTGTCTTTTTTGTCTCTAGTAACTGTACAAAACATCTGTCATTACCAACTTGTGTAAATCTCAAACATCACGCTACATTCTCAATCAACGTTCAATAATGAGGGAAACTAAATGTGTTGGATAATTTAAAAAAATTCTTTACAAACACAGATTCTTGTCAAGATCTTCGTACAGATGCTATATTATACACCAACCACTACAGTGAATGATACATTTCTGGAAATTAAAAGGAACCCGAATATTGAAGCTTTAAATGTCTAGATGCATCAATGAAAATATTACATTTTACATATAACCATATTTATTACCAGGTGTGTATGACCTTTCCATCAATAACTTCCAGCCGATAACGGAGAGTCTGAAAGAAGCATTTGGAACCTTTCTTATCGTGACTGGAACCGTGTCAGCACCACTCGTGGTGTTCGGATTTTATACATTTCTACGAAAGAAGAGGAATTTTCTGTTTGCGGTAAAAGGAGAAATATATACATTCTTCTTCTTCTTATTATTATTATTATTATTATTATTATTATTATTATTATCATATAGAGAGAGATTAGATTCAAGTCATATAAAAAAGTCATGTGTAAAAGCCTTAGTTATATATGATTAAGCAACGATTTAACTAGGGGATAAGCGACCACATATTTTAATAATGTTTTTATTCTGAATTGTAAGGCAACAATATAAAATACTGTCTAAAATTCCGAGTATATAGTTTTAAAAAATATATATATTTAGTTAGAACATCATCGAACATTTACATGATAGCATACTTTCATTCAATAAATTGGAGGGAAATATAAATGACATATTACAGATGTTAAGATCCCAATGCAAAATTTGTATTTCTATTTTAAGCTAGTCAGTATTCATTGTTTATTTCCTCATATGCTACTGTGTGACATGTGTGACATGCTGCCATTCCTTTGCCATAAAATAAAAATATTATACACCAAGACATGTAAGCAAATTTGTGTTTCTTCTTTGTCTTGCCCATACAATCTCCTTAATACGAGAAAAGTACAGTTTCACTGTGCCATATATACTATACATCGAGGAAAAAATGTATCTTTATATGAGTCAATAATAAAAATGTGGTTTCCCATCATTAAATACCACATTTTGTGCTCTTCGGATTATTATGACACCAACTTGTTGGAACATATATCAAAACAATGCGGGTCAAATTTATGTCTCTTAAAAACAGCGTTATAGAGCGGTAATATTATATACATATATATATATATATATATATATATATATATATATATATATATATATATATATATGTTAAGCATTTGAAAGCGTTCGGTATACAGCATGAGTTAAATAAATAATACAGAGTATATTTGCGCAAGATTAGTGTATGCACGATTGCAATTAAGCCTGTGTATAATTATATAGGTTATAACCATTGTCTACTCTTCTTATCGGAAAAATACCTTCAGAGTATTAGTATTGGTCTTTCTTTCCAGTATGTAATAATCATTAGTTGTATATTGGTCTTTCTTTACAGTATGTAATAATCATTGGTTGTCTAGCGGCAGCTCAACTCTTCGTGAATTTTCACTTCATCAAAAGTCCAGAAACTGTAAGTGAAAGAAGTTTCGTATAAAAATGAATGCGATTAAATAGATACTATTTTATTTCTGAATTTCTTAAAATATCACCAAACTCCCCCAAAGAAAGAAACATTTTTTCAAACAGAATGAGAAATCATTCGATTTTTAATTGTCATCAAATTACATAAAAAAGCATATTCAAGTTATTGTCTACATCAAAGTAGGTGTTGATTAATAGAAAAGTGCTTTAAAAGAGCAATCGAAACCTTTCACTTTACATGTTATACAGCTATCCTGTTATACAAATGTATTACAATTATTTTCATATTTGCTAGTAATAATGAGAAAGTCATCAATGTCAAAACTTTCTTATCTTGTTTACTCAGGTGCAAGAAATGATGAAACCTTATCTTCGTGAAAAAATCAACGAATACGTCGGAATACACTCATCAGACCAAGTCTCGCTAGGATGGAATTATATGATGCAAGAGGTATTTGGAAATGAATGTTCCTTAAATATATCCTTTTATCTATTTTAAGGTCGATTGAACAGAACGTTGTCACAACTCATGCTACATATGCTAGACGGCGAGTTTGTTTAGATGTAAGGTTGCCCATGCGGTGGATAAATCCAGCTATATACTCTCCCACGTGCACCTCCTGGGATCAATCCCATGACCATATTGGCGCAAAATGAATTTGCTTCCACTGCAATACCCATGTCCATTTTATATAAATATTAAGTGGTTTCTTTTTGCATGGAATTCGTCCGTCACTATCATATGTTGCTACATAGCGTCAGTATGCCTTTGAACTTCGCTACAATATTTACTTACCTGTTGTACGCAAAATTCAATTCTCTTTGTTAAAAATCTTAGTACCTGATGACAAAACATCGTTTCACTAAAATGGACGATATCGCATCTCAGTGACACGATTAAGCGAAAACTAGGTACCAAGAGTGCATTGTATTTGTAAATCAAGAAAATACCGTTACACAAGACTGGTGATTCACATCGATATTTCACAAAATTAATTGAGGCTTAACACGGTTACAACGTTCATCTTTGATTCATTTTTCTTCTATCGTTTATTTACGATGACAAATTATTCACCTGGAAGTTTTCTGAAAGTAAAATACACAAATTAAAACCACATCAGTGTTACAAGCTGCAATAACAAATGATCATTTAGTGTTTCCAAACTGGCCTAAGACTTAATATCCCATTTCAGTAATTTGAGAGACTATGATCACTTTGTGGAAAACGTCTGGTCTAATGGCGGCTGTCATAAGAGTATGAATCAGTAGCGGAGTGACGTCATAGGAGGCTTGCACCACTTACATCACTGTACTCTCTTGGAGCTAAGGATGACATATCACCGGATGTACTGTGCTAGCTATTTGAACATATGGTGTTGGAAACTATTTTATTAGGATTTAAAAAATAAAACAAATTAAAATTATCACATGATTGAATGAGTTCTATACATTATGGACGCTCATTTTTAGTTACGGAGTCATTGACCTTTGTGCTACATTTCTAGAATTAATAGTAAAACTCGGCAACTTCATAAAGCCCCTAAAACCAGGTTCATGCATCAGTGTATTCGGCTGAAAAGATATAGAATTAAAAAAAGATAATGACCAGAAAAAATATAATATTTTGTATTTCAAAACGTAGCATTGAGAAAAGTATATGAGATATTAATATTTGCTTCTAGTAGGCACTCAGATACTAGTAAAGGTAGTTTTTGTTTTTCCATCCGACCAAATACATTTAGACATACAACACTTTAAGAAACTCGTGACGTTGAAGCTACATAGATTTCGTTCTAAATTCTTTTCCTTCCAGTATCAGTGCTGTGGAGTAGATTCGTCGGCTGACTTTAAATCGTCTTCTTACTATTCTTACTACTCTTCGTACTGTCCCTCCTATAGCGAGTATAATGCTGTGCCCGGCTGCTGCCGAACTCTTCCGTCTTCGGAGTCTAATTCGAGGTGTTCTTACATTTCATGGAACAAGTATTGTGGTGGAAACTCATATGACACTTGGAAAGATGTAAGAAAACACACACACACACACACATACACACACACTCACACACACATATATGTATATATATATATATATAATTATCAATGATATATATATATTGATTTCTTTTAAAATTCAAGTACTCAGGCCTATTCTTTTGTCATCGTTATTTCTGTAATTTCCAGAAGTTCTGATAATTCCCATATAAATCATTTTCTATTATAAAGCATTTCGCCACATTGGTATTCTTCATCATGATCTTTATCATTATTATACTTTTCTAAAAATATTAATTACAAGTAAATCTTGCAAAAGTAAAACTTGGATCTAAAATAACTAATTTCAGAGATATTCAAAAATATTCACGGCCCTTTTTAGAGACAGTAATCATGATTCACGAATATTTAGAAAGTAAATCACAGCGTTTCTACATTTTTAGGGATGCTCGGCAGCCCTGATTGGATTTTACTACACACGAAACACTAAAGTCCTATGGTCAATGATAGCTGTTGGTTTGATTGATCAGGTATGTATGCGTGAAGCTAGATTTTATGGCTTTAGTTTCAAACACGCACCTTTCCAATGTTTTCAATCAATTACAGCAGTGTCCTTAAAAGGAATTGTTATCTTTAAGCGAAAATTCAAATCAGTCTAGAGGCAAGTGGAGGCAGGAAAATATGTATTATGCACGACGTGTGTGTGTGTGCTGTGGACATTTAATGGCAGTTATAAATAAACATTCTTTAGGAAAAATGTGCGAGAATATACAAAGAAAATCACTCTTCTTTGTGTTTTGAATTAGGATCAACGGAAATGTCTGTCAATCTAATGTAGAAAATGAATTGAACAGATAAAACTTTTAAGAATCATCGATATCTCTTGCTTGAATGAGTCCAAACTATTTTCTCCCAATTTTCTTGTAAAAGAACGTTCACAATCGTGCTATAGTTTTAAACTGAACAGTATGATTTTGTATTTTGTTTGCTGTTGTTGTTGGTTTGTTATTTTACGTGATTTGATCCAAAGCGTGGCCATGCATTTAAGTTGTTTTATTATCTCATGTATGGTTATCCTAGCGAAATGTAACAATTCCAGCAAAGTAAACACTGGATGCTATGACTTACAAGTGTGGTGTAAGTATGATAAATTGATAATACCTAATTGATGATTCAAAAGATATGAGCTAATATGTGGTTTATTATCGTGGAAAATTATGCCGCAAAGAAATTTTAATTAAACAATGGTGATACGTCATTCCTTTGTAAAGATTTTTTTTTTTTTTTTTTTTTTTTTTTTTATGGCACCAGTGAGGTAACCGCTACATCTTGCGCACAGTTTCAATAAAATCTTCTGCACAACCAAAAATGGCATCTAAGAAATTCATATGTGATATTCTTTCAACAAATAAGTCTATGTAAGGTTTGTTAGTTTATCGGTGCATAATGAATGGAGCTCAAAAGATGGTCATACGATTTCGTACACCACGGTAAACTAACGTGTAACTAATAAATGCCGCAGATTAAATATTGAACCCATTGCATATTTCGCTAGCAGATCAGGGCCAAGATTATCCTTTCCAAATCATACTGAAAACAATCAGCGTCGATACTGATCTGTCAGCTCACTGTTCGATGGCAGGTCTGTGCCTATGCCGTTCGCAATCGGGCTGATGTTTGACACATATATGCATCCGCTAAATCAAATTACCACTTTTAGGTTACTGACTACGTCGCCAATATATTATGTTTCAGATATTTTTGTTTGTCTTCGCCATTATTCTACTCAGAAATACAAAATGTAAAGTTGAGCCTGCAACCAACGTCAAAACGGAAGTCTCGACAACAGGTGAGAGATGGAGGCAGATTTTGCTAGATAGAATCGACACAAAATATCTAGAGTCAATTCCTAATTTTTGTTCGTACAGAAATGCTTTTTGGGAATGAAATTTCCTTTAATTAGGACAAAATATAAGTTTTTCAAGCAGACCTTTTTGTTGAATCGTTACTAAAAGAAAGCAATTATATTAGGCACGATCCCCATTGTAACCCGAAACATGCATTCATTTAATAATAATATTGTAAATGCTCATGAAATTTCCTTTGGTCCAGCTGTTTAACATATAGCACTTCTTCTCTTTTAAACTTATCATTTCATAATTTAGAGATATTAACATTTATTTATTTTTTCGGACTCCGGTTTTTTCAGCAATATTTCTCACTAATGATTTAAAATAAGAATTGTATATAAAATTTACAATGTAGATATTAATTACTAATTATAGGGGACACTCAGACAACCCAAATGGGATTACCATCAACAGCATCATCTGCACCAGTGTCCTTGCAACCACAACCAGTAATTTCATCTACAGCACCGACGCAGCAAAGCGTCCTTACCGGATATGTGCCTCCAACTTCAACATTAGCAGCAGCAGCACAACCACCACCACCACCACCACCACCACAACAACAACAACAACCGGTAATATCATCAACAACACAGAATCAGCAGAGTTTTTATACCATGCATGTACCTGCAACTGCAACATCAACAGCAGCAGCACTACCACCACCACAACCAGTAACGCAATTAACAGCACCGATCCAATCTAACTTCTATCCCATGCAGCCATTCCTTACAGGAGCAGTGATGCCCGTGCATACATCGCACGACTACGCCCGAAACACGATGCCAAGTACATATATCCCCATGACGACTTTGCCAGGCAACAGTATGCAAGCACTACCTCAAACACAGGCATCTCCAGCCGCACAGCAACAGAACTACGCACCTGTGACTTTGCCCGGCAACATTATACAAGCACTACCTCAGGCACAGGCAACTCCATCCGCACAGCAGCAGAACTATGCTCCTTTAACCACGTGGTAGGATTGGCATTTGACATCGTATGCATCAAATCCTATTAGATCAGATTGTGTGGGAATAAAGTTAACTCTATTTCTCTGCCAAAAACGCTTCCTGCAAGGGTACAATGAGAGAGAGAGAGAGAGAGAGAGAGAGAGAGAGAGAGAGAGAGAGAGAGAGAGAGAGAGAATTCGGTTCTTGGATTTATAGTTGACATTTCTTTTTATTTCTTTCCTCTTTGCAGACTGATGTAACCGTGGAGAAGAATGATGGGTGGAATCATAACAATTAGTCACTTAGAATATAGGATTAAGGGATGAAGAAGACTCTTTGCAAATGCATAAATCAAATGAGGCACGTGAATGAAGCCGTTAGAATGCAAAAATATCTTCGACTTTAAAACTTCCATTACGACATTGTAATTGTATATAGTTGTATCTCTGTCTCTTTTACCCTGACTGTGATAGCTATTGACGGGTATTGTATGATTTTCTCTCTAAATCATTTGAACTATTTTGGACTCTTTGTATACAGTCCTTCATTTAATCATGGCTGAAGTCGTCTGCACTTGTTTGGTTCTTTTCTGAACATTGAAAGTACATGCCAGATTTGTACATGTCCTTACATTTTAAAGTGTGCTCCAAAATACCTGTATGAAGAATTCACTAGTGTAGTCTTCAGTTCAATAGATATTGTATTCATTTGTTACTGTATAAATAATAAAAGTACAAAAGCTATAGTATTAGTGAGTAAACCAGTATAGCACTGGTTCCTACAATACAACAGGTGTAACGCTCATTTGTTATGAATACCATTAGCTGTATAAATACTTGCAATTATTCATTTTTTATATTCTGTAAGCTCAAATGTTTCTATGCTCAGATACAATATCTACGACATAAGCAGACACACACACACATCTTGTATATATATACAAATATACTTACCTAATTAAATACCGACCTGCACACAAACATACATACATACATACATACATACATACATACATACATACATACATACATACATACATACATACATACATACATACATACATACATACATACATACAAGGTTATTGTTGTGAAGAAACATCCAGTACATTTAAAGCGAAAGATTTTGAGAAAAATGGTAAAATAATTTCTGCCCCCTCCCTATTCTTTTTTAAAACTATATTCTTTCAAAATTAGTTTAATTTGAAGCTTTATCTGTGAAATGTAAAGTTTTTCAACCAATGCCATCAAATAATTATTACCTTGACAGGTAGAGGATAGTAGGTTTGTGTCTATCATTCTTGGATTTCCAGGTACTAGTATTCGATATTATTTCTTTCATTATTTACATTTAAAAATATGGCAAAACTTTAAGACTAATACAAACATTTGATTTTTAAAAAAATTAGTACTCTCTCTCAAACCTTTGGGAAAATGGTTTCATAAATTTTATGTTGGAACGCTAGGTCCGTACAACTCCATAGGATAAATATATGGGTGAACAAAGAATAATGACTTAGAGACATATTTCTCTCATTTCAGGTTAAATACTCCATGTACTAAAAATAAATTAAATGTCACTGATAACAAACAGGCAATTGTTTTCCTACAAAATAAAGTTCTCTTAGTGAACTATTATATACTAGTGATTTTCAAATATTTTCAAGTTAAAACCTAAGAAAGGGGTTTAAAAATTTGTTTCAATTGTATGAAAACCATGAGTCACACATGTAGTGGATTTAATCTAATATGTTCACCATACGGTTTTGCAAGTCTTTATTATTCTTGCGCACTTTTAGGGTCATACATCATGAACTGTAACAATTATATGCATCACCTGTATTTGAAACATGTTCACCATTCCATATAATACAAGGAATATATCATAATTATACACTTTTCCTTGACATTTATAGCGTCATAACGATTTGTACATATTCGAGTGTATAGGTGTTTATTATTGGCTTGTTTTATTTTAGAAAGTTGCCATTTTATATATAATCTTTTCTTTTTGCAAATGTCAATGCTGTGTCGCCTAATTAATATTATTTCTGATTAAATTAGAGTTGTGTTACCTAAAGACACCATATTACTATGCATAGTCATGTGTGACCACGGTTTTATCTACTAAAATACTGCTGATTTATTGGTAAAACTTCCATCGTTGTATCTATTTCATTCTCAATAAAATTGTATTAACTATTAAGTGGCTGGGTCTTCTCTCTTTCTCTCCGTCACTTTATCTCCCCCCCCCCCTCTCTCTCTCTCTCTCTCTTTTGTCATTCTGCATGACACTCCCCATCCACTCCAAAAACAAGACTTTTATAAGTCATATGATTGATTTTCAAACTGTACGTCTAGTTGTTGCTCTTTTTATCGCCATCGTTCTCTTTATTCCTATTCTGGTACGATGAATTAACGAGTATGTAGCTATGTTTGCATGTCTGTCTCTCTGGTTACTTGCATTTTTAAAATGTATGTATTGATGAATGAATGTTTAAATAAGTATTCATGTACAGACAGTTAATTAAGTTCCCATATACTGTAATGTAAATAGTTTGTCCAATTCGTATGCATTTGTAAGATCGGTAAAATACGCTTACATCCTATGCATCATTTATCCAAGAGGAAACTTCTGAAAAGATGAAAATGATAGTGTGTGTTGCTCGTTTACAAGAAATATTTCATTGTAGGTACACACTATCAAAATCTGGCCTGGTGAAATATCTTTGTTTACAAAAGGAAGGACCTGTGCGGCGTCAGTGATAAAATGTAAATGGTTTTAGGTTCAAGCCTACCGTTGCGTACAATTGACTCATACGTAGGTTTCTTAAATTAAAAAATACCTTAATTTTTTCAAATTTTTTATTTGCTTTTTTTTGGTAATTATTTTCAGCCAAACAGCGACTCTCATTCAGTAATGGGAATATAAGGATTTGAGGTTTTATATTACCGATCTGCTTTAAAGGCTTCTACCTCCAACAATTTTAGCCATGCAACAAACCTGAGTGCAGCGCATGCTATTGCCGCGCGCATACAAGCACAGGTCTGAGAGCCCCACTGTAGTATTGATCAGATGTGGAATTCCTATAACAGCACCACATGCTTTATTAGAGCGCAGTTTTTACGGAAACTACCACGATTTGGGGCAAATACGTTTCTCTGCAGAGGCCATTGCGATCACCGAGGGTTTTAACTGTTTACTCAATTTTTACCGCATGTAAATCAAATCCTTGTTTGGTTTTATGCCTCGAACACGCTCGTGCCCCGGTTCCGTATCTGTGCACGAAGTCGTAGGAAGTTTTCCATTTTTGCCAACAAGGCCTCGAACTCAACCGTGGTAATCGTTTTATCTTCGATGACAACCGATTATAGTTCAATAATTGTACTGAGACTGCTTTGGGCGGCCGCGAGAATTTCCGAATAGACACGTGCTCCTTGATGTAATCGTAACGAAATTGTTTTCCCAGCGCCGCCCGCGATACCGGTTTCTATTAACATAGCCCAGACAGCAAATCCGATTAGTGTGCCTATGATAGTCGCCGTGCCCGCTGTTCCAGCCACGCCAAGGCCAACAGTGGTTGCCGCGGTGAGTAGTAAGTCGCATCCGCGACGACACACTCGTTTGTACTTCACGAGTGAAACGGTTTTCTTGGCGATTTCATCTAGCAGTTGTTGTTCCGCTTCGATTATTTGTTCCTGTCGGTAACTTTTTGAGTGTCCATAACAATTGCTCGACAGACAGACCTTCACAGACGTATCGAGCTGCTGTGCAACACGCACATCAAACCAAGCATTTGTTCTTTACTGGTACAACTGCCACACTATCATAGAAAATATCTTCCGGAGTAACATTTATGTTTCCGGTGATTGTGCGTTCCGATGGTTTCCCACCACGTTCACATAAAGCTACATTGATTACGCCGGTGCTTGGTACGGCCAATGATCGTTTTCGCCGAAGAAATGTTACGCGGACAAGTTCGTCTTTGTAAAATATCACTCGAGGTCTTTCTTTTCATGGCCGATTTAATATTGGTGGTTCGATATAATTGACGGGGAATTTTATCGCGATGCATTTGGCGGTGAATTCCACTTCATCGTTGTAGAAACAATCTCTGGGTAATTTTACACCTGATGGTGAAGTCAGCGACCGGGCGTTTTCGCGAGCAAATGCGATGATTCCAAGCTGGCCTCGAGTTGGTATTGGCACAGCAGGATAATGCCAACTATCGTAGATTTATATTTGATTGTATACGAGTGTCTGTTAACCCCGTTCTCATGCAGATAATCTGTCGACAAACGGAACAAAATCACCATCGATGTTGGCACGCTCTCCCTGCTGATCAAATACCCCGTGGGTAAATACCGCAAAATCGTCATCGCTTGGATGTATAGAATCTATCATGAATAAGTATTGATAAATCTTAAACAGAAACACCAAAGACGGTCAAGTACCCATATGGATAGATGCGGAATGATTAAAAATAAATTTCATCTCTGGCGACCAATGATACCGATATTGCATATATGAAAGATTTTGGAACATTGGTGTCAGATTCGTTTCGTATCGTGTACCAGGCTGATTGTTTATCAATGCTGTCAATTGACCCCACCCACTTTAATAACCGGATATGATAAGTAAATACGATCCTGACTCGCGTACCGTTAAAATGTGAGGTTTAGGTTTATCAAAACCATCCAGGTCAATAAAAACAAGTCGATAAATTGTTATCATGCTGTCAATATTTTCCTCTCCTTAGCTGGTCAACAGTCCTAAGTGTTACATTCACGTATTGTTTCGTCGCAGCAATAACATTGTCGATGGGCTCTTGCATCCGTCAGATTCGATTTCCATTCACGATAAGATCTCCGCTCATTTCATCGCCGGATTTTATAACTTTGAATTCGGTGTTTACGTCGACATAGTCTTTGATAAAACAACCGAGACGCCAGAGTCACTGATTCCCTCAATTTCATTCACTTCGGCCAGGATTTTCGCGGTGGCAACTCGCGGCTTCCAAACAACATCGTTGATGTCCACGTTGGATGTTAACAGCTTTCCAGTTTGATCTTGCAAAATCATAAGCTCATCTGGGTCGACACCGACGATGACTCGGTCGCTTAACTCGGCCATATCCGCTTTGGTGACAAAACTATTAATATGCCACGAACACTGCTTTCTGTCGAGTCTGTGATGAACGCGAGAAATGTAACTGGCGAATGCGAGAATCGTATTGGCAACGTCAACGTTGTCCAAATATGCTTCGATTTCCTTTCTGTCAAAGAGATATCGTGCGCTGCTGAATAACGCCATGCCTTTGTTGACAAATCCAATCTTGGTAACGGCGTCACAATTGTTACCATTGTCATCACGTACAAGTTTTTCACTGATTTCCAAGAAGGTCTCACTCAGGGGAAAATACCGAGACGTGTTCTGCACTTGTACTTCTATTCGGTATTTTTGATTAGGTTCCTTAGCCGGGTACGGATACTATTGAAAATTTCAGACGCTTCGCTCAACCAACACAGGCGCGTCAAAGTCGAACGCGGTATCAGTTGCATCTTCGAATCGAGCCAATGTTTATACATTATATGTTTCGTCTAATACCTTTTACGTAACCGTAATCCACTCCCCATCGCCAGATTTGCAATCATCGAATCAATATTGTCTTGTGGTAACTCAGCCGGACGTCGTTGAGCAGCTTCGTTGATTATTTTACTTACCGGCGTGGGCATTGTCGTTGTAGACCAGAGCGCAACTGTAGCCTTTGGTTGCCGAGCCACTAATCGTCGTAGTCGCTTTTGATGCTGACAACGACTCGCATTGCAACTTGTTTAGCGATCAGCGCAGTGCTTGTGGTCACGCCACCAAGCACCTTTGGCGCGCCTCTGAACAATTTCTGAACAACATCGCCGAGGCCATTTCCGTAATATGTAGCGTAGACGGGTCTTCTCGAGTTGACAACACGTACACATACGACCGTCATTGTATACTTAAAATGTCAGGTTGATCTCTAATGTACAGCTGAATCGTCAGGGTCTCCTCGCGCACGTCCAACTCATGCCCGTCCTGGTCCATGAGGGACAAACGAAAGTGCATAAACCGGCGATTGTTGCATGGAAGATACACGGACGCCGTCGGCGTAATAAAGAGCAGATCACTCGGCGGCGCATTTGGGGAAAACCCGAGGAATATAAAACCTTGAGAGGACATGCCCGTGGAAGCTCCGCTTTCCAAATCTGAACTTAACTTTCGTTGATAGCCTCACTGATTATATTAACCTGAATCGTCGAGGTAATCCTGAAAATACTTGGAGCGATATCAGTAATATCTTGGGGCCAACCCAGAACCCAGCGACGAATGTTTGATGTCAACCTCGTAATTCTGGGATTCAATCGTGATGGCAGAGCTGAGTGTGGGCTCGTCCTCGCGCATAGAATGTTTGGAATCTTTGCCGGTCACCAACGAAAGCCTCCGTCGGATCTCATCATTGATCGATTCAATGTCTTACGCGCGTGTAGAAAGTTCAACAATATTCCAGGTAGCACCACCGCAGGACGAGAACACGAGTGAGTTATTCACGTGGAGACCCCTGAACGATTGCGATTGGATATTAGGTCAACTGTAATAAACGCACAACGATTCAAGTGTGCGAGATTGCCCAGTAGAATTCTGGTTTCGTTGACGAGATCGTTTTCATCGATGTGACGCTTGGTATTGTATTTGCAACAACACGCCGCATCGCGGAATTGATATTGCGGAGAACACAGAGTATCTCAACGGAGAGCGCCTCAGAACTCATCATCGGTGTTGTGTACATCACTGATGTCTTCAATGACTTTTTGCATCAACACCTGGAACGTATCTGTGTCTATGATGTGGTTGGTGTAAGACCCGTTGACGCTATTCGGCAGAAAACCATCGCGGTTACACGAGGTGCTTTACCGCTGCTTTACCGCGGCAGCCACCGCGCTAGACTTGCTCGAGAACAATTTGGTTCGGTACCCGAATGCCCCGGGAGAGCTGTAAGGTGGAAAACGTCCCGGTGTAGTCCTTAATGGGCTTGCTTGAGCACTCGTCTTTGAATTTCTCCACGACTTTCTTGTTAACGTTGCTAAGTAGCGGATGGCCCTTCGGCTACTCGCTGGTATCAAACTCACACGCGAACAATGCCTCACAGATATCCGCGTAAATGTCATTGATGGCAATGTGCATATGCAAGGAGTCTGTGTCCGTGTATATCATCTTGACGTTGTAGCCGTACCACGGCTTAATCTTATCATAGTAGAACCCGTACATGAGGAGCTTTGACAGACCCAACACGGACGCGCCAACTTAAATGGGTTTCGTCAACTTTAGCTGGAATTTCTTGCTGTGTACGGCAACCATTCCGCCATCGAATATCTCACCTGACTCAAACGCCGGGTCCGCAATGTGCCTGCAAAGTTTGTTTTGTTCACTGTCCACAGCGCTGGCGAAAGTGCACCTGGTGGACTTTACACATACGCATCCCCAACCGCAGATACAACTGTAGGTTTCGAACATGAACAACATACTTGAGTTTTCGGGGCAGGTTCGGAACCAGTTTGGCGCATTCGGTAAACTTACGCCCGGAATCGTCCTTGAGCGCACACTGATACGGGGATATCCACTCGCGAGGCACCGACAGCGCTTCCGGGGCCAGTGGATAATCATGGTGTACGTGCTGAAGCTTGTCCGTGTACTCTAGGTCAACTTCGAAGAAGTACCCGACGTCACTGTTGTGAACGTGCTGGCGGATTTGTTTTTGCATGTCCACGTGCGCGCAATCGATCTATGCGAGGTCCCCTACGGGGCATTGGTTGCATTTTCGCGGGCTCATACAGGTTGTTCGTGTCAAGGTACATGATGAAACTGTTTGGGACGGCGGCGTTGTATACGTTCACGTTCGCACGAGCGTAGCAATGACTCACCATGAAAATTCAACCGCGGATACCACGTTCGACAAACAAATGTTGATCGATGTTAGTTCCATCTCGATGCTGCTTTTAAACAACAGAAAATCCCAGGCCATTTCCGGCAATGAGAATTAAGTGCGCGTGGTCGAGCTTGTACACGTGCACGGCAGTATCGCGGAACGCCTCAAAGACCGCTGCGAGCAGCAACACGTCAGTGCGCAGATACAAGTCATGGTAGTCACCAAGGTTGCAACAACCAACGCAGAGCATACGTTGTTCTCGTGCGCGCAGTCGTCGGTGGAAATGCCTTCGCGGGACAGCGATGAGGAAATAGCCTCGATCGGTGGCAAATGAGTGTTAGAAAACTTCTTCCAGTCCCTCGTGTATTCTTACGAATATTTTCCTTTGCGTGTGAGCCATCGTCAGCGCTGCCGTATTGACGAGTGATTGTAAAACGATCATGGCCTCCCACCGCAAGGTTGTTAACGAGTTTATCCAGGCTGTAATTGAGAAACTGCAGCTAGTCAATGCACTGCAACTGACCCAACCGAAACGTCATGTATTTTTCGATGTTGTTGGGAACTACATTTATTACCGCGTTCGATGCCGTTGCAATTGCTTGCATGATCAAGTGACGATCGTTATGAAACACAACCGGAATTTTGGTTTTGTTGGGGTAAATTCGCAGCTGCGATTGCATGCACTGTGTGCAGTTCCTCAGTACGCGCCTGTGATGTGGCATCATAAAGCACTTTTTGATTGGTGGAGCTGAAAGCTTAGTTGCAGATCCAACAATGAGCCGGTGCTTCAACCGAACACCGGCCGCAGCAAAGCACTGGCGGCTCAGTCGCTTCGTCGAATCTAACTACAATGTCGCAAAACCCGCGTGGGACTTGTTCGGTAACTTGTATTGTATTTGATTGAATCGCGGTGGCGAGGCTTCCTTGGATGACCTGTGGTCGTTCACAGAAACTTTTAAGAATTCAAAGTCCGCGTAAATGACATATGGAACTTTCATCTTCCGTTGCACCGCGGTGAATTTCTAAACATTTTTGCCAGGTTCCTGCATGCTCGTACGCTGCAGGTTTTCGCAGACTCCCCCGCAGTAAAAGTCACGGTCGTCAAGCAGATGTTGGGTGCTAAATACATGCATACAGGGTCCACACTGAAATTTGCACCGTTTCTCCTTGCTTTGCCGGTAACACATTCGGGAAAATATGTTACCCACACGCAATGATGTCGTGTGTGTGAAACATGAAACAATAAAAAATCAATGTTGAACCGCCTTCGTCAGTCTTTGTTTGGTGTTGGGGGATAAGGGGGATAGCGGAATAGGCTGAAGGCCGCTGTTCCAAGCAAACACAGTAACGGAGATGTCAGTGTTAAGTCGTTCAAACTTGCCGATGTCTGTAACTTGTGCAGGGAATTCTATGTTGCCAAACTCGAGTTTACCTAGATGTCGTCGGTATTGTCAAGGCATATCAGTATTATGGCGTGCGGCATGCAGCGCGTACAAGATCGCCCATTCAAAACACACCATCGGATTTTACGTTTATAACTGCTCGCCGCGGAACACACTCTGGCGTTGGAATATAACTCTATCAGCGGAAAAGCTTGTATGGGGAAACCTTTACATGAACTTCGACGCATCTGGAAAGTGTCCATCCTGAAACCTGCTTGGGTGTAATAACCAATCTTATCAAGCATTATTTCAAAACTTTCTTCGGTTTCATTATTGATGGCCTTAGTGTATTGCTGTTCAAGATCACAATGGCACCACTGTGAAAGTACCCGCGTGAGATTCTGGTTTCTTTGGGGCTTTTTGTGCAGGAAATCGGTATGAAAAAGTCCACAACGAGAACATTATTCACCTTGAACGCGGCCGTCAGTGGTGTTGTGCGCGCGTGTAATATCGATTTGTTTCCTTGGTAGTGGTTTTGTCTGTAATTTCAGCTTGCCTGTCCCATGAAGGAATTTTGATACATAACTGCTCTGCTGTTGCACAAAGCTGTCTCACGGTCTAACATGTTTGTAATATTAGTTTTACTTTACCACGATTGGAAACCGTAATTGCTTCTCTCCTGGATATTATTGCATCGACTTCTGTGTCTTAACGTCTTTTCCTCGACGGTATCGATGTTTTCCACATTCGCCTGGCATGCTTATGCCGGCGCGCGCGAAATTACTCGCGAACAGATCCGCATGGTCGGCATATATGATTAACCGTCTTGACTCCGATGCCGCATTTAAGACATGGTCGAGTGCCTGTGCCAACACCTAACGCGTTCGAGCGTGATTTACAGTATTTGTAATGACATGTTCTGCCGCTTAGTTTATATTTTCAAAGGCATACTCCTTTGCATTTGTTACCCCGCTGTGCCATTGAACATTCGATATACACGAGGATTCTATAATATTAAATACTGTTCATCTATCCTCTAAATACATGTTGTGTTCAATCAAAAACGGCCCTTTATCAGATAATGCATCACACCAACTCGAAACTGACGATCCATTGTACGTTCAAATCCAAGAATTAAAAACGTGTTGTAGCGTTTGTTTTTGAAGTGCTAATTCCCTACCATTACCGTGCCGTCCCCGCATATTTAGTCTATGGGTTCTGTGTCTTTGCACTGAAATAACTTTTTACATAAATCCTGCCATTTCTCAGGGTTGCGCATCATTTCCTTATATTCTTTAGCACCACTTTGTTGTGCATACGTATGAGAGCCATTTGTGTTTCCATATATTATATGCTGAAGGCATCCCTCTAGTTAATTTGTTCTCGACGGTGGTCAGGGAGATCGTCGCTGTCTTTGCTATCTTCTTTGAATATTTCGCTGATTCAAAGTCAGCAACGGCGCTCACTCGCAACTGCGACTCAGTTAACGTCAGCGACTTCAAGTTTTCTTGCATAACATCATACAATGACTTTTCACATTTCTTGTTCTTGTTCTCGCCATGCAAGATCTAGCGCCATTCCCAAGCCGATTAATTTATGAATGAACTCCAGATACATATTTGAAACATTGTACAGCATATTTGGGGCCTCTTTGACAAACCAATATGATGCATCCAGGCTAAACAGTGATTTGACCTTTTCTGTGACTTTACAAATGCACCACTGCGTGGGTAATTTAATTCCCTTATCAGCTACGCTCACGGATTCTTCCACTATACTGTGCGTGTCAAATGGTGGTACCTTCAATATTAGATAATACTTGCTACAATTATATAATATAATATTATCACACACAAGGAAAAAGTGTCCGTTCGGATAGTGCTTGTCGATAGTATTTCTTTATGATTTATAGGCACGCTGCTATATTAAGCTGTTGCACATATTTTTCTTGCAGCCAACATACATGTTCTAGTCAATGTCGATTACACTGCCTCTCAAAGAATTACGCGTGCCTGATACGTAATCGACATTGAAAGTTCATCGTCCAATTTAACTTTCATATTTCATGAGCAATTCAAACCAAGCTTGACCGTTCCCTCAGTTAATAAAGAAAAGTACAATTTCCGTGAGCGTGATGCCAACATGAATGTCTCGATCAACAGTACAATCCATTAACCGATTAGGCCACGGCCTAATTCTTGTATATCAAAGAAAAAACGTCATACATAAACTTAACAGCTTTGGCGAAAAAACGCGTGATGCACTCCTCTCTATTTAACCAATGTGAAAGCGAATTAATATTAAAATTGCGATCCATAGCATGCTTTTTCTAGTGCAATAACTCTTTCTAGTGGATTTGACCCTCTCTAACGATTAAAGTGTACATGTCTCTTTTTATCAATGCTAAAGATCGCATACGTGGTCGCATACATGTATATCAATCATTATCATATATGGTATCTGCTATGGCAATCTTCAATGTCTCAAATTATTAAATAAGCACGTCCACCAACAATAATGTGAGTCGTTTTCACATCAGCGGTGGTTAATTGACGGTTGGGGACCTTACTCTGAAACTTTTTTCTCCCTCTCTGAGAAATATAGACACGCAGGATCAAACAGTTTTCAGATTAATCCGTCACAACATGTGTGAAGCTTTTGATGCTGCCCTGGGAATTCCATAACTGATCAATACTGCAGTGGGACTATCACGGAGCAATCTCAATGGCGCTCTCGGGAAGGGTAGTCGCGCGGACCGGACCTGTGTTTTTATGCGCGCGGCACTCGTATGCGATGCACTCACGTTTGCCGCGGGGTTAAGATCGGTGAAGGTAGAAGCCTCGAACCCGGATCGGTAATCAAAATCTCAGATCGCTATATTCCCACTACTCATTCTGTTAATTACGGTTTTTAATATACAACCACACATATGAAAGTTCCGCAGATCGTAAAATAATTAGTTCACCGTGACCTAAACTAAAATTTACTTTTATAATAATTATTCATATCCAACAACAAATTTATTTTCGAAACCTCCTGCCCTAGCATATAAATCTCGCAGTAACCATTCTAAAGATATCGATACATTTGCTATTCCAAGGACACCAATTTCCACCCGGGCAATAAACATTTCCATTATCGAAACACATTATCGTCTGAGAGAGAGGGGAAAAAAGATTTAAACTGGAACAAGACAGGGAATAAGGAAAACACAGAATACGCTTGAGCGATCTACTAGTATGTTCTAAAATAGAAGATTGACGCCGAATATAACAGTTAAGAGATAAAATAACCATGTGCTTTTATTTACATATTAGTTTCAATGTCTAAAATTATTTACAATGAATGGAGATTATAACAATGGTAGACCTTCAATTACTAAATAGGTCGAAATGCACATTTCTTTTTAGTAAATAGGATTTATATCGACCATTTTGTTCACCCACATGTCAGGTGAAGTATATGCAGGTATTTCAATGTCACCGGGGATAATCAACATGTTGAGGACACATTGACTACATGATAAGTAGGCTCAAATAACTCGCTGAATACGCGGTATAAAAATGTTGATAAATACTTGAGAGTATTTTTCCAACATCATCAAAACTTTGGTTATAAAACATGTTTCTGAATCTATCATTAGTTATTATTCTTATAAACTAGACTTATCTTGTGAGAGTAACAATCTTTGAGTCACCTTAAATTAACGGTCACTATATGGCTACTATTATACGCATGGATCATTCGAGGGTAACCATCTCAATCAGACCATATGACTGAGGTATCATTCGGAAAATACATCTAGCATAGTATGCACACTGCATATAAAACAAAGCATAGACCCTTTGAGAGTGACCTACCAAAAGATATTTTGTCTCTAGTCAATAATTTGATTAGCGTACCACAGAATAAAGATATGTGTTCCTACCTAATCAGGTCAAAATAAGGGTTAGAAGGTATAACAACACTAAATTCCTTATATATTTCATTCATTATTGTACATTTTTAATGAAATCCAGTTCATTAGTTATAAGTTCAAATACACATAGACCATCTTACTTATATTAGGCACTAACCTGGATACAGCATATCAAACGATCAGCATCGGTTATGTTGCATTTTGTAAAAATAGTTACACTGCAATGAAATGACTGCAAATTTAGTGCAAACGACCTTTCTGAAACCGGAAGAATCACACCTGCTTGCCTTGTCATTCTGCGCAAAAACCAAAGGTTGAACTCAATAAACATAGTATCTTTTATTCAAACTTCAATGCTGATATCTCTTTAATACAAGTAACATTCTTTACTTGTTAGCAAACTCTGTGAAAAATCAGAGATACAAATATTAATGATTTCTTAGGGACGACAATAGAATGCAATAACAGCTGATTGGTCCCATTAATCTAATCATACTTAAACAGAAAGTAAGATGGAATAACATCTTATTGATACAATTATTGTAATGATGCCCAAACAGACAATAGAATAAAACAAATGCTTACTGGTCCAATTAGTGTAATGACGCCTAAACAGACAATACAATGCAATAACAGCTTATTGCTCCAATTAGTGTAATGATGCCTAAATAGACAATAAAATGCAATAAGAGCTTTTTGGTCCAATTAGTGTAATGACGCCTAAACAGACAATATAATGAATAACAGCTTATTGGTCGGACTAGTGTAATGTTACCTAAACAGACAATATAATGCAATAACCGCTTAAAGGTCCAATTAATGTAATGATACCTAAACAAAAAATAAATTCGAATTACAGCTTTTGGTCCAATTAGTGTAATGATGCCTAAACAGACAACATAATGCAATAACAGCTTATTTGTCCAATTAGTGCAATGACGCCTAAACATACAATGGAATGCACTAACAGCTTTATCGTCCAATTAGTGTAATGATACCTAAACGGAAAATAGAATGCAATAACAGCTGTTTGGTCTAATTAGTGTAATGACGCCTAAACAGACAATATATGGTAATAACAGCTTATTGGTTCAAGTAGTATAATGATGTCTAAACATACAATAGATTGCAATAACAGCTTTTTGGTCCAATTAGCGTAATATCTCCTTAACAGACAATATAATGCAATAACAGCTTATTGGTCGGATTAGTGTAATGATGTCTAAACAGACAATATAAAGCAATAACAGTTAATTGGTCCAATTAATGTAATGATACCTAAACACGAGATAAAATGCAACAAGAGCTTATTGGTCCAATTGGTGTAATGCTACCTAAACGGACAAAAGAATACAATAACAGCTTATTGGTCCAATTAATGTAATGATACCTAAAATCAAAATAGAATGTAATAACAGCCTATTGGTCAAATTAGTGTAATGATGCCTAAACAGACAGTATAATGAAATAACAGCTTTATGGACCAATTAGTGTAAATGACACCTAAACAGACAATATTGTGCAATAACAGTTTTTTGGTCCACTTAGTGTAATGATGCCTAAACAGACAATAGAATGCAATAACACCTTTTTGGTCCAATTAGTGTAATGATATCTAAACAGACAATATAATAGAATAGCATCTTATTGGTCCAATTAGTGTAATGATGCCTACACAGACAATATAATGAAATAACAGCTTATTGGTACAATTAGTGTAATGACTCCTAAGTAAATAATATAATGCAATAACAGATTATTGGTTAAATTAGTGTAATGACTCCTAAACATACAATACAATGCAATAGCAGCTTATTGGTTCAATTAGTGTAATGACACCTAAACAGACAATGGAAAGCTTATTGGTCACACTAGTATAATGATGCCTATACAGACAATATAACGCAATAACAGCTTTTTGGTCCAATTAGTGTAATACCACATACACAGACAATATTATGTATTAACAGCTTATTGGTCGGATTAGTGTAATGATGCCTAAATGGAGAATATATTGCAAAAACAGGTTATTGGTCCAGTGGTTGTAATGATACCTAAACATACAATAGAATGTAATAACAGCTTATTGGTCCAATTAGTGTAATGATACCTAAATAGACAATAGAATGCAATAACAGATTATTGATCGAATTAGTATATTGATACCTAAACAGACAATATAATGCAACAGCATCTTATTGGTCCAATTAGTGTAATGCCACATAAACAGGCAATATGACCCCTAAACAGACAATATAATGCAGGAACAGCTTATTGCTCCACTTAGTGTAATGATACCTAAATACCGGTAGATAAGCTATATTTGTGCTGCGAAATTTTTATGTTGACGTTTATAGATACAATCCAGTTGTGTATGGGTGTTTACCAATATAAACCTGGTAACTGCTTACGGTATATGGACGTAATGACCTTTTATAAAATGACGTCTTTGTTCAGTTCATGACACTCAATTATCTGCTTTTCATCACTAAGCTATTAATTAAAAACATATATTTTGAAGTAAAACTAGATTTTCGTCGTGTGAGATCATATGAACTCAGCGGCGCATCCAAACATTGATTGACTGGGTGGGTCGGGTACCCCCCCCCCCCCCGCCCTATATAGTATGTATAGTTTTATTCACTTTACGAGAACGTATATAGCAAAGAACACTATATGAAGATCATCACATCAAGGGCATAAAGCTGGAATATTGAATAATAGTGACTGATGCTTTACAAAGCTATAAACACTTTCATTAATACACCAATAACATGAAATGTGTAATAATATTCCGGCCCAGTGCCCATATATGTCATTATACATATGCCAAAGTCAAAAGGGTGAAAAATCTATTAAGGAGTACGACGAAAATCTAATAAACAGAGAGCGGAGGCAGAACTAGCATATTCTGAAAATGGCATCTTTTCTCCGTGATAACATTTTATAGACGTTATTGTCCAGAATTAACTTTTTCCAGAACTGAGAAGCATTTCTGTCAAAATTACTTTAAATGCAAAGCATATGCAGTAATTCTTTTGTTTCCACGGCGAAAATATAATTTTCATTATATTTCACATTAAGAATTTTATGACGATTGATGGTCTTCGATATTAGTATGTTAACTGTATGCCTTGTATAGATGTCTCTGCTTTTAGTTAGACGGCCATGAATTACAAAAAAACCGATTTGGCAATTTCAGCCAGCTTTGTAATTTATATGAATGTGCAAGGAATGGACAATGCAACTAATGAAGGAAAGGAAAAGCAGAAGGCGGACAAGTGTGAAGGATAAATGAGACACTGAAAATAAATGAATGAAAAAAGAAATGATAGAAGGAAGAAATGTAATGTATAATAAAGAGACAAACAGAAGATGTACGAACTGTAAGAATGCACGTTCGAACAAGAATACATTCGATAAGTATTAGATGAACAAGACGCAATTATCAGAAGATGACATATAAATAGTTACTTATGTAGTGTCATATGCAGATATGTAACCTTAATGAACAAGAAAGCTGGATTTATGTCAATTTGGAGTAAAATAGAAAAATAGCTGATGCTCCTTTATAGAGTTTTTCTTCGAATGAGCAATAACAATTATCTTCTAAGCCAATTATATATGGACACACACAATACATTTTCTGTATCGCTAACAAGCCGCTTAATTTCTCAAATCAGCGTACTAAAGCAATTAAATAAGCCTTCGTTATATTATCAGCCATATTTGATACTTGTCTGTGTACACTTAATACTTTAATCTGAGCAGAGCAACGTAAATGAATAAATAGATCCTGGACTACTCTAAGGTGATACGCTAAATAACTGTCTTGCTTACAGTACAATCAGTAAAATTTAAAGGTACTGCATGCTGGCAATAGCACTATAAATCAATCTCGGGTATATTTCACATCTATTGTAATCCTTTTTACTTGCTTGAAATATAAATATTTATGTATACAAGTACAATTTCCAGGTATGTTCTCTCAGCTCTGATTTGCGAGATTTAAACAATGAACAGGCAGTAAATGTTGTTGTAAAGGCCTTAGCGAAGGCGTCGTTTCTGCTCTCTACCTCTCTCAAAACTAGAATAAGTTTTCTTTATCAAAGACCTGCGACTGCCTATTTTGACTCATCCAGTTCCAATAATGACGTTGCTAGGTGCCTAACAAGGAACGTTACCCCCTTTTGCTATTGCATGTCGAAAATCATGGCTGTCAGGGGGTGACTGAAAAATGGTTGAAATGGTTCAGTTATGACGATTTAAATTTGTATTTGATATTTACTGGCAGTCGGTTGATGTAAAGTTTTGTAAGTTCAGCACTTTCTTTTGTGTTGTTTGTCTTGCTAGTTTATGTTTTGTAATTGCCTTTGACAAAGACTCAGTCAGAGTGGAAAGCGCCTAGGATAGTTAAAAACTAGTTATGCACTGTTCGTTGTAATTTGTTTTCACAGTTATCTTAATGTTATGCTTTTCTATCTCATATTTTAGCAATGTTAGATTCTTTTATCTTGTTTTAACCACAACAAAACAGAACGTAAATATACATTTTGTCATCGTTAGTGTGCTTTTATTTTGTCATCTGTTGGCGCCATCGGCCTTGAAAATAAATCCTTATATGTCGAATATATATATTATATATATTGAAACCCCTCAAAACTGAAAAGCCTTGGGACCACATAAAAATTGTCGGTTTTTTGATGATTTCGGTTTACGGAGGGTGTCGCAAACGCAAACAAAAACAAACATGCCTTTTTATATAAATAAGAAGATATACAAGTACATCATCGATACCAGCCTTTAATTTTAATGAAAACACCCCAAATGTTTAAAATCAAGATAATGGTAATGTTTTCCACGTGATTTGAGAGTGACAGCGAGAGAATTTTGTTTATGTGTGAACTACGGAAAGCGCTTATGTGACTAGAGAGAGGAAATGTAATTATGAGAGATTATATGTCTCTGTGTGCGTGTAAGAGTGCAAAAAATTTAGAAAGCTGTTTGATTTTATAACATTAAATGAAAAATTTGGTGAACAACGTACGTTCCTTCCAAATACTGTTTTGTCAATCTCCGATAAAATACATTTCCAAGCTTGTTGGATGTAAGTTTAGGTTTAATGGTGTTTTCTTTATTTAGAACTGAACCTTGGGACTAAATATTTGAAAAAATAAGGTGATATTAATGAAGGAATATATATATATATATATATATATATATATATATATATATATATATATACATACATACATAAATACAGTGCTAAGTCAAGTAAATATTGCGTGATAGAACATAATGCGAGAAACGCGCGTGAGATACGTTCGCATTTATATCTACCCAAAGATCAAAGGCAAATATCATTGTGGCTGTAAGATGAAACAATGGTCTTCGCACAACAACTCGAGTTTTCCATGATCGACAGTTACCAACCTATGTGGACGGCTTGCACGTGGAATAAGGAGGAATCCTCTTGATCTCGGGTTCAAAATGTCAAAGGTCAATGTCACTGTAGCTGAAGTTAGACAAATATTTTCCGCTCAATAACTTAAGTTCACCACCATCTACAGTTACCAACCTTTGGGATGGTTTGCACTTGGAGTCATAAAGAAGTCTATTGATTTGGGGTCAAATGGTCAAAGGTCCAGATCACTGTGACTGACCGAATAAATTGGTTTATCACAATAACATTATTTCTACATCGTATACCTGGACCAAACATAATGACTGGCTTGCACTTGGGGTAAATAAAAGGCCAATCAATTGTGGATTAAAAGGTCAAAGGTCAAGGTCACTGTGATTGAACTAACTTGAGTTCTCAATAATCTGCAGTTACCGGACTTTTGTTAATGGCTTCCACTTGGGGTTAAGAAGAACTCTATTGATCTTGGGTGAAATTCTCAAATGTAATCGTCAATGTGACTGAAAGAAGAAAAATGTTGTTTTTTTTCTTTGCATAATAACTTGTGTTTTAGACCACATACCTGAACCAACATTTATGGACGGCTTGCATTCAAGGTATGGAAGAGGCCTTTTGATTTGTAGGTCAAAATGTCCAAGGCCAAGATCATTGTGGTTCAAAGAAAAATGGGTTTTGCAGGTAAAAACACCTACCAAAAAACAAACATTTGTTTATTTGCAAACTTGGTGAATTGCTTACATTTAGATTAATAAAGAAATCTTCTGTGGTATAAAGTTCAGAGTCACAGTCACGGAACGTTTAATAAGAAGATAATGGCATATGGATACTAAAATTACTTGGAGACCGCATACCTTGATCAAAAATTGAGATTACTGAGACCCTTTGGTCAATAATATCCAAAAGTCAACCATAACCTACTAGTGTCTAGATATAGAACTATTAAGCACCTGATAGGTCTATAACGTACCATTCGAAATACTCTTGTTATGCTTGTCAAAACCTTTCCTCGCCGTCTACATATACATTTTTTTCTTTCTATCTTTGTTTATTTTCTGAGCACGTATGATTACGTTCATCTTCATCTGTATATACGGTAAAGTTAAAGAGAGGGGGGGGGGATTATATGGCAAATAGCAATCTTTCTAAAGGACTGGATTGTCGGGAAATTATATCTGCTGGGTAGAAATTATATTGGACAAGATATGGTGAACATAGTGCCGCAACTCTGTAGACTACCCTGAGCGCTTTCGTGTTCTACGGATCCCTTGTCTACAACGGTTAGGTTCCCTAGCTGCTGTACCGTGTTTATAGTGGAATTAAAAGTATTTAAAGATTGAAATTACTTATGTTGTGAAACACTAATAATATTATTTTCTAGGCTAAGGATCACAATCATGCAGTAGAAGGTGACTTGATTTGCTGCAACGAGATCAGGATACAGATGCAACAAAAACGTACAACAATGATCCTACCAAGCCAATCAAGTGGCTTTGGACGAGGCGCTGCAGTTGTACGGGGGAAATATGGACGTGGACAGCTTAACATACTTCCAAATTATCAGGTCAAGCCTGCAAATGACATAAATGTCACTTACGCCGCCCATCCACGGGAGAGGAACGACGTTCAGATGGAGGGCAGCTTGCAGAATATAACGCCTGGCTTACATGTAGACACCCTGCTCTCTAGGATTTCCTCAACTACATCTTGACGAGCAATTTCCTGAATGTGTAAGGAATGTTTCCTGTAGGAATAGCGACACTAGAACAAACAGGCACATTGAAAGCTTTAACAAGGAGTGGAACAAGTCTTTCGGACAAACCATCATAATCTCTTGCAATTCATCTCAAAAATGAAGAATGAAAGGAACAGCAATGAGTTAGCCACAGCATGTGCTCTAGTGGAGTCCGTCGACCAAGAGGAAGGCAGTGGAGACGTTTAGATGCTTTTAAGATAGTTTGTGTTTTTGCAATTACTGTACTTATGAAGAAATATTGGAAAGTTAAATCTTCAAGATACTGCCAAACGGAAGCTTGGATATTAAAGTAATTTATATTTTATTGAGTCGCCATATTTTAATTAGAATTATCAACTTTTTTATCGTACATAAATGAAATCGTGTAATTAATACAGTATTTGCTAATAATAAACATAAACAATCATTTGAATCATACCCTGATTTTTTTTCCTTTTGTTCCAAATCTATATTTAAAAGAAAATGGGTTTTGATTTTTTTACGTTTAAAATCTATACTTAAAAGAAAAAGGCATGGATTGCATTACAATGTTGAAAATACTCTTTACGCTTTCCTTAGAAGAGAAGATTTAAACAAAGAGCTTTTCTTTGTTAAATTTGTTAAACTTGTAACTAAAAAGTGATAGGGGGAACGTAAATAACCCAAATATGATTACCATCATTAGCATCATCGGAAACACTGCCTCAGCAACCAAAACAAATAATTCCATCAACAGCACCGACCAGCATAACTTTCATCCCAGATATGTTTCTCCAAAATTCAGATCAACAGCATCAGCATCAGCATCGGAACCAGCAGTAGCAGAGCATCACCACAACGTTAATGTCATCAGCATCATCGAATCAGCAGAGCTCCTATACCATGAATGTGCCGCCAACTAAAATTGCAGCAGTACTACCACTAACACAACATCAATCGCCAACAGCAACAACCACAACCAATAATACCATTAACAGAATTCGTGCAGGCAAACTTATTTCTCATGCAGCCATTGCATCCAGGAATAGTGAGACGTGTGCTCAAATCTCTCTACTATGGTCTTAGTATGATGATACATATAGTGAATATTTCATGCTTTAATATATGTAAAATAGGATAGATGAATTGGATTTTAAGGTTTCTCTTAATTAGCCATGATACAAATAATACATTTTAGTTCTTTGAGCAATGTCATCAGCGAAATGTAAACATTGTAAGAAATGTATTGTAGTTTTGTGTATGTCAATCGCGGTTTTCTACATATTCTACTTTCAATCACTGAGCATTTACACGTAAACATTCCTTAGATTAGGATAGCAAAACATTCTGTACATTAGATGAAAAACAATTGATTTCGGTTTGATTTATCAGGTTATGCTCTCATCCTAGGTGTCAAGAAAAATGTTTTAAGTTTCTGCCAGAATTCTGGTCCCATCATACAATTCCTTCAGATAAATATAATTATGAAATGAAAGACTCTGAGACATATATCTCTCTGATAAAGTTGAATATTCGAAGCAATTGCAATTAGGTGCAACAAAAACGCATACTACTATTTTATTTCCTAAATAGAAACGTATTTTTGATGAAATAATATATGCTGGTGATTATGTAAATATGCTTCAGCTTTAGATTAACAATTTTGGTTTTGTTCTTAAATTGAACCATACATGCCGAGACTCATTCTTTATGTGCTAACAAAAGCGACTTTTCTTGTCTTCAAAAATGCGTCTAAATCTAGTTTTCGATATTATTACATTATAATGTGAATGACGTCAAACATGTCGTTAGGCTAATATATAAAATCTCGATCTTTCGTTGACATTGAAGCTTTGAATTTGTATACTTTATTTAAATAACTAGTCAATCGTAGTCGACGATTACAAGGTAAAATTGGCAAGCCTTGCATTTGTTTCCCTTTTTTATATTTAATATTTACCATGGTCTGGCTTGGCATTCAATTGAACGAAAACCTTAGGGGACTAGTCTATATCTCGACTACAACATCCTCCGTATTGCAGAAGAAAATTATTCATTGTAGGTATTTTGTTACAAGTAATGGTAATATGAATTACCGTAGGTTATGATTATTATCAATTCGGCTGTACAACAAACAAGGCCTGAGTCTACTTTGAAGAAGAAAAAAAACCATGATATTGAATAGAAACCAACAGCAATGAAATAAAGAAGCAACCAGATAAAGACTAGATATTATATAAGGGGAAATATTGTATCAAAGAAAATTCTGAAGTTATTTTGACATCGAAGAAATATACTATTTGTTAGATGAAAAATTCGTACTCATATACGAGCTCCAGCATTATTGAAATATCAATAAATATTTGCTATTTGTTATATGTTTATCGATATCGAGTAAGTCAAATTATGTCAGTTTCAATGGAGGATACAATGTCTAGCTAGCGGGAAGTATGCTTTCAACGCCTTCAAGACACATTTGACGTTGAAGACTACACTAAATCCAGGAATACAGGAAACATCGAAATTATCACTTGGGGGGGGGGGGGGTAAATGTTAGAATCCCCGCACTCAAAAGGTTGCTGGTTTGAATTCCTACCCTTGGATCAGTCAAGGCTCTACTATCGTGGTGTATCCTGGGCAAGACACTTTATTCTAACCGGCTTGGTACTAATTAACATTCCTGTATTACTTAGGAACAAAATAACAAACATTTTGAATTATGGAATGTGTATGTATAAATTTTAAGGGAATAAGATTTGAAAATGTTTCATGTAATATGGGAATGGCCTCCAATATGGGCCTTTCTAGTATTACATATTGATCTAAACTGGTGCATGGCTTAAAGGGTCGCTATCTGATCTCTCCAGTATTCGAGTTGACAAATACATAACTATAAACATAAGCGATAAATCATAAAGGGTCTACTTTGATTTCCAAATCGGGAGGTTATAATTTTTGTCACAAACATCAGTCGAATCGTTGATGTGTTAACGGTCTTTTGTAATTCTTGTTACAAAGACAGAAAAATTAAGTATAATATTGGATCAGGCAGTGGTATCCATACACTCGTATTACATGCAGATACTTCACATGAAGGCAAAATCATTGATTTTTTATTCAAATCACACAAAGCAATTAAGCGATCCGTAGTCAATGATCGTACAGATCACTCACATATCACCTCTGTCGGCGCGATTTTGAGTCTCAGCTCGGCCAGTGTGGGTATGCGAGAAAGCTTGCCAGGAGCTTCCCGTGGGTCGGTGGTTCTTTCTCCGCCAAATATACAGGCCGCCATATATAGCCTATCAGGTGCTGAAAAATGGCGCTAAAGTCACAAAGCAAACAAACAAAATATATGCAGGTCACTATCAAATGGAATTCCAGCTTGTTCCCTTCATAATCCATTACAACAACATTATCATCAACAACAACAATAACTAGTGATAATGTAATTTATACCACTAATACTACTGCTACTGTCACAGCTACTAATTCTACTACCACTAATAATACTAATCATAATACTAAATTAAGGAACTATAATTACTATTGCTGATGTGGCCCATTTCGCGTCCAGCACCATTTCGTAACGGTCCGATGCTGTTTTTAAATGACACATGGCCGTTTCTCAACTAGGTGCTGGTGCCAAAGGGCTCTTATCTGGTCCTGAAAAGGCACGTACACGTTGCGCCACCTCTACCTGGCAATGCAAAGGACGGTTTCTATTTGGCGGTCTTATTAACGCTGACAATGATAAAGATTCCACTACTGCTACTGCTAAAACTAACATACTACTGCTGCTGTTGCTACTACCACTACTTCTAATACCACTACTACTACTACTGATAATAATACTAGTAGTAATTTTTAAAAACTTTTTATTATTATTATTTTGAGACTCATATTTGATCATCCGGTTACTCTTTCATTAAACTTATAATTAGCATCACAGCTCAAATTTTGCATGCTCATTATATGTACGTTACAATCTGGGATTAACATCTTATGATACATATACGATAAAATGATTACAACTATGTTCAACTACATTAGTATTGACCGAGCCAAACGCTGTTATAAATTTTATCTCTGCATCATATTAATAGAAAGAAACTGTAAAGTTAATTAGCTTTCTGGTTCTCATCAATTATTGATTTTACATATTTGCACTGCTAATGTTATTCGAAGGGCTTTAGTCTTACAAAGGATTGAAGAAAAAGCTCACATAAGGTTTATTTCGTTATTTTTAATTCTTATAAAGTAGATTTGCCCGACTAACATTCATTGAGTGATTTTATAGCAACAGTCACTATATGACTACTATACGTCCACAGTGGTAAAATACTGTAAATAAACTGACCTGTCAGGTCCATTATGGAATTCAAACTACTGTAGATCCACAGTGGTAAAATACTGTAAATAAACCGACCTGTGAAGTCCATGATGGAATTCAATAGATACAATTTGTATATTCACGTGTGCACAGCGATCGCCTATAAACCGACAACCTCCCATATAGGTTTCTTAAAAATGAATACAAACAACATACGTATTATACATCAGTTAAAACTCGTAATTCTACTTTAAAAGATGACATAAATGACATAATATAGTAGAGGATGAACTAATTTTAAAACATCGTAAGAAGTGGAAAATATGTGTATAAAATAAAATCGGATTGTATGTGCGGCTATATTCTCGAACTGAAGGTAGTGGTATAATCAGTTAGTTCAACTGTTTACTGTTTACGAACCTCAAACTTACTTACTTTCAATTATACTCGTTTGTGGCCGTTTGGCCTTGTACGAGTTGTTAAGTTGTACGCACAGCGTACTAATCAATTGATAACAAGACGTATGCAATTAACCCGTTCTGGTGCATTACTGTTGGCAAAGCACACTAATACAATGTTATGTCTGGAGCGGAAGGCTGCATGGACTCTGCAAGGGAGGCGCCAAGCGGAACGGAAGTACTGAAACGCCACGAACGTACATGATCAAATTCTGCCCAGTTAGCTAAATCGGGCTGTCCCAAAAAACCAATTGTGTTTTAGCCACATATTGTAATTGGAAGCAATCTCGACAGTTTAACAAATTTCCCTAAACACAACCACATTTAGAATTTAGTGTACAGAGTATACCTTAATTTTTGGAAAAATATATCAAAATCGTGTTAATGTAACCCATTGTTTTTGTTTTTGTGACCTTAATTACATAATATCAAGTGATCTTTTGAAGCGGTGTTAAATGGATCATTTTGCGTATTTAAAATAGTTAGCGTCGAAATGGGTTTTCAGAGCCGAAATGGCAACCCTTAGACAATTGTATTCTTTAAACCCTTACAAGGGCTGAGGAGTACCCTCTATGGGCCGAAGCAGGAACGGCCTCATACGATCTGGCGTCTCAAATCTGCGTCAGTTGTGGGTTCAGCTGTTCGCTGGATCAAACAGGTCGGCAACTACGAGATCACTCAGCGGGGGCCAGAGAGTGATGTAATGGTTCGATAGTTGATGTACTTATATCAACTCATTGCAGATCTACATTGCCAAGGGGACTAGGCAGCCGCTATATTTTCCCCCGCTATTAGGACGTTTTCTTTCAAAGTTTTTGAGAACTGGCCTTCCTCTGGAAATTTCTTTCTGGCAGCTAAGATTGTTCGGAAGTCCTCTATTTTCCACTTCGCTTCTCCCCGTCTTCCAGAAGTTCTGTCAGTTCCCACGCACAAATCTGATCTATCACGTACTGGTCTGCCTCCTGCTTGAGTCTTCGTAGGTTACATTCATCTTTATTTGGGTCATCTCTCGTATCCGGTTGTATAGATGTTACCAGTGTGTGTGTAGGGGGGAGTGTTTCTTCGGTTCCGCCGCTTTCTTTTTATGTTGTTGTTGCTGTTGCTGCTGCTACTGCTTTTATTGTTGCTGTTGTTGTTGCTGCTGTTTCTCGGGGTTCTTTGTCGGCACTGGGGGGTGGGGGTGGAGGTAGAACCCTCGTACAAGCCCCCTGCTGCTTGGTATCCCCTTTAATTAATTCCTCCTTCCTTCCCTGCTGATGTGCTCCTTCTTGAGTTGTTGTCGGTGGTAGCATTGGCGTCGTCTTCTATGATCCATGTCGAAGTAACATTGTTGACCTATACATTACACGATGAGCTCGTTCATGCGTATAGCTCTTCAACGATCCATAGGGTGATCTACATTACTGCTCGGCTCAGCACAAGTACAATAGACAGAGATGTTGTGACATGAAGTTAATGTGTCAAAAACCTCGTACAATAAACACCTGTCCCCATTAAGCTTTATATATCCCTTATCCTTTTCTGTAGGGATCTCATAAAAATGCCCGACATAAAAGCTGATCGTTGTCAATTAGATTTATTTCATAAATACCTGCCATCCACTTATGATAATCGGAAGCCTCGGCACGATATATCTTTAAAAAAACTGTCGTTGTGCGTAAACTATTACCCGCCTCTCTCTCTCTCTCTCTCTCTCTCTCTCTCTCTCTCTCTCTCTCTCTCCATATTAGGCGGACATTTAAATTTAAACAGATCTTCATAGCAGGTCTGAAATCTAACTATGTAACTGACAAATATGTTTAGAAGACCTGTGTACATGCAGATCCTCTGTGAACGTGAGTTATGTTGGTCGGTACAGACTACTGCAAAAAAAAGAAGAAAAAAAAAAGACCGACATGTAAAATGTTATGGTTGTGATAATTAATTGCAAAAATCTAAGTGTTAATTTTACAAGATAACAATAAAGAGATGAGATATTCGGGAGCTGGTCAAAGATGACATTGTTTGACTCCGAATGCTTTTTTGTGGTTTTTGTGGGTTTAAGGCCATTTTTCAGCACATGACAGGCTATACTTGGCGGAGGAGGAAGAACCCGGGAAAACCACGGGAAGAACCACCGACCCACGGGAAGCAACTGGCAAGCTTTCTCACATGCCACTTTGACCGAGTCAGAGACTCTAACCCACGCAGACAGAGGCGAGATGTCAGTGATCAGTAAAGGCGAGCGCCTTAGACCACCAAGCCACCCCGACTCCGAATGCAAAACAATACGCAATTGTGCACATGGATACGATTTAAGATTGACGTACATTTCAGTCAAACAAGGAGTTTTAAATGCAAATGTTTTTTGTAAATTATTGTTTAACTCCAGTGAAAATGAAACTTTAGTGTCGGTGCAGTATCGTGCGTGTGCATATTTATATTTTTCTATATCTCTATCTGAATCAAGTTTTGTCTCCCATATTTAAATGTAGGTGTATAACTTGCATCTATGCCTCTCTCTACATCTAGCTGTCTTACGTTTTTTTTGTTTTTTTTTTAAGCGGTTATTCGACATTAGTCAAGACTCTCAAGCCTACTGTCTATTACTCAGCCTCATATATATATTGCTTAATTATTCAGTATGAGGACTATTCTCATAAAGAACTATAATATTGAGCCACCTAAATGCCAATATGTTTTGCATATTCTATTCAATTCGTTGCATTTTATGAAATAAAAGGTTCTGAATTAGGAGTTTATACCTCAACAAAATGTCATATATTGTACTAAATATTATAATATTAACTACTGTTTAAACAGATACAGGTACAGTGAAAGGATCAATTCAAAAGCACATCTGTATGCAACAACCCCACCCCCCAAACAATACAACATCCTCTCCTTCTCTTACTATCTTGATATTTAAATGCATGCATTACATATGTATGTATGTATGTATGTATGTATGTATGTATGTATGTATGTATGTATGTATGTATGTATGTATGTATGTATGTATGTATGTATGTATGTATGTATGTACGTACGTACCCACGCACGCACGCACGCATTCACGCACGTACGTACGTACGTACGTATGTATGTATGTATGTATGTGTGTATGTATGTATGTATGTATGTATGTATGTATGTATGTATGTATGTATGTATGTATGTATGTATGTATGTATGTATGTATGTATGTATGACTTTCTTTATTTACTCTTGTATGTATGTATGTATGTATTGGTGTAGTTATGTGTTGATGTATGCGTGTACAGAATGTTATTACATTTTTTTTCAGTGTAAGATACATCAATGTTGTGTGCCTCAACACTTACATTCTTTTAATTTAAAGGGCAGTATGAACAAAATCTCATAAGATATAAATCCGAAATAAATATTATATATATAGTCTTTTGATTGGAATTTGATGCCGACTTCAGTCAGACCATGGCGGTCATTGATGTAAACAGACAGGATATCACAATATGGTCGCGAGCAACTAATAATTTTATCAGCTACGGAATCAGACTATGTGTGAGGTATATTAAATACAGGATTTAAAATAATGAAGGTTGCTGATTGGCTAAAAATAATTACCAGGGGACAAAATAATGTCTTTTCCAGAAGAAACCTTCTTATAGGTAAATTGCACGCAATAGTAGGCTTGAAAGTTAAACCATTTTGATTGTATCGCTGTCGCCGCACGTGTACCACTGTATGTAAAGGAGCAGATCTCACCAGGCTGAATTCTTACAGTAGGCACATACAATGGAATTTTTCTCAGAAACGAAACGCACAGCATATCATTTTCATCATTTTATATGTTCCCTCTTGGATAGATCGTGTATACAATGTAAGGGTGCTTGGTCGGTCTTACCAGGAAAGCACAGTAATTTTGGTGAAACGTTAACATTACTGTCAATGGGAAATCATTTTACAAATTTGTGCCCTATAGTAACAAATATACCCAGCTGAAAAGGACCCAGACAAAATATGCATAACCCAATTTTCAATCGTTTTATTAGAAAGTTAGGGTGAATTTGTAATATTTGGAATACGTTATCTGTAGTGTAAGTTTTAGAGGCATGTACTTACAGAACCAATTATAATCACGCTGGATTTTAAAAGCCGCTAGAGCTTAATAAAATGATGTATTATGCATTTTCTCAGCAGCGCTATTATAAAACACACATTCCCAAAAGTCCATCTTTCATAAATTCTAGCAGATAAATGTATGATTAGCAGTTCTCGACTTTCACAAGTTAAACTAGATGATTGCAATTATAAAAAGTTAGAAAAGACAAATGCACAGTTTTTATACTAAAATTTGTCTAAAACTATTGCATTTTTCCCTATGTTGTCAAACCGGGTACATTTACCCGGACGAAGCTGGACCACAAATGAGGTTATATGATCACTATATGTTACGTTTCATACCTTGCTTTTGTAACCAGGCAAGTTTTTATGAGAATTTATATCTGATTTTTCCATAATTTTCATCAATTTTCTCGGATGTTTGACCAGATTTATTACTCTGAATCTCTCTCTGCCTCAGGTACCATGACGCAAATGGTCGAAGCTATTTAACTTGGGATTTCATTAACTCCGAAGGATATGAAAACTGACATATGTGAAGAAGCAGTTGGCTCAAAAATGTACTTCCCTTTTCTATGGCGATCACTATACATGCACTCTTTCCATATAAACATTTGCCAGACAATCCACTATAAAGGAGCAAAGGAAAATGATACCGATTTTATGTAAATACATTCAATGACATTGAGTAACTATCTGTGAAACACAAACATATTTGAAAAGTTTATATTGACGGGTAGCTATGTAACGATACAAGATTACCTCCCTGTGCTGGAGACCTGTTGCAATGTGCGTCGAGATTCATTTAGCTTCGGATTTACACTATATATCCGCATAGGAACCAAAATGCTTTTTTCCATATATCCTGAAAACTCAGAGGGAAACTTTAATTTTTATATGAAAAATGCTATCAAGTTATCGTTACAGCTGGCTCCCAAGTTGACGTAAATCGCTTGATATATTCAAAGCAGTCATAGCCAGACAACTATGCTTTTGCAGCAGGTTTCAAGTAATGGTGCTGTTGACTATGCGTGATGTATATCAAATACCGTATTTAAAAGAATGAAGGTCACTGATTGGCTGAAAATAAGTACTCAACACAACGTAATTTTTCGGAAGAAGCCTATGTATAATTTAATTGTACGCAATGGTAGGCTTGAACCTTAAACCATATTTATTTAATCGCTGTAGCCGCACGTGTACTAGTGGAATCGTGTTTTGCCTGTCTTACTACGAAAGTATATTAATTTGACCAAACATTAATATTACGGTCAATGGAAATTGAATTAGTTGTATGTGCTCTGTATGTGAGGCTGTCATTGGGCCTAATCTATCCCACTGTCATTTTCATCTGACATGTAAACTGAGTGGTTCTGAGTGGCATAATGGAAAAATGCAACAGCTTACATTATATCCTAATGTATTTCTTTATGTCTGACACAAAATATGATATTTTAGTTATAGAACTTATAAATATATTCAGCTGAAAATTTCTAGCATTGGACTCATGAATGCGTGTTAGTTTAGACATGTAATGTCTTCTTATGCGAAGGAACGTGAGGAAAATCCATCCAACATTAGACAAAGACTCTTCATTTTGTCGACTTTTGAGCTGAGACAAATTCGGCTTTTATGTATATCCCTATAAGGACATTTCGAGAGAAATAACTATCAGCAAGTTTTTCTGGAGGAGGCCTGGACTACAACATTTAAGAGCTTTTATCCAATTTTTAAAAGACAATTGATGTGATTTCGAGTCATCCCAGAAAAAGGATCAGACGGGATCAACGAAGAGACCATCCCGTGGATCAGACCAGCGAGAACTCTCGCGGGATCCATCCTGAGAATCCACGCAAGACTGGGGAATAGTAGCAAAACTATTACGACATCGTGGAAGAAAAGTGTATAAGGTAAAATGGCAGAACTATTCAAAAGCAACTTGGGAACCAGCGGAAAATTTATCGGAGTTTTTTATTAGGAATTTTCATATTAACAGAATACTAAAAGGAAAAGCGCTAAAATCTAAAAAAAAAACCAATAAAAAAACCGCACATAAAATCTCGATATTCATTTGGAAAATAAGGACTGGTTTAGGATTTCAAATAAGCAGTGTAATGTAACTGTTCTTATGTCATATAATGTTAGTCATTTTCTCCATGGACTATCTTCTGACTTTCCTGTAACCTTGTTTTCAGCACACCCCATGATATGACACTGGAAGATTTGTATAACTGTAATTGAAATATGTGACCATTTTAATTCAGTCTTTTTTTAGAGCCAAATCTGCCGAAAGAAACTACTTCAATGTGTGCCATATGAACAGCAGCAACTTTCTTGCAAATGAAAGTTTCATCAGCTTTGAGCAGGATTTATATTAGTTGATTGAAAATTTCAACCTTTGAATCAAAATATTTTTTGCGTATGTGTACAGTACACAATTACTGCGCTTAACAATGAACTTTAGTACATTCATGTGCATTTCTGGATTTAAAATTTTGGGTTCCTTTGCTACAGTGAACATTCACTTATTCGTATTTTTATTATGATCTTCAGGACACTGAAACTTCAAATTTATCAGTTTATTAATGTTAATTCTTTTGCAATTGGGAAACAAAACTTATTCTGCAATTAGAAATAATACTGCCCACCTTAATAATAGTATTTTACAATATTAATAGATAATTTTACTGTAGAAATTCTAGGTTTGTAGAGTGATTGTGCTTTATATATAATGAAAATTACCTAACCCATTACAATGGAACTGAACTTTTTATAATTTATTAATAATCTACATAAAACTGACAATAAAATAAATACAAAAGTATTGTACAACTTAAAAATGTATATTTTTTTTTTGTCAGGTATTAATTTATCATAATATGAATCAACAGAAATATATGTATCTTATAGGTCCAGTTGTATGTATCTTTTAATCTGTCATTTTTCAATGCTATTTATGCATTTAATACTGTATATAGAACGTCTCAGAACGATTCAAGCCATGACGTCACTTTTCATGTCATTTTGTTAATCTCTTAGAAACCAAAGGGATTTAATGATGTAAACAACAATTTAAATTCAGTCTGATGAAGCACTAAAGTGAAACCTGTCACATATTTTACTTGTTGGTGTTGCTTATTTTTTAAATAATTTTCGAAAACAATGTCATTTATTTGAAAATTCGATAAAGAGTATGAGTGCTAAATGTCTAAGATAGCAGCCAATGGAAAAATCTTTTAGTTTTGTAGAACGCGTTAAATACATATTAAAATTTGTCTCAGGAAGAAGAACATCAGAATGAAGAAATTAAACATGCATACTCAGTAAGTATACAACACAGAAAAACGTATAGCTCCTCACAAAATATGTCACCGTACCTTTTTATTTTCCACATCACCTATTGTTGATATATTTTAGACGTTACACTTTTGTTTCTGCAGTATTTGATTTTAAATTTTTATTAAATTTAAATCATACGGTAAAAATCCTTTTAGCACAACTATAATGTTATGTTTCATTACGCTTGTTGTTAATTATCACGAAACATGATGTACAGTTATATTAAATCAAATATAGTTGTCTTCATTTAATATTTCTGACTAGCCTATGATCCTTGACTATGCATCTATCCCTGATTTGTATATTGTTTTTATTTGTTTTTATATTCTTTTTCTAGTAGCTATATTGTGGAATAGATTCGGCGACACACTTTCAGTTATCGTCATACGATTCTAGTGGAATAGATTCGGCAACCGACTTTTAATTATCGTCATACGATTCTAGTGGAATAGATTCAGCATGCGACTTTTAATTATAGTCATACTATCGTAGTGCGCGCTGTTAAAGTCAGTGTGAAGCTGTGGCTGAGTGCTGTAAAGTTCGTGCAGCTTATATCTCAAACTATAGAAGCATTTAGTACATAATCCCCTCCCCTTGAATAGATCTTGTGGAGATCTGTATTCGACTCTAAATACTGGGATTATGTAAGCAGTGCGTTATCAAAACATTCACACACACACACACACACACACACACACACACACATATATATATATAAATATATATATATATATATATATATATATATATATATATATATATATCTATATATCACTATCTATCTATCTATGTATCTATCCGTTCACAGACTGACATATAGATGAATATACGCAAATGAAAAATTACCCCTTGTGCTATTGTACCGAATCAAAATTGATATCATTCATTTATCGTCTTACATTTTTGCCCAAGTCTCAGTGAAACAAAAATGATACTTTATTGAACTTGCACTGCTTGCCTTTTAGGATGGATATCAATGTAAACAAGGCCTTATTAAAATGCACGTGTATGACTGGACAATGTGTGTTTAATCTCTCATCTCTCGCTGCCATTGTTAACGATATGTATTTGGTTAAGCGTCAGACTAGATGATGCATGGCATACTTAATCAGCAACAGAATATAAGTTGTCTCTGGGGAAAATGTAAAATATATAAGACATTTGTCCTTCATTAAAACGCATTCAATGTTTTGTAGCCATGTTTGTTCTTGTTGTTATTTTTTCAACGCCCGAATTTCTCCACTTGTTATATTGAAATTTGATTACCTTTCATAATCATATTTTGAAACTTCTGTGGTCACATGACTCTTTGATATCATTATTTTCAAAGTTCAACAATATTTCTTACTATGACTAAGTGAACTCTGGTGGATTTTCATATATACATTTCTTAAACTGTTCTTTACAACATTCTTACCGCCGTTTTTTCAGTGAAACAATAGCAATCAGGCAGTCTATAGGTTGTGTTTGTTTTCTGTTTTAGTATAGATTATTAGTATTTCCAGATTACCAATTGGCATTTATAAAGAAGTGTCTGCAAAAGTATACCGCCGGTTTGAATATGAGATGATTAAGTTGGTACATTGACTCCTTTGTACTTCGTTTTTGTGTCTGATCAATTATAACTATGCTAGTACGAAAAACGTGTTTTAAGATTATATATCAATGAGGTATGTTTCTTATTTTTTATACAGCCATCTGTGGAGAATAATAATCAGAAAGTGTATTAGTAGAACTCTATGTAGACTGAATGCAAATGTAGTAGCGGCGGAGATCCAACTTTTTAGAATACCCCTACATATGTTATAACAAAAAAAAAAAAAAATTCTCAAGTTGTAGCCCTGGGTCTCTTCACTTCGATGAGTGATGATGGGGTTGATATCGGCCACCAGCATACAATTTTTGCCGTTTCTATTGTAACCGTAAGAATGAAAAGAAACAATCGTTGTTATATAGCTCTGCATATTAACTTACGTTTCACTATAGCTGGTCTAATATTTTGTGCAAAACTCTACCTTCTATGACCGTCCTGTCTAATACAAAGGAAATCATATGAGTGAACTCCAGAAAATGCTAGGAATAGTAGGGCTGGTGAACATCAATATAGTAAAATCTTATCCGGATAGCGAAAATTCTGAATTCTGTATATATTTTAAAAGCCATCAAACTGAAGGTGTACAAATGATTCCGTTATGTATCAGGACTTTTCTATCTAACTCTACCACTTCAAAATGTACTACCAGAAATACCAATACTATCACTCATTTGTTAATTTTTATTTTCTAAGCCAATTGTTTCACTCCGTCCTCGCGCAAAGATGAACTCTCTTAACAATGTACCGTTTTGTTCTTGTTTTTGTACTTTGTTCCGTTTCCGTGGTTGCAAACGACGTGTTAGATACTGTATCGACTAGGCAAAAAAACTATTGGTGGAACAGACCAAAAAGTATGGCGTCTAGCAGATTGAATTGTGTAAAGTACATCAAGTAAAGATATTTTGAAATATATATATATATATATATATATATATATATATATATATATATATATATATATATATATTCCTCATAAAGAAAGTATACGATAATGCGTATAAGTAGTTAAATATGCCGATTAGTGGGGCTGGGGTGGGGATCAAACGGGAATTAGCGTTATGCCGTAGTTTTGCATATGAGAACGGTATGGGTTTCAAACATGAAATTATGTGTTTATGGAGTCTAGCGAGATTTTAACATGCGGGGTACACTATATGGTCATAAGGGAATTTAATGTTGAAGGCACATTACATCATTGTTAGAAGTGGTTGACCTCAATTAATGAGGCCAAACGGAAATTGAACATGCGGGGGACATTATAGTGTATTAAGGGAATTTAACGTTGAAGGTACATTGTAAAATTATTAGAAGTTGTTGACCTCAATTTATGAGGTCAAATGGGAATTTAACCTGTGGGGGATGTTATTAGATAAAGCGTGAATTTAACATAGGAAAAGTGTATAGGGTCAAAATGTATAGGGTCAAACATACAACCAAACGCACACCTCTACTATCCATCAACCGCTTTTTTTATTACAATCCAACACCCCACCTTACTATCCATCACCGGTAAAAGAGTAGAAGTGTTTATACACACGCTGTACTTATACATACATACAAACATACTATCACATAGAGGTAGGAGTGTTTATAGACATAACATACCTTCACACAAACATACTACACTATCACTCAATAGTAGGAGTGTTTATAAACACACTATAATCTCATACCAACATAAAAGATGGGTAAGGGGTTTTGAGTTTTAGTCGTAAACATATACATGGACATACACGAACATACAAAAATCGGCAATAATTTTTATTACTGTCTCTCTTTTCTAGAGATCTGAGTGGGTCTGTAAAAGGCTGTTGTGTTTCTGCCACCACCTTTCCCAAGTGGTCGTACCTCCCGGGTCGGGCACCGCAGGCCACACATTGTTGTTCCCATATGTCTCCACTCAAAAAAATGTTTTCGATTCCTTCTCTCAATTCTATTTCTCCTCCTCCTCATTTGGGATCCAACCTATTTCTTCCCGGTGAAGCATTTCTCCTGCACCCTCATCCAATTTTGGTTGAGGCGCTCAAAGTCAATTTCTTTCTTCTTTTCAAGGACGCCCAGTGCCTCACCATGGGCTTAGTAATGAATATAGCTTTATAGTTTTGTAGGATACAGTAACCTCACTTGTCTCAATATTAAGTTCCTCCTCTTCTCGATGCTGTTGCTGCTGTTTCTTCTTCTCCATTTTGTTTTCTTTTCTTTAGCTTCTTATTCCTTAAGCACCGCTTATATAAGCTTCACCGCCATCTTCACATATGTGATTGGATTTCTGTCCTGTATATTCTGGACAAGAATGTTTCTTACGGTGTACGTGTGCACCAGGGCTACATTCAGTTTTCAGAGGGTGGATCCCATGGTAATTGTTTACAAGTCAACGATGGGAGGTAAGACAGGTGCATATATCGTTTTATATCGTTTGTTATAATATTAGAAGCACGGACGTGAAGAAAAATATCCCGCCTATTCGGTACGGACCTGGAAGAAAACATTTTTTCTTTTATAAAGTTTGATAGAGAGAACGTGAAAGAGCATGTAAATACAGTTTGTTGTCAAAAAAGACAACACCATTTTATATTCAAAATTAACATGCTTAACAACAAGAATAAGCTTCTCTAACTCAAACAATTATACAAACTGACACATTAAATATGAACGTATTTGCAAGGTTGACAACATTGTGGAGTCAGACTCGATCTCCAATGATCTAATACATTGTCATTTTGCCATTGAGGCAAACTTCGTATCTGAGCTAAAAGAAAAAAGAAATATCCATAATGTTTACAAAATAACCTTTCTTTTTTATCATCGCTTCTAGAGTACTCACGATCAAAACAAGTCAGTAGATGTTTTAAGTGAAATCCAAGACTGCGTTATTGAAAAAAATACACACAATATCGTCCACACACAATGGAATCTGATCTTTGTAATCTCACATTATTGAATTGAGTTGATACAGCATTTATTATCATAAAGTCACAACTATTGTCTTCCAGAGTAGGAGCTCCATACGAATCAAAATATTCCACACTGAGGTCGTTGGGAAAGTAGCCAGTAACCCAGTCGGTTCCTGCTCGACGACTGTCGTCTGTGTTCGTGACATAGGCTGCAACATCTTTAGGTGTTCGATGTGGCAGTTCATCTTTAGAACACACCACTGGATTCCAAGAAACTGAGTACAAACTGTGAGTCAGTAGGTAATGAAGTTCCTAGGTATCCATTCTTTTTTTGTCTCTTTGTTTTAATGAAGCTCCCAGGTATTCAGTTTTCTTTTTTGCATAGGTTATAATAAGTGATTAGCTCACACCTGACTTTTTCCTTTAAAATATATCTGAAATAAGTCGATGAACGAGTAGTTCCCGTACTCTGTTGCAAGAGAGCTTCGATGCATTTCATCTCCAGAGAAGTCAATGGGGATAAGGAATGGTTACGCAAGTCTTTATACCATTTTTCGAACATTTCTCTTTTGAGATGAGGCTCCATGTCTCTTCCAGATACTCTTACAACTTGTCTTCTGAATTCATCATCAAACATGTGTCATGTTGTTACTGACTAGATTGATTGCTTGGACATCCATAACAATGTTCCATGGCTAGGCCTGTGATTTGTTCAGCCAAGTCACGAGTAAAACAGGAGACTAAATGTTCTTCCTGTTCAGGTCATCTTGACATTATGATTGTATTTGTTGTTTTCTTCTTCACTTGTGGCTTGTGATTGTTTTTGTTGATGCTGTTCTGAATAGAAAACGTCCACTTTTTCGTCTATCTCCAGAGGTTCGTGTTTCATCTTTTCTTTTTTCTTCTAATAGTCTAGGATCACTTCTCTCAAACTGTTGATTTCCAGAATATTGTGAAATTTTGCATAGAAGATGAAGTTCACTGTGTTTGCCAGAGCTATTCCAACCTGAAGTTCCAAACGAAGTTGATCCGATTTTACAGGGTGAAAATTTCCCTCGTCGCTGCCTTGGTCTGGAGTGAAATCAAATCTCCACAAAGCAAATCCTCCTGCATTATCGTCGTACAAAATACCGTGGCTACTGTTGGTATCTAACTACCTCGTGCCATCAAACAGTGTCAAGTAAGATCTCAAGTATATTTTCTGGGCAAAGTTAGGTTCTAATGGCCTGGTACACAACGTCTGGCCATCTCGGATGACTTTTATCTTGGACACGTTGAAATGTTGGAACTCGACGGATTTTGATCGATCGAGGCCACATTATTGACGACGCCAATGAACAAACTTTAAGATAAGATAAGATAAGATTTATTTAAAGGGGGCATGATTTAAAGCAACAATTCAAACAGAGATGCTCTAATGAGATTTTTACCAGCATGACATACAGAACAATAAAGACATTAAATCAAATATGATTTGCACGACATACAAATACAGCATAATACATTGATACGATTGGACAAAACATATAGCGCATAATTTTAAATATAAGCAAGCAAACCAATTTTAAAGGCAGTACTTAAAAGTGAAATTAGCATTTGGATAAATTAAAAACCACAGGTTGGGATAATTTTAAGGATGAAAAAAAGTTGTTACTAAAAAGTATTGGCAAAAATCGAAATTTAAATTGAACGCTAAAGCAGCAATCAAATTTAGGGCTAAAAGCATGCTGCGATGCATTTAAAAGAAAGGAGCTAGCAGTAGGCCACTTGATAGTACATATGTGAAGGACAGATAAGACAAAACGGTAACACAGATATTAGTTGTCGTCATCATGAAGAGTTGTAGGGGGAGCTATTTTAATTGCAGATATTACATTTTTTAGTCTTTAATATCTCAGGATAAAATTAACGATCTAAATGAATTAAAAGTTGATTGCTCTCTAACGTGATAAGGTAGCTCATATCATAGAATGACAGCTGCATATCTAAAAACAATTGTGCCATATGTTGAGGTTTTAATTCTTAGGACATCTAAAATATTTGAAAATCTTAAAGAGTATTTATTGTGTTTAAAACATATCAAATCATCCAAACATTTGGGAACACGCCTATTCAGAATTCAATAGTCTCTAGAGTCATAGCCCGAAGTCTGCGCACCTTCAGGGTTTACATTTGTGTCTTAAGTAAGAGTTTATGATAACTGCTTGTGTAATCATCATACACAATTCTCAGAGCACGCTCTTGTATTGTTTCTAGTTTAGTAGTGGTCATGTCGCTGCAGAAATGCCTAGCTAAGGGACCGAAGTTGAAATTGAAATGGATAAATATATGTAAAATTGTCTGTTTTTTTAGTCTAATTAACTTCTGACCAATACATTTCAAGACCGATAGTTGCCTTGAAGCTATCCTATAAAGACTTTTACATGTGAATAGAATAGATAATCAATGCCAATTCCAAGCAGTTTCACATTTTTTCAGTTTATGCAAGCATTGCTTATGTTAAGTACAGGCTTTTCATACTGAATATCTTTTAACAAACAGTTAGTGCTTGAAACATTTCAGGGTTGGATTGTTCTTTGTTTGAAGTGAACCAGTCTATCTGAACGTTGGACTCTGTTTCAAGTGTGCTAATTAGAGTGTCAAAGTCCGGTGAGGACAAAGACAAAGTGGTGTCATCAGCATAGTTATATAAAGAGCCATATTTAATAAAATAAACAATATCATTGATAAAAAAAAAAAACATTAAAGAGTAACGGCCCGAGGATTTACCCACGAGGAACCCCTTTTTGAATTTCAGTCCAGCTACTCAAGACACACTGCATCTTAATTTGCTGTTTTCGATTTGATACATAGCTCAGTAAGTGTCCTACTGAGCCATCTGACATACCATAAGCCCTTAGCTTGCAAATTAGAATATCACGAGTGAGACAGTCAAAAGCCTTGCATAAATCCATCAGAACAACAATGATCTTATCTTGACAATCCGAACATCTAGCAGAAAAATATGGCTTAATAGCTGACCAGAAGTTCCTAGATCTAATGCCCCTATTGACATCATTCTAAAACGTATGTTCTCAGAGACATGTTCTTTAATTTGTTTAAATAATTTCTCTGCTTTCTATATTTTCCCAAGGTTTTGCATGACCTTTACTGAGTGTATTTTGTAGACATCATATGCTTAGCCTATATAGCTTTCCTTAGTTTTCTGTACATATAAGGTAATGGTTTTCTACGCGGATATGTATGTTTTATTGGAGCATATTTATCGATAACATGTAACAGAACTTTTTCAAAGTCAACGTAGTCAGAGTTGACAGATTCTGAGTCAATACTAGAGGACAGGACAGTAAATGGAGCATTCTGTAAATCATTTACAAAGTCATTCACATCAAAATCGCTGAAACTTCTGTGAGATTTTTTAAATTTTGGTTGCAGAATGCACAGTATCTCTTAGCTGAGTAAAAACCATCTTATGAAAATTACTAATTCCAGTAGACACATTAAAGATATTCATACATTGGTTTTGTTTATTTGTAAGAATAAGATCGACACAAAATGGATGACACTCTTAAAACATGTAGGGTCTTTAATTAAGGGTGCAATATAAAAAATATCAAATATATCACATAGGCAACGCGAGCTGGAAAGGTCCTGCATATCAAGGTTTAGGTTACCAATGATAATAAGGTTTTCACATTTTACCAGACTTTTGTCAAACATTTGTAAAAAGCTTTTCATTCCTTCATGGGGGCCTATACACGTTATGGATTAACAATTTAGTCTTATTTATATATCAGAAAGAATAAACGACATAATCCCACCACCACTGGCAGTGCGATATCGTCTCTCAAGTTTGTACCCATCAACATGAAAGCTACTGTCGTTGAAAGAAAAATCAAGTTTGCTTTCCCATATAACAAGGAAATCAACAATTGTATCGACTAAAACTTCACGAATTTCTGTTAACTTGTATCTTACACTTTTTATGTTTATATGGGCAATAGTAAACTTTTCTGGGGTGTTTGTTCCGGGCATCACTAAGACCCACGAAAATATCTTCCTTGGTTGAGACTGCATCCGGAGGTATGTTATGCTGCATTGGTAGGGGGAGAGTACTTGCGCTAGTATTATTGCAACCAACCCAACAACTAAGTCATTTCCTCATCAAAAACGGAATCTGCAAGAACTGGTAGTATATTGGAAAAGGCAGAAAGACAGAAGAAAGATTCATCAGACTTGCTAAGTAGGTTGTAATAGTCAAATCAGACTTGCTAAGTAGGTTGCAATATTCACATCAGTGCATTTACGATGAGTCCAGCGATCATAGAAATCACATCGTAACTCTTGTTGGTTTGACCTGACGGATTTACTGCAGGCCGAGCACAGGTATATGATCGGGCCAAGATTTGGTGAGACAATACCAATGAGCATGAGATACAGTAAATGACGGTACTCAGGGTTATTTTTGCAGTTGACTTCTTGTATGACCAGTGTCGAGTGCGCTCTGTTGAGAGCCATATTGTTCGATGTTTCAGCTGGTAGAGTACTTCCAGAGTGAAATCTGGCTTACACAGTGTCCAGTCGCACAGTACAAAATGTATTATTGGTCAATCGTTAACAAAGCGTGCATTTGGAATATTTGTTGAGAAGAGTTTCAAGTAAATATTAAGGTAAAACCAGTTACAAATAGAGCTACTAAGAGACCTGTTTCTCCCGCTACAATCCAGCTGTCCTTGGAAAGCCTGATCTTCGATCTTCAATTGGAGTCCAGTGGCAGTGGTGAAGGTTTTCACTTCCACTTGTCGTAGAGGATACTTGACTGTCATACTGCTCAGAGTTTGACTGATGTCGTTTCCCACTTTAAGTAAGACTTCAAAACGGCGCACGTAAAGTCTGGCTTCTTTGATGCTCATTTAGTACTCGTTAGCATTAGCCATTAAATACAACACGGAACTACTTCGATTCAGTATCAGACGCACATCCACTCCATTCAACAAATACTTGTCTTGCAACCACATGTTAAAATGTCAACGATCCATCATTTCTAAACGGTGTCCTTGTTTGCTTTTCCCTCAAAGATCGTTAAACCCAACATTGTGAGGATATTAATTTTCTATAAACTCTGTCTAGCTGATCTTGTCCAAAGTGTCAGGTTTCCATACCACGAAGGCATCCAGATGTGTGTTCCTTGCTTCTTTTCAGTACGTAAAGAGATTTTCCAGGTAAGCCCGGCAAGAGTAAATATCCATGCTGCTGCTGACTAGTTTGTTATTCAAGTACAAATCCACTTCGCTGAACAACGAATCCATGCAATTGTTGTATTCTTTTCGTATTATTTTTCAGAATGTGTTGATGAGATCTAACTTATTTACGACGTCTCTTTCTTCTGCATTCTTGTTGTGGCGTAGAGAAGGAAGTAATACCTCGGCCAGAAGTGTGATACAAATATATAGGGGTGTCGAGGCGACCCAAAGTATCTTTTCCAGTTTAAAGTAGCACATTTTGTCCTGCTTTCGTCAAGACTTCTTATGGACTTTGTTTGTCGATGAATACATTTTGGAGAAATTATTTTCGTCGCGTCAAAGCTGCATCTTTTAAAGAATACAATCCTTGAGTCGCCATCGGTTTTATGATGGGTACTACAGTACGAAAAGCCGATTTGAACATATCTCCTAAACCCTGTTTTCATTTTTGAGAGACTCCTTAGTATACAGGATACATTTGTTACAATGCACAGGAGAATCTTTTTTGAAAATGGTTCTCGTTGACCTTTTCTTTGGAGAATATAATATTTTGTCCAAGATCTCCTTTTATGCTAGTATAGACACTGTCAAAATGCTATTTTATAACAGAAAGACAACGAGGATGTACAAATGATCTGCGAACGTAATACGTGTTTCTTCCTTCCACGTAGGTAGCTAGGGCAGAATCCAGTTTCAAACCGAATGAGCAAATAAGCGGCTATGTTTCCCACGACGTTGTACCCAACGACATCAGAATAAATAAAAACGAAATTGATTCCTTCGTTCAATTCGATAGGGAAGCTATGATACTTGTAGAATCGATAGTTGTTGTGAATGTCTTTTAAAGGCGGTACTATGTTCGTGTTTCCACCCAGAATAGCAAACAACTGGAAAAATTCTGATTGAAAGCGTTCTGCCTTCGGAAAATTTGCAGACGGTGAGCAATGTTATGGTTCTCGATCAGTACACTTCGGCAAGTTTTTTCCAGTGCTTTGCCAAACTGATCGTTGAAAATAGCTGAGATCGTGTCGAAGAGATCTTGAGCATTAAAATAAAATCCTGCAGAAATTCTCATGGAATCAATTGGGGATTTGCTGGTGATGGTGTTTTGGATTGGTAAATGAGAGGATGATTTTGTCAAAGTGTTTTTGAACTTGTTCGTTGAATATGTTGACGAGGAGAGTCCTTTGATCTCCAACCAAAATTTTAACTTGAGTAGGATAAATCATTTCTACCAAAGCTACTTCCCAATGAGCTTTCTGATCCATTTGTATGGCTTGAGGTAATGTGGCCTTGAAACAACTTAATGCGTTGTTGGGACACACATCCATAGCACCGTCACTGGCTAATGTGAATAAAACTGGTTATTCATAGCTTAATGGTTCTGGTTTCCGAGGAGTCACTCGTTGTCCAAGGAGAATGATTTTACAAATATTCCAAAGAAGGTCTGCTATTGTGACTGGAAAAGTTGTTGTTTTGACTGGCGTAAGTAAGATTACCGTTGTTATTGTTACTGTCGTTATATTTCAACGAAGGACTTTAAAGAAGATAATCAATACAACTGCTGTTTAAAATAGTCCACAATTGTTTATCTCCTTATTGCAAACTCAAATTTTCAATGGGTGCTCCGACGACACAATACACCACAAAGATTTGGCAGAAAAAGACAATGGGATATTTTGGAATACATTCTCCGCACTACACCCACAGGGATTGTTTTTGTAGTTCTTGAAGATGGGAACTCTGAGAAGAAGAGGTAGATGCTGTGTTTAACGGCATGGTGATCACTTTTACTTCTTTTTATAGTCGATGACTTGTGAAGCTGCAATCCACGAAACAAAATTAGGTGAATATTCTTTCTAACGAACTTTCACTTGCTGAAGTTGAAGTTTTCCTACTATACGCGTTCTTCGATCGAGAATTTTTTCGATATCGTACACGTTGTTGTCTTTCTTTGTCGCTGGTTGTAACTGAGGTAAGTAAAAAGTTACTTTTGACACTTTTCCGTTCATATCTTCGAATCTATATACAGGAGGATTACGTCCACTCATTTGTCCAGTGACATGAAGCAATTCGTCGTTCAATTAGGTAAATGACTTTTGTCAGAAGTGCCTTTTATTTAACCAATGCAAACCAAATGTGTTGTGTTTTTCTTTTCTTTTTAGATGATGCCATTGACATTAAAAACTATCGCCATGCATACGCACAGTACACCATAATCATACTTATACACTATCACATAAGGGGGGTATTTATAATGGGGGGATTTTGGTTTTGTTTCATTTGGCAATCATTTGAGTAGCATCTCTTTTCCACGTGAATAAGAGGTTGTGGAAAGGGATGTATATGTATATGCCTTTTACAGAAAACTTGACCTTAAACCATAAGTATGTTTGTAGGTATATTGTGTGTAAGCACCAATACCATTCGCATTTTTACAGATAGACAGAAAATTATTTTCTTAAGAAGTACGAACACTCCATGTACGATGGATAACTTCCTTTCTCTCCATCCAGTTTAATGCCTATAAAAGACTATATACTTCGGTTTTACCGTTTTCAATCTCAAACAGAAAACTTTACTTTCTCGGTAAATATTTGGTTTGACACCAGAGAAAAATTCCATCCAAAGCAACAAAGTAAAAAAACAAATTTGAAACTGAAAATTCAAAATGAAAATTTCAAAATGAAAACTTAAAGAAATGAAAATTGAAAATCAAAAAATTACAATTACAATTAAAATTGAACACTTATGGACGTGTGGGTGATGACTGGATTTTGGATAGTAGATAACAGAGTTTTTGTCACTCCAAACGGCATAATGATTAGTAAGTGTAGTTTTAACATTAAATATCCCACTAGAGGGCATATAGACCCATGTTAATGTTAATCCTATGGACGTGTTTAGTGTTACATAGCACGTTTGACATCATAGAGGCTAAAAACCCAAAATAATAGCCACAATGTTAAAATCCCATATTTAAAATTAACTTGTGTACCATAAATCACATATATTACCTACTTACTGAAATTGGGCATTTCGCATACTAATTTCAGTGGACTAGACCGTTCGTATGTCCATTCCTTTTATATTATTTCTCGACCTACAACCCCTTTAAGCTTTGACTGCTAGCAGAGTTGCCAATGTATCTAGTTTATAGTTCATAATTAATAGATTTGTACCAGTAATAAACATGGTATTACAAGTGATACGCAAAACGTTTATTTTTTATAAATTACTATTATTATTAAAATAGCATTTGATAGTAGGATATACCTGTACTAGACGCTGTGGGTGACATTTTCGTACCACTAACAAAAAAGTTCATGTTTGTGAGGTTTGCAAATTTACTGTTTACAAAAAGCATCCTCTACAACATAGATGGTTTAGCCGTTGGTATTTGAATGCCATGAAAAAAGTTAAAAATGTTTAAATGGTCTGAAGACATACCTGTAAATGGACAGTATAGAAGAACACTTTCAGAATCTATTTCCTAAGCTGCGAGAACTCATTTACCACCATTTTATTTACAGATTCATGTGAAACCCAAAGAACCAATGCATCCGAAACAACATAGCCTTTTGAATCATTTGTGTCTGACTTCTTTAATCAGTATTACATCAAATTCCATGGAGACAACGAAATGACACTATTCAAGACTTAGTGGATTTTCAAGTACTATTGAAAAACCTGATTCCACGAGACGAGAAGATTTCTTTGAATTTTGGACGCCGTGTCATGTTTGTTAGCTTTCGTTTACCAGCATATTCTTCTGGCAAATTCATGAACAGTACATGCAAAAGCATCAAAACCACTGGGACTTGAACTCTTTATATTTAACGGTTGAAGTAGACGTTCTAAATTTTCTGGAGGTCACTTCTTTGGTAACTGGAATATGAAAATAAATCTACAGTACCTACAGAACGATTTCCTTTCTTGTCTGGTTTTGACTCTTTATGCCCGGTGGAGGTAGATGGTGTTGGATATGAGTCAATCATGTCTTGACTCTCCTTGCCCAGTGGAGGTAGATGGTGTTGGATATGAGTCAATCATGTCTTCTTCAAGATCGCTAGCGTAAACTTCTACCAACACTTCTTAGAGAGTGTTTAGTGACACAAAATGTCGTCGTCGCTTGACTTCTTGTTTCTCCTTGGATTTGTTTCATCGTTTCATGACAGTAGATGATTCAAATTTATGTTGATTAGGTTACATCGTTCTTCATATATATAAAGCACCTATCAACCTAAGAGAATACACTCATTCCGTTTTTAATCTGTGAAGGTGGAAAAGTCACAACAGATTTGCCCTTCTGGTCAGATATTTACACAGAGTCATTCGAAAATATACTTCAAACATACTTCCAACAAGACTTCTTATTACTCCTCTCGAGATAAAAGTCAAGATACTTGCTATATCTGTCAGTAAAAATGACAGCAGGAACCAGAATGTCCACATCTTCAAAATAAGGAACCACTAAGACAGGAGAAAGGGAGACAAAAGCAAAGATTCCTGTTATCAGTGTCAGAAAAAAGGACAATGGTCTTCAAAGTGTCCCAAGAAAGAAAAAAGAAGAAGCAGAAGGAGCATTCAGAAATAGTAGCAGAAGAAGAACCCATACCAGAAAAGACACTCAAAAGAGAACGACAGTAAAAAAAAGTGAAATTTTGTGATTTCATTGCTATTTTAATTTCACAAGAATTTACAAAAGAAACGTAAGTATGTTGTTGTCTTGATCGTATTCTTTTAGTTTGGATAAGATACTCCAACGCATTTTTACAGAAAAAATGGCGTGTTGGATAGTAAGTTTGGCACGCTGGATAGTCAATCTGGGGTGTTGGATAGTAGATGACTGGGTGTTGGTCACTCTACCTTTTTCGTTAGTTAGTAAGTGTGGAGTGTTGGTCACTGAAAACAGAGTGAAATGTGTAATTTGTATGCATATCTTTTACAATTTGTAAAAAAAGTATTAATATTTTCAACTTTTGTTTTACTGTTTGGAAAAACAATGCAATTTTTAAAAATGTCAGGATATTTTTTGTCGTTGCTAAATTCCGTATAATTTGTTTATATTTTTATTTGTAAACAAATTGTAATTTGTACATTTTTCACCTTTAATTTTTTTTTAGACAATGTGTAAACATTATATTTGCAATTTTTACATTTTGGGGAATTGCTTTCTAGTCACAACTAAATTACGTATTTGTTTAGAAATTTTAGTATTACTTTCAGCCTCAACTATATTTTAATTTTTTTCTGGACATTTTTTCAGTCTTCGCTAAAGTACATATTAGAGTATGAATTTTATTACAATTTTAATCGTGGCCACATTTTTTCTTTCCATTTTTTCCCTGATTTGTTCAGTCTTCGCTAAAGTCTTTTACAGTTTCGGAATTTTAATACTACTTGTAGTTTTGGCCAATTACTTATTTACTTTACCTAAAGTTTGGTGCAGTTTTGAAATGTTATTACTAATGTTAGTACTGGCCATTTAAAAATAAAAATTCTGGATATTTTTCGGTATTCACTAAATTACGTTACAGTTTCTGAATTTTAGTACTAATTTTAGTCTAGTCTAAATTTAATTTTAAAATAATTCTGAATATTTTTTTGTCTCTGCTGTATTCCGGTACAATTTTGGATTTTCATTGCTACTTTTAGCTTTGGTCAATTTTTTTAAAAAATTGTTCGGATATTTTTAAGTCTCAACTAAAGTCCGGTACAGTTTAGGAATTTTAGTACTACTTTTAGTCTAGGCTGAATTTTGTTTAAAAAATCAGGATATTTTCAGTCTCTGCTAAAGTCAGGTTCAGTTTCTAAAATTTCATACCACTTTTAGTCTTGGCCATTTTCTTATAACATTTAAATTTCCGAATTTTAAAAAAAAAATCTCTGCTAACATCCTCATGAGTTTTGGAATTTCAGTGCTACTTTTAGTTTCGACCATTTGAATATGATGTTCTGGATTTTTTTAAATATGTTTTTTCGCTAGTCTCTGCTAAAGTTTGAGACAGTTCTGGCATGTAGTACTACTTTCAGTTACGTCCATTTTAGTGTTATTATAAGCTGGTTCCCTTGAGTGTATCTATTCATAACATCAGTACAATATATGCAGATTTACTGACACCATCAACATGATCTCAGATATAGGTGATGCTTTATATATAAATCTCAAACGTATCCATATAGTCACTAGGCAGCAGGTCACTAAACACAGCGTGTTGATGGTATAATGTGGGGTGTTGGATAATTGATAACTGGGTGTTGGCCACTACACATGGCGTGTGAATGGTATAGTGTGGGTATTGGTCACTACACACCGCGTGTGGATGGTATGGAGCGGATGCGGGTTAGTAAGTGTGGGGTATTGGTCACTACACACTTCGTTATTTGGGTCCTGATTGCCATCCCCATGTCAAATTCCCGTTTGAGGCCATACCGCCCCCTACATTTTAAATTCCCGTTTGGAGCCAGAGTGTCCCCCACAAGTTAAATTCCCGTTTGAGGCCAGAGTGCCATACTACTCCACATTAAGAATGTAACAATGGAGCCCCAATTGAGGTCAAACATTTCTAACGGGTTACAATTTATCCTCAATGTTAAACTTATTGACAATTTTAATATCCCGTTTGACCACAAAATGTCCCCACATGTAAACATTCTGCGGAATGTTAATTCCCGTCTGATATCCCATCGCCACATAACTACTGGTATAAAAAAAAAATCAAGACATACAATAAATCGAAAAGGTCTATCTATTTTAATTTTACATGCTAAATCTTTTTCTTTTACTCATTTTACATTTTAATGCAGTTTTGCTGTTACATGGATAATCTACCCGCGGCATTTTTCTTGATGGTTACTTAAATTTGTAAACTATTATCTCTGTTTTCAAGAAAAATGCAAGCGAGAAAATACGCTTTTAGATTCAGTGGTTTACAACCAAGAAATTTGTTTCGAGTTCTGTGTTTAATCTCTGATTTCATTTTTCAAATGTACAAGATGTCCCAATACCAACGATGAATATTTAGAGGCATACTTTATATTAAAAACAACACTAACAAGTTCTCTCTACCTCGTGTAAAGAAATACGTGTACAATCAATCTTGTCTGAATTAAATTATAAAACTTGTATCTGTTACTGGATAAATATTTTATCCATAAAGCTGCAAAATATTTGATTTTGGTAAGTCAGACATGACTTTTTATTTATGAATATCTACGTCTATTTAATTCTTTTTGCTAAAGTTAAAGAATAGAAGAGTCGCATTTCCTAATTTTTTTTCAAAATATTCTTTTCGTAAACGTTTACATTGAATTGTGCACACTAGATTGATGTCTTATAAGTAAATCTGGCAGAGTCTTGCTTTATGCAGAATGATATTATCAATTTTAAATTGCAAAGATATATCATCCAATCAGGCCAGGGAGTTAGTTGGCTGTGTTTAGCAATACCCGAAAGGTGAAATCTTGATATTACATTACTTTAATCTAACAAAAGATATTGATAATTTATATAAGTGTTTTGGGAAGATAAGTAACTGTTAACGTATCAGTCAGGACATGTCAGAATTTGTAATTGCACATCGTTTCTAGATAAATAAGGTTTAATACAAAGAGCAGGCGAATAAATCAACTAAAGATAGACCCTGATTTTTCTTAGCCTACGGCAATTCAGACGATCTTTACTTCGTCTGAATATTGCTACCGTACCCCTCCACCCCCCCCCCCCGCCCCCACCTCACCGACCACCTGCACTACCAGTACACAATACAGAATAAGATATAAAACGGCCGCACCAGCAAACAACTATGTTTACTCGTTCCTTCAACGATACCTATAACATACACACTTATGAGCATACCTATGACAAAGCGACTCAGTCATACAAAAACACTCGGCATGAAAAAAATAAAATTTCGTCTAGACAGACCATAACTCGCGGCTTGGTGCTTACAGGCAAGGCGATGGGTGTCGTAACCCGCGGATCCAGGTTCGAATCTCCGTAGAGTACGATTACAATTACCTAACCTGTATGATAATATTATTTATTCTTATTTAAAAATTGTGCTAATGTTATCAAGATTCTCCAGTAGAATCCAGGAATAGCATTTCACGCTCTGTTTGGTGCATATTTGTACCATCAGATGCATTACTTTAACCATATTTTCACAAACCTACAAAGTCCACAATACCGTATATCTTTTCACTAATCGACATTTTGGTAGCCTACTCCTTATGATAAAGTGCTTTTCTGTGATTTGTAAACTCAAAAGTTAAATCATTTTTAACCGGACGGAGATAAAAGAAGACTTTGCTAAGAGATCAATGTGGTTATTATTTGGTCAAATCACAAGCAAGTGTAATACATGTTCTGTAATTATCGACCACTGCTAGACGACAAAACTAATACCGTTCGAATAAACTTTTTGGGGCTTCACCTTTTCAGTGTTCTTAAACTATAATTATTAAGATGTTTACTCATATGTAGATAGGACTGGATAATGAATTGAAAATTGTATCCTCTACTAATAAAAATTAAAATTGCTTGCATGTACTACCGAAAAGATAACATATTGACTGATGCTCTTTTTTAAGATTACATCTTATTTCATTAAGGTTATTTTTGGCTTAACATTTCGTATCCCTTTTTACTGAAAGGTTCCAACCGACCCAGGCTGTCGTCGGCAGGTATATAGCCGGCGATCGTTGGATTAAGAGACTGACGCTCCACCAACTAAGCACCACTGCTCCTCCGCGCCAATGTCAAACAAAAGATGTAGGCTTGATATAATTACACGGTGTATAGTATCTCATAAAGTTCGCAATAACATATTGTTTATTTCGAGGGTAGAAGCATGTAATTCTAATTAGGAGATTTTATACTTTAACAAATAAAAGAAAAAAAAATGTTTAGAGTCTATTTTCCATGTTATGGCAAGCAGGAATGAATGGTCTTAAATTCTATTGAGTTGTCTTCCCTGAGTGTTGCGAAAAGTTATGTGTGGGTGTGAATGTATGTATGTATGTATATATATATATATATATATATATATATATATATATATATATATATATATATATGTATATATATATATATATATATATACCCATCCTAAGACATTTAGTCAAGATGAGAAAGACAACAAATATTAAGAAGACGTCGAGGAAGAAGATGCAGAGGCCGAAAACAAACAAGAGAAAGCATAGAGTAAAAAGAATGTAAAGAAAAATAAAATACGATAGATGTTATTGAATACGATGAAAGTATGAAGAAGAGATGATATAAATATATGCACAAGTATGTGAGGATGCAGATAGGTTATGTAGGTAGCTAAAGTATTAGCTATTAAGTTGCGATCGTCGTTTCTTTTTCTGTTATTAAAAAGCCGCATTATCTATCAAACTACAATAGTAGGATCTTTACCTTTTCACTTATGGATTGCTGTGTTAAAGTCGTACAAGTCTTAAAAGCCGTGGACGAATGACGCCTAATGCAAACAAAATGATGTATTTCGCTATTGGCAATTGCGCTACTTGACTATGGGCATGGGGATGCATCAGTCAGCGTCATTGGTAGAACACACAACATTACGAGTGCTTACTTCACAACGAAAGAATGCGTCATATCATGAAATGTTAAGAAGCGGAACTGATCAAAGCATGGATGCACTTATTAGCATTGTTTCTCTCGCTAAGGATTACGTTATAATGCCTGAGCATACAGTAGACTTCCAGTAGCAAACCACAACATAATTTTTTAAGCAATGGTTTTGAAAAGGTTGGTAATCTTTATTTGTTTTTTGTTTTTCGAGATTTTTCCAGAAAATGTAATATTTTCAAGAAATGCAGAATAATCACCCTATGACCTGTACTTTAAATAAGTATGTAGAAGATAAAGAGAGAGAGAGAGAGAGAGAGAGAGAGAGAGAGAGAGAGATTATGGTGATTATACACAGTATGTACATGATTATAGTTTTAATATTTCCTCACTTAAGCGGGCCATATACCAATCCTCAGGTATGCCAGTCCGTCCATTGATGGATTACCATGCAACTTAGTAAATTTTATGGACATTACCTGAAGATACGCATGCGGACAAATCACACTGACTCCGCCAATTGTATATGAGTTATTGCCCTTATTGTCTTGTAGCTTAATGCAGTGTTTGTGCAGTTGGATTAGGATGAAAATAGATAATTTTGTTATCACCTAGAGATGCTGATAACGATAAATAATGGTGCATACAAATTGGGAAATGTTATGATCATCATCGGAGGACGCGCATGTCGAAAGCTTGATCATCGTCGGAGGACGCGCATGTCGACAGCTTTAAATGGATAGCAATTATTCGGTTTACATGAGATGGTCTTCATTTGGAGATGCGCATATCGACCAATGACTGTCACGTCACAAGTTTTGTTAGATTCGTTGCCATTTTTGTCTTACAGCGTAATGCATTGCATACTAGAATCTTGTGAACGGAACAAATCTCACAGATTTCAACGGACCACCATGAAACTTGGGAATTGCTATGTCATTATCTGATGATGTCCGTATCAACAAGTCACTGTGTTCCCAACTTATGCTAGAGCTATTGCACTTTTTGTCTAAGAAATATTCCTCTAGTTGATGTTGTCATTGTTGTTTTCTTAATCGTCTGTTCGTTATATTCTTTTTCTTCTTCTTCTTCTTCTTCTTATTATTATTATTATTATCATAAAATTGATTGAAACTATCCAACGAAAAATACGGATGAATTATTTTTACCAATTAATATGAACAGCGCATCTCAGACCTTTTTCGTATGAAGACTTATTCCTAGTTTGTTGTCGAGTTGTCACGTGCTTGCAACCCGACTGGCTCATAGATGTCTCATTCGTCTTAGATCTGCCCAACCGTGGCGTCACCCGATTGGGAGCAACGCGTTTCGAACACCAATTATGGTTATATCCAAAAAGGCTCAGACATAAGTCATTGGACAATCATTGCATTCTTTTTATGATAACACTAACCCTTCTAATCTTATTATGATCATAAAAGGTATATCTCAAACATAACACATCATGACGTACCATTCTTAAGATGGACTTTGAGTAGTTCTTTCTATCCGCTTGTTAAATAATTAGAAGAAAAGATCTGACTAAAGGAAGACATGGGTGCGATGAAGCATTTTTTATCGTATGGAAGAAAATTTGCACTGGCTTCGAATATTTTGTTTGGGGTAAGCCGAAACCTCTTGTTGTATTATTATATGACTGAAATCAATTACAGTTGAAATCACAGGATATGATTTCACATGATCTTATCTGATCAAATTGTGGCGCGACTTTCTATTTCATATACTGTATTTAGCGACAACTGGGACTCTAACAACTGAATATTGTATATTTATATTATTCATTTACGTTTTGACATGGGAAAGTAACACATATTTCCATAATGTTTTCATGTATAGTATCCATTTTGATCGTTAAAAGACAATATTTCTCAGGTCTTACTATCTGTCTATATGTTTTATTCCTCCTGTTTATCTATATAATATTCTTATCTATAAATAAGAGCAAAAATTTATAATAAACTTGCAGGTCCTTTCATTAGCAATGTCAATAGCCGGATTTGTCATGCGATTTGGTGACCAGCCTGTGAATGATGGAACCCTGCAGAAAATCAAGGACAGTGCAAGAGACGCCTTCGGTATGAATTATTTAATGTAAAATGTGGTAAAAAAAAGTATAGACTGAAATAGAAGTCGCGCATGCATTAATTATTTAGATGGCTTTTGTATACTGTTAGTATTTTGGTAGCAGGCTTTTAAAGTTATGAATGTGAGTAATGTCTTTTGAAACTGTGATCCGGTCAATAAATTCCATGTTTCACATGCACAACATAGCATAAGACGAAAGTTTTTGGTAAATTCCATTTTGTGGTGGCAGTATAAATAAATATGGTTTAACAAATGAGTTTTTTTATTTTTGTCCTCTTTAATCTGCACAAAAAAATGTGAGATTTACGAAATTTATAAATCACAAACATCAAGTTACATTCTCAATCAACGTTCAATAAAGAGTGAAGCTAAATGTATTGGATGATAAAAAAACAAGCAAAAAAAATCATTACAAACACACATACTTGTCAAAACTTTCATAAAGATGCTATATTATACATCAACAATAACAGTGAACGATTCTGTTCCGGAAAGTAAAAGGAACCCGACTTTTTAATCTTAAAAATTACATCAAACTGCAACAATGAAAATATTACATTTTAAACATAATCACATTATGTTATACCTTTTTTACCAGGTGTGTATGACCTTTCCACCAACAACGTCCGGCCTATAACGGAGAGTCTGAAACAAGCAATTGGAACTTTTCTTGTCGTGACCGGAATGGTATCAGCCCCACTCGTAGTGTTCGGATTTTATACGTTTCTACGGAAGAAGAGGAATTGTCTATTTGCAGTAAAAGGATAAAGATATAGATTATTATTATTAATAGTAGTAGTAGTAGTAGTATCTAGCGAGAGATTAGATTTTTGTTGTATATAGAAGTCATGTGTAAAAGTCTCAGTTATATATGATAGAACAACGATTTAGCTAGGGGATGAGCGAACACATATCTTAAGTATGGTTCTATCCAGTTTTGTAGAGAAAAAAATAAAACGGATTTTTTATCGTCTAAATTCCTAGTATAAAGCAACAACAACCCAAAAAAAGAAAACGATTTAGTTAAAACATTATCGAACATATACAGGAAAGCATAGTTTCATTCAGTATTATATAGGAAAATATCAATAGCATATTGCAGATGTTTACATCCCAATGCAGAATATTGATTTTTTGTTTAAGCTTGTCAGTGTTCATTGTTTATTTCCTCATATGTTCTTGTATGAAATGCTGCCCTCCTTTGCCATTAACGAAGTATTTTATACACTACAGACATGTAAGCAAATTTATTTTTCTTCTGTTTCTTGTCACCAAAATCCCCCTTAAACCAGAATAGTACAGATTTCCTTTACCATATATAAATCGAGTGATCAAACGTGTCTTTATAAGAGCCAATACTAAAATGTGGTTTCCAATGATTAAATACCATATTGTGTGCTCTGTGAATTATTATGACACAAACTTGTTGGAACATATATAAAAATACGGGTCAAATTTATATATATATTAGGGAAGCATTTGGAAGCGTTGGGTATACAGCGGGGCCTGAGTTAGATAAACAAACTAGAGTAGGTGTGCGTAAAAATTAGTATTGGTACGATTACAGTTTAGCCTTTATAGAACTGTGTACAGTATAGCCATTGTATTCTCATCTTATCGGGAAAAAACCTTCAGAGTATTATTATTGGTCTTTCTTTACAGTATGTATTAATCATTGGTTGTATATTGGTCTTTCCTTCCAGTATGTAATAATCATTGGATCTCTTGTGGCAATTCAACTCTTCGTGAACTTTTACTTCCTCAAAAGTCCAGAAACTGTAAGTAAAAGAAGTTGTGTATAAAAAACGAATTATACAATTCTTCATTATACAAATTTTTGTAGTGCGGCCAACGCCAGGCAAGATAATATAATATAACAATACGTTATTTCAGAATCCTTGGTCCATAGATAGATGAAATACATAAGTTTGTTAAAATATTCAATTGTTAAATACAGATGCATATCTGATGTACGACAACACGTACAAACTCTAAAATAACTTCGAACCAATATATTATCAGCATTAAAACATGTTTTGTGTGCAACAATTAGTGTCTTTCCAATTTACTAAAATAGGTGAATTTATAATATGTCATTAATCCAACTATACACTAATACATTGATCTCATTGTTTAATATTTATGTCTACAATGAGAACACACGTTTTCTTAAGAGGTCTTCAAAGTTTAAAAGATAGTAATTTACAAACATTGTGCTTGAACTGCTCCATCTCTGAAAGTTCAATGATCAAAGTACACTATTATTATAACGTCACTATTATTGTAATAAATCACTAATTTTCTTTCTATATATTTACTGATTTCGACCATAAGGGTGCACAATACATATTACACCAAAGTAATTTAAATTCTTCCATTCGAACGTTGAAACAATGATGTTTAAATTTGCGAAGAATCATGAATGATCCAGTACACAAAAACTCATGGTGTCTCATTATATCATCATCAACAACATCATGAAATAAATTGTGTTGTACGTGTCCCAAATAGGTACATATCGATATATTGAAGACTTTTCCAGCGGAGAAATATTCTTGGTCCATACGGCAATTTGAAAGATGTTGGCTCAGCGACCATAAATGCAGATTTTTATGTATTATATATAATATCCAAATACATACTGTTGCTCATTTCACTAGTTTTCAATTCAGAGCACCTACAAAAAGAGTAAAATATGACAAAACAAGTTTATAGTATATTTAATGTCTGTAAAATACACAAAATTCGTTTGATAATATAAATCTGTTTTTATTAACGTTTAATATTTATTTGCTTATCACATTGTGATTGAATTAATATTCTTTTATCTCAGATTTCCTTAAAATATCGCCAAACTCTAATTTAAAAAATAAAATTAACTTTTTCTACAGAGAATTAGAAATCATTCGATCTTTTAATTGTCATAAATTACATAAAAAGCATATTCATAGTTATTATCTATATCAAGCTAGGTGTTGGTTAATAGAAAAGCGTTTAAAGAAGCACTCGAAGCCTTTGACCTGATCCTGTTACACCTATGTATTAAAATTATTTTCATATTTGCTAGGATTAATGAGGAAAGTCGTGCATGCCCAAACCTTTTTTTTACTCACAATGTCTCTTATCGACTTTATTCAGGTGCAAGAAATGATGAAACCTTATCTCCGTGAAAAAATCAACGAATACGTCGGGATACATTCATCAGACCAAGTCTCGCTAGGATGGAATTATGTGATGCAAGAGGTTGTTGACAAAAATGATCCTTAAATATATCCTTTAATGTATTTTAAAGTCAATTGGACAAAGAATTGTCGCAACTCATGCTATGTATGCTAGACGGCGAGTTTTAGAAGCATGAGGTTACACATGAGGTGGTGTGAACGGGAGAATCCAGCTTTGTAGTTTCGCACTGCACCTCTTGGGATCGATCCTAGGACCATTAAGGCGCCAGACGAGTTTGTTCCCATGCTTATTTTATATTTAAAAAAAAACAAAAACATTAAGTGATTTCTTGATGCTAGGAACTCACCCATTACTATCATCTGTTGCTAGACAACGCCGGTATACTTTTGAATTTCTAGACAAGTTCTGTGTTCAAAGGCTGTGTCCAGTTGCCAAACTTGAGACAACGAAAACAGAAAGCACCATAATACAAACACACCATCTACATAATTAGCACATAGGGCGTTGTCCGAGGGTTATTGACGAATGTCCAGTTCTAAATCATTATCTGCATAATTTGTTTAGTCCATGTAGGGTTTTGCTATACTATTTACTTATTTAATGTATGCAAAATTCATTTCTCGTAGTTGAAAATAGTTGTACCTGACGAAAAAACATCCGTTTCACTCAAATGCACGATAGTGCCTCTCAGTGACACGACTAAGCAAACAGTAGGCACAAAGAGTGCATTGTATTGGAAAATCGAGAAAATACCGTTACACAAGTTTGGTAATTCAAATCGATATTTCACAAATTAATCCAGTGAGGCTTAAGAAGTTTCCCACGCTTATCTTTGATTTAATTTCTCATAACGTTTATTCACGATGACAAATTATTCACCTGTAAGTTTTATTTTTGTATAATAAAATACACAAAGTAAGAACCACATTATCATCAGTGTGATATCTTACAATAAAAATTGATCAATTAGTGTTTTGAAACTTATCTAAGAATTAAACTTGCAGTTCAATAATTTGAGACACTATGGTCACGCTGTCGATAACGTATGGTCTATTAACGGCTATCATAAAGATTAGAGGTCATTGGCGGAGTTACGTGAGAGAAGGCTTGCACTAGTTACGTCCAAGACCTTTCAATACATCGTGTTTTAAACTATTTTATCTGAATTTAAAAAACAAAACAATATCACATGGTTGAATGAGTTATATAGATTATGGATGCTTACTTTCAGTTATGGAGTCTTCGACCTTCGTCTTCAACTTCTAAACATAAGAGTAAAACTCGGCAACTTCATAAAAACCAGGTTTTTCCATCATTGTATTCGGCTGAAATGCTATTGAATTACAAAGAAGAGATAATCACCAGAACAAAATATAATATTTGTATTTATAAATGTAGCATTGAGAAAAGTATATGACATATTAAATATTTACTTTCTGTAGGCACTCTGTTACTAGTAAAGGTAATTTTCTTTACATCCTACGATATAAATGTACAAGAAATAGGGTCCCCTTACAAGTCAAAATAATCAAAGGAGGAAGCTGCTAGAGCTCAATTTATTTAAGCATGATCTTGGTATGATTTTGTTGAAATATTTTAATGTTTTGAATTTTACTCCATGAAATTGATTTTATGCAATTTAATTTCATATAGCTTAACTAAATTTCGCTTCAGCTATAAGTATTTCTTTTTTTTAAGTATTCTAAATAAATGCACTTAAGAAGACTACAATAAATATCTCGCTAAAAAGTAATAGATTGGGAATGAGAACAAGTTTTGCTTTTTTATTCGGTTTCGAGTGTGTCTTGATGGCATTGCTAGGGTGAATTGTATAGAATGTTCACAAAGTATATACGGTTCATACGTTTATAGCCTAATACTAATTTTAGTCTTAAACTTTAAGAACCCATGGCTTTGAAACTACACGGATTTCATTCTAAATTCTTTTCCTTCCAGTATCAGTGCTGTGGAGTAGATTCATCGGCTGACTTTAAATCGTCTGTTTACTATCCTTCGTACTGTCCCTATTATAACGAGTACAACGCTGTGCCCGGATGCTGTCGAACTCTTCCGTCTTCGTATTCGCAACAGAGGTGTGATCAGTGGAGAAAGTATTGTGGTGCAAACTCATATGACAGTTACATGTGGAAAGATGTAAGAACACACACACACACACACACACACACACACACACACACATATATATATATATATATATATATACATACATAAATACGTACATACAGGGCAGAGTTATTGACCTGTTGTGATGGTTGTAATAAGACAGTCTAAAGTGTTTATAAATTAATTTAAGTTATCGTTTTATTAATTCTCTATAAAATAGCAATTTATTTCTTTAAAATTAAAGCATTCAGGCCTACTATTTTGTCGTTTTTTGTGCTTTCTGTAGTTTCCAGTAGTTATGATAATTTACATGTCAAACATATTCTATCATAAAAACATTTCGCTACATTGGTATTCATCAACATCATTTCTATTCGCTTCCTCCAAAGATTAATTACAAGCAATTATTACGAAAATAAACATTTCATATAAAAGAAATAGTTTCGGCTATATGCAGATTACTCCTGGCCCTTTTTAGAGATAGTAATGATGATTCACGAATATTTACAAAGTAAATCAAGTGTGTGCTCTACATTTTTAGGGATGCTCGGCAACCTTGTTTGGATTCTACTACACAAGACACACTGGAGTCATATGGTCAATGATAGGTGTCGGCTTGATTGATCAGGTATGCATGCTTGAAGTTAGATTTTATGGCGTTAGTTTTAAAGAAATACTACTGGATAAAGCAAGTTGGAATGTAATTAGATTATACACTTTTTCAGTGTATTTTTGAATAAATTAATGTAGTGACCTTGTAAGGATTTGTTAACTTTAATCGAAAATTCAAATCAGTCTAGGAGCAAAGCGAGGCAGGATAAAATTGTAAAACGCATGACTTAAACATTTTGTGTTATTCTTCAAGATGTGAATGTGAATATGTAATGGCAGCTACAAATAAATATTCTTTTGGAAGTAAATGCGGAAATATATAAAATAAAATCACCCTTCTTTATGTATTGAATTAAGATGAATGGAAATATCTCTCAATCTCATATCTGAAAATGACTTGAACTGGTAAAACGTTTCGAAATCACGATTATCTATTGTTTGAATCAGTCCATATTATATTTTTCTGAATTTGTCATGTAAAAGTACGATCTCCATGGTGTTAGAGCTTCTAACTGAACATTTTGATTTCCGATTTTTTATGTTGTTTCTAGTGGGGTTTATTACGTCATTTGATCCAAAGCGTGGCCATGCATGTAGATTGTGTGTTCTTACCTCATATATGGTCATCCCAGCGTAGTGTAACAATTCCAACAAGATCAAAACTGGATCATATGACTTACAAGTGTGGTGAAAATATGACACATGAGGAATGGCAATACGCAACTGGGTAAAACAAAATGGAGGAAACCTCCGCGTCAAAAGTTAAATTGCTAATATCTAATTGATAATCCAAAAGATTATATGATTGTATTATATATATATATATATATATATATATATATATATATATATATATATATATATATATATATATATATATATATATATAAATGAGTTAATGTGTGGTTTATTAACATAGGGAATTATCCCCAAAGGAAGGCTAGATTTTAGTTAAACAATGTTCCTTCGTCAGTCCTTTGGAAGGATTGTTTAGCTCAAGGAAGGTAATTGCTACAACTAGCGCACTGTTTCCATACAGTCGTCTGCATAACCAACAATGGCAGCTAAGAAATGCCTAGGTGATATTCTTTCAACAAATAAGTCTGTGTAAGGTTTGTTAGTTTACCGACTGAGGGTGTATGGAACTTAAGATGATCATAACATTACGTACACCCCAGGAAACTAACATGTAACTAATATTGTCGCAGAGTAAAGTATTGTACCCATTGGATACTTCGCTGGCAGATCAGGACCAAAATTGTCCTTTCCAAATCATACTGACAACAATCAGCGTAGACACTTATTCGTCTGCTCATTATTCGACGGCAGATCTCTGTCAACGCTGTTCGCAGTAGGACTCATGATTTGTAAAAGCATTCATCCGCTAAATCAAATTACCATTTTCAGGAAACTGTCTATGTCACCAGTATATTATGTTTCAGATATTTTTGTTTGTCTTCGCCATGATCCTACTCAGAAAAACAAACTGTAAAGTTGAGCCTGCAAGCAACTCCACAAAGGAAGTCTGCACAACAGGTGAGAGATCGAAATAAATTTGATTGTATAGAATCAATTTAAAATATGTAGAGACATTTGCTTATTTATTTTATTTGTTCGTAAAGGGACACTTTTTATGAATAAAGATTCCTTTGATAGGAATAGAAAATCGTTTTATTAAGCAGACCAAGTTGTTGAATAATTGCAAAAATAAAGTTATTCAATTAGGCAACATTCCCATGGAATCCCAAAAATGCGTTCATTTGACAACAATGTTGTAGATGCTCATGACATTTCCTTTGGTCCAGAGCAATTAATCATGTAGCGTTTTTCTCTCTCAAACTTTTCATTTAATAATTAAGAGATATTAGCATTTCTTTATTTCTTTCTGCCTTTGGCTTATTGAGCAGTATTTCTTATTTAATGATTTCACATAAAAAAATGTGTATAAATTTTACAATCTATATATATATATATATATATATATATATATATATATATATATATATATATATATATATATATATATATTTATTTATTTATTTATATTGATTACTAATTATAGGAGACACTCAGACAACCCAATTGGGATTACCATCAACATCATCATCCGCGCCAGTGTCCTTGCAACCACAACAAGTAGTTTCATCTACAGCACCGTCCCAGCATAGCTTCCTTCCCGGATATGTGCCTCCAACTTCAACATCAACAGCAGAAGCAATACCACCAAAACAACAACAACCGGTAATATCATCAACAACACAGAATCAGCAGAGTTTTTATCCCATGTATGTGCCTACAACTGCAACATTATCAGCAGCAGCGTTACCACCACAACAACCAGTAATGCAATTAACAGCACCGATCCAATCTAACTACTATCCCATGCAGCCATTCCTCCCAGGAGCAGTGATGCCTGTGCATACATCGCACGACTACGCCCGAAACACGATGCCAAGTATATATATCCCCATGACGACTTTGCCAGGCAACAGTATGCAAGCACTACATCAGACACAGGCACCTCAAGCATCACAGCAACAGAACTATGCACCGATGACTTTGCCAGGTAACAGTATGCAAGCACTACCTCAGACACAGGCACCTCCAGCCGCTCAGCACCAGAACAATGCGCCTTTAACCATGTGGTAGGACCGGCATTTGACATCTTGCGCATCAGACCCTATTAGATCAGATTATCTTGGGAAAAAGCTAAATCCATTTCTCTACCATAAATGATACTTGCAATGGTACAAGGAGTGTGTGTGTGTGAGTGTGTGTGTGTGTGTGTGTGTGTGTGTGTGTGTGTGTGTGTGTGTGAGAGAGAGAGAGAGAGAGAGAGAATTCTGTTCTTGGATTTATAGTTGACATTTCCTTGTATTTCTTTCCTCTTTGCAGACTGAAGAAACTGAGGAGACGAATAGGATTGTGGGATGAAGCAGACTCCTTACAACTGCACAAATTAATTGGATGAAGCCATTACAATGAAAATACAATTTCGACTTTAAAACTAACATTACGACTTTTTAATTGTATATACATGTAGTTTTATCCCTGTCTTTTTTACCCTGACATTGATACTGTATGACGGGTAATTTATGATTTTCCCTCTAAAGCATTTGAAATATTTGGACTCTTTGTATACGGTCCTACATTTAATCATAGCTGAAGTCATCTGCACTTGTTTGGTTCTTTTTGAACATTCAAAGTACATACCAGATTTGCACATATCCTCCCATTTTAAAGTGTGCTCCAAAATACACGTAGGAAGCACTACTGTGGTCTTCAGTTTAATAGATATTGTATTCATTTGTTAAAATAATTGCTTACTGTATATATATATATATATATATATATATATATATATATATATATATATATATATAATATAATATAATATAAACACAAAGGCTATTGTATTGAAGAGTAAACCATTTTTTCCTACAATACAACATGTATTGTCCTCATTTGTTATTGATACTATTATCTGTATAAATAATTGCAATTATGCATTTGGGATATTCTGCAAACTCAAATACAATATCTGCGACATAAGCAGACATATATATGAAACTATATACTTACCTACCTACCTGCCTACCAACCTACATACATACAAGGTTATTTTTCTGAGGAACCATCCAGCACATTCCCAGTGAACGATTTTGAAAAAAATAATAAAATAATACTTTTTCTGCCTCCCCCCTCCCATTCTTCTCTAAACTCTATTCTTCCCAAATCAGTTTATTTTCTTATTTAAGGCTAAACGCTTCATGTCTATATAGTAAAATATGATGGAAGTATTTACTTTGGAACTTTCTCAGTGGAGATGACATTCTATGTTCTTCTAGCAATGACATTAAAGAATATCAATAACCCTGATAGGTAGAGGATAATAGATTTGTGTCTATCTTTCTTTAATTTCCAGGTACTAGTATTCTACAATTTTTACATTTAAATATATGGCAAAGTGTTAAGAATAATACAAAGATTTGATTTGTTTTCTTCATTTTTCAGCTATTGCTTCTTCCAAGCCTTTGTAAAAATGGTTTGATACATTTTATGTTGGAACGCTAGGTCAATAAAACCTTTGTAAAAATAGTTTGATAAATTTTATGTTGGAACGCTAGCTAGGTCAATAAAACCTTTGTAAAAATGGTTTGATACATTTTATGTTGGAACGCTAGGTCAATAAAACCTTTGTAAAAATGGTTTGATACATTTTATGTTGGAACGCTAGGTCAATAAAACTTTTGTAAAAATGGTTTGATAAATTTTATGTTGTAACGCTAGGTCAATAAAACCTTTGTAAAAATAGTTTGATAAATTTTATGTTGGAACGCTAGGTCAATAAAACCTTTGTAAAAATAGTTTGATAAATTTTATGTTGGAAAGCTAGGTCAATAAAACCTTTGTAAAAATGGTTTGATACATTTTATGTTGGAACGCTAGGTCAATAAAACCTTTATAAAAATAGTTTGATAAATTTTATGTTGGAAAGCTAGGTCAATAAAACCTTTGTAAAAATGGTTTGATAAATTTTATGTTGGAACGCTAGGTCAATAAAACCTTTGTAAAAATAGTCTGATAAATTTTATGTTGGAAAGCTAGGTCAATAAAACCTTTGTAAAAGTGGTTTGATAAATTTTATTTTGGAACGCTAGGTCAATAAAACCTTTGTAAAAATAGTTTTTGATAAATTTTATGTTGGAAAGCTAGGTCAATAAAACCTTTGTAAAAATTGTTTTTGATAAATTTTATGTTGGAACGCTAGGTCAATAAAACCTTTGTAAAAATTGTTTTTGATAAATTTTATGTTGGAACGCTAGATCAATAAAACCTTTGTAAAAATAGTTTTTGATAAAATTTTATGTTGGAACGCTAGGTCAATAAAACCTTTATAAAAATGGTTTGATAAATTTTATGTTGGAACGCTAGGTCAATAAAACCACATCAGAGACATATATGGATAAACAAAAATTAATAACTTGGAGAGATATGTCTCTCATTTCAGGTTAAATACTCGATGAGTTAAAAATTAAATTTCACTTATAACAAATAGGCAAATATTTTCCCTGAAAAAGGGTGTTTTTAGTCAACTATGATATACGATTGATTTTCAAATATTTTCAAGTTAAAAACCTAAGAAAGGGGTTTAAAAATTTGTTTCAATTGTATGAAAGCCATGAGTCACACATGTAGTGGATTTAATCTAATATGTTCACCATACGGTTTTGCAAGTCTTTATTACTCTTGCGCACTTTTAGGGTCATACATCATGAAATGTAACAATTATATGCATCACCTGTATTTGAAACATGTTCACCATTCCATATAATACAAGGAATGTATCATAATTATACACTTTTCCTTGACATTTATAGCGTCATAACGATTTGTACATATTCGAGTGTATAGGTGTTTATTATTGGCTTGTTTTATTTTAGAAAGTTGCCATTTTCTTTTTGCAAATGCCAATGCTATATCGTCTAAAAAATGGTTTAGGTTAAATCAGAGTTGTGTTACCCAAAGACACAAAATACTATGCATAGTCACGTGTGCGTAGCCACAGTTTGATCTAATAAAATATTGCTGCTTTATATGTAAAACTGCCCTTGTTGTATCTGTTTCATTCTCAATAAAAATGTATCAAATATTAAGTGGCTGGGCCTTCTCTCTCTCTCTCTCTCTCTCTCTCTCTCTCTCTCTCTCTCTCTCTCTCTCTCTCTCTCTCTCTCTCACGTCATTCTGCATGGCACTCCTCACTCCCCATCCACTCCCAAAACAAGAGTTTTAAATGTTATATGGTTGATTTTCAAACTGTACGTATATTGTTTGCTCTATTTATCGCCGTCGTTCTCTTAATTCCGTTGCTGGTACGATGAATTAACGGGTATGTATCCATGTTTATACGTCTGTCTCTCTGGTTGCATGCATTTCTACAATGTATGTATGTATGTATGTATGTATGTATGTATGTATGTATGTATGTATGTATGTATGTATGTATGTATGTATGTATGTATGTATGTATGTATGTATGTATGTATGTATATGTGTATGTATTGATGGCTGTATGTATGTATTGATGGATGTATTGATGGATGAATGTATAAGTAAGTATTCGTGTATACATCACATTTTTATCCCCTATCTAGGTACAGACAGTTAACTCAGTTCCCACAGACCGTAATGTAAATATTTTGTCAAATTGCTATACATGTTTATCAAGATCGGTAAAACACGCTTACATCCCAGGTATAATCTATCCAAGAGGAAACTTCTAAAACGATGAATGATATTGTGTACTGCTCGTTTTTGAGGCAGATTTCCATGTAGGTGCCCACAATACAAAATCAGGCACGGTGAAATCTTATTGTTTACAACAGGTAGGACCTGTGTGGTGACATCGATAACATTAAAATGGTTTTAGGTTAAAGCCTACCATTGAATACAATTGACTCATACGTAGGTTTCTTACAAAAAATAGCCCATTTTTATGGTGAGTATTTTCATTCAAACAGCGACTCTCATTCTTTTAATTACGGTATTTAATATTCAACCACACATAGGCTGGTTCCGTAGCTCGTAAAATAATTAGTTGTCCAAGACCTAAACTCAAATTTTACTTTTATAATAATTATTCATATCCAACAGCATTTTGTATCGAAACTTCCTGCCCTAGCATAGAAATCACACCATAACTGTTCTAAAGATATCGATTAATTTGCTATTACGAGGACATCTATCTGCACCCGAGCAGTAAACATTTCTGTTCTCGAAACACATTGCTACACGTGAGGAGTGAGCGATACGATACTTATCGTCTGAGAGAGAGAGATAAAACATACTAAAACGGGAACAAGACAGGGAATAAAGACAACACAAAATATGTTTGAGCTGTCTACTGAATTGTTGTTATGTTCTTAAATAGAAGATTGACGCCGAATTTATCAGTTAAGCGATCAAATAACCACGTGCTTTTATTTACACATGAGTTCCAATGTCTAAAATTACTTAAAGCAATGGAGATTATAACAATGGTAGACCTTCAATTACTAAATGGGTCGAATTGCACATTTTTTTTCAGTAATTGGGATTGATATCGACCATTTTTTGACCCACGTGACAGATGAAGAGTATGCATTTTTTTCAATGTCATCGGGGATAGCCAAAATGTTGAGGACAATGACTACGTGAGGAATACACTCAATTTATGCGCTGAATACGGGTTATACAAATATTTATTAAAACTCGAGAGAATTTTTGCCAACATCTTCAAAGCATTAGTTATTAAACATGTTTCAGAATATATCATTAGTTTGTATTCTTATAAACTAGATTTACCCTGTGATAGTAACAATCTTGTAGTCACCTTGAAATAACGGTCACTATATGATTACTAGTACACGCATGGATCATTCAAGAATAATCAACTCAATCAGACCATATGACCGAGGCGTCATTCGGAAAATACATCTAGCATAACGAGTATGCGCACTGGGAAATACAACAAAGTCATTGATTTGACTAGTATAAGACATAATTAAGATATGTGCTCCTACCGTCCGTTAATCAGGTCAGGATGGGCATTAAAAGGTATTGCTGCACTAATTAAGTTCCTTATATATTTCCTTCATTTTTGTACATTTGGAATAAATTCCAGTTCATTAGGTATAAGTTCAAATGCACAAAGACCATCTTACTTATATTAGGCATTAATCTGGATACAGCATATCAAAAGATCAGCATAGGTTATGTTGCATTTTGTAAAAATAGTTGCACTTCAATGAAACGACTGCAAAGTTGAGTGCAAATGACCTTTCTGAAACCGGTCGAATTACATCTGCTTGCTTTGTCATCCTAAAGAAACGTATTATTTTCTGTTTAAACTTTAATGCTGTTATCTATTTAATACTAGTAACATTCGTCACTAGTTAGCAAACTCAGGGATAAATCAGAGACAAAAATAGTAAGGATTTTCTTAGGGACGACAATTGAATGCTATAACAGCCTAATGGTCTAATTAGTGTAGTGATACCTAAAAACTGTCAGATGTGTGATTTTTTGTGTTTTATTATATGTATGATGACTTTTGTAGATACAATCTAGTTGTGTATAGTTGTTTACCGTTACAAACCTGGTAACTTCTAGTCGTATATGGACGTAATGATACAAGTTCGTCATGGTTCAGTTCATGACATTCACTGTTTTTAGATTAGGTGTTTTCCATCACTAAGTACTTAATTAATAAAAACACTTATATTGAAGTAAAACCAGGTTTTCGTCGTGTGAAATCGCATTAACCCAGTGGCGCATCCAGACATTGATTGACTTGGTGGGTTAGGGGTTCCCTGTTTACCTATATAGTATTTATAGCATTATTCGCTTTATATGAAAGTACAGTGTATAGTAAAGAATACTATAGGAAGACGATCACATGCGTTACTTAGTCATTTTAAATATATAAATGTCACAGGGAAAAAAATGTATTAAGGACTACAACGAAAAACTAATAAACAAAGAGCGGAAGCAGAAGTATCATATTCTGAAAACAGTCCATGCTGTGTCACAACATCAAACGTACTTGCCCCTAAGCACGATATGGTAGGGAAAAATCAGATCCATTCGGGACCATATTTTCACAGTATTAAGTCGGTCCTTGAAATAGAATTTGTTGAGTTCCTAGCAAATTGTGTTCACTATCAGTATTTTATTCACAACAGTATTAACAACGTCGACTTCGTTCCAAGTCCATTTAGGTTTGCAAATGTGTTTCGAATAGATTTAAAATTACACACCCTGACCTTGAAGCACCCTATTCTCTTATTATATTGCCATGTTGCGCCATAACGACCTAATGTACTATCATATGGGTATGCTCGATTTGAAAGTACCGTTAGAGATAAATACAATCTTGGTTGGAAATTTAAATGAAAAGGTTTACTTTTTGGGGATAATGTTTTTTTTATTTTTAATTATCATTTTGAATGTAAGAAAGATACAAAAGCAACTGGGTATGTACGGGGAAATATTGTAAGCTAATCCAAGACTATACTGTGCTTCCAATGTCGTCCATATCTATTCCCAACACAAACTCATTCACATATAAATATGAACAGTTTGGCTATAATTTGCGCGTAACGAGAAGTGCATTGAAGATGACCAGCTAATGACATCACATAAGAAGCGCGTCAATTTATCTACCCTTACTGTAAGATAGTTTTATCTAGGCCAGAGAAAACTTGCTCTAGCTCTGTCCACTAGGCTAGAAATCGAGAATGACCAAGGTAAACCTAACAGTGGTTTGTAAACGACGATATAGAATCAGGTCACAATTAATACTTCCGGTTCAGTACCCACGAATGTCGTCCCGGTCTATTTTGAGAGCATTTTTTCCTCTCTCATTTTGGTGGTGATGTATGCATTAGATTTAGTCATTTTTAGTATTGATTTAAATGAAATTGGTTATTGGTTAGAATATGAGCATTACAGTGTGGTTGTCTGTGTGTATTTTGGCGACAGTACACATTGAGTAATGAGGCATTGGTGCTGATCCGGAAGTGAAATCTGTTACCATTGCACGTTGCTTTTTTTACAGTCCAACCTCTCAGAAGAATGCCTGTTAACCTATGACAAGAACTTCACCGTGAAATCATCTTTGAACATACTTTAAATCAACATATGATTTATTAGGATTTGGACACAGTGGAAAGTTCAGAACAGACAAACAAATGTAGAGACTATATAGGAAAGTTAATTGTGGTCTAAGGCCACATGCATCGATAAAACCCTTTCACATTGCTTCCTCCCTTTGCCGATACTTTCCACTTCTCGCGATGTAGTGCGTGGTTTTACAGCGAGAGGGCATTGTCCCAGCAATTCTCGAATAGTGAACGAACAAACGAATGATTCAATAAGAGAATGAATGTAGGAAGGAAGGAAGGAAGGAAGGAAGAAAGGAAGGAAGGAAGGAAGGAAATAATGCATCTATCAATAAATGTGTATATGGTTGATAAAAAGTCAACCTGCAAAAGAAAAGTAAAAAGAGAGGTACATTACAAAGGTGTGTGCAGTTTACAAGAATTTCAATCTTTAATCCGCAACCATGGGATGCAAAGATAATTTATGACTTTCCAAACATTGGAATGTTTTGCGAATACTAATTATAATAATAATAATAGCAGTAGTATTAGCTGTAAATAAATAAACAACAAATAAAAATGAATTATATGCATATGCCGAGCCAGCCTTTAACCAAAAAGATCTGTGACGTTCCATCAATTCTTCATTTGTTTTTACCAGAATGTATTGTTAACAAGTGTTCTCACAAACATGTACCTTTCTTCAAAAAAATGATCTTTTTCCTTGAAACGTTACATAGACATTATTGGTCAGGATGAACTTTTTCCAAATTTGATAAACATTTCTGGAAAAATTACTTTAAATGCAAAACATGTCCAGCAATTCTTTTATTCTAATGAACGAAAGGAAAAGCAGAAGGAGGACAAGTGTTAGGATAAATGAGACTGAAAATAAATGAACGAAGGAATGAATGATGGAAAGAAGGAATGTAATGTATAAAAAAGAGACAAACAGAAGATTTACGTACGAACAAGAATACATAATATAATTATTAGATAAACTAGACGAAATTATCATAAGATGAAATATAAATATTTATTTATGTAGAGTCATAAAAGGTATAATTTATGACAATTTGAATTTGTATATGATATATAGTGGCAGTCGGATCATGTAAAGTTTTGTAAGTTCAACACTTTCTTTTGTGTTGTTTGTCTTGTTTGTTTCTGTTTTATAATTGCCTTCGACAAAGACTCAGTGAGAGTCGAAAGCGGTTAGGCTAATTAACAACTAGTTTTGCACCCGTTCGTTGTCAGTTCTTTTTTTTTTTTTTTTTTTTTTACATTTATCTTCATTTTCTGTGTTTGTCATATATTAGTGTTTTACTATTTGATTTCGTTTCACCACAACAAAACAGTATGAAAATATATATTTTGTTTATGTTTTTATGCTTATAATTTTTATTTGTTGGCGTCGTCCGCATTGAAAAATGTATCCTTAGATTTCGAAAGCCAGTTTCTCTGACTTGCTGCAATGTACTTCGGTGTATAATAGTGATATTATGTCCTTAAGAAATCCAGGTCATAATCTAACAATTTATTAACTGTGGTCATATATGGGTGTCGCACAGTGACACACTTGACGTCATTTAAGCATATTTAAGAAACGTCCGAGGAACTTCATTGTTGATGTTGAGGAAACCTCTGCAGGGGTCATCTGAAAACAAGTATCACTGACGTGGAAATTGAGAACACGTTGATTCTAATATGGCAGGTATGTTGAAAGGAATGAAGATTTATATGTGATGTTGGATGCCCGTCCGTCCGTATGTCTGTTACGAACATTGTTTCCGAGTTCACCGTCTTCAGTTACCATGATTTGTAGTTTGCTCACACTTGGAGCACGAAAAAACCTTATCGATATTCGTTTAAAAAAGTAAAAGGTCAAGGTCCCAGTGACTTAAAGAAAAAAAAATGGCTTTCAAACAATAACTCGAGCTGTCCGCCATCGAGAGTAACCGACGTTTGTAAATTGATTGCAATTGGGAAAAAGAAAAAAATCTATGATTTTGGGTTACAAATGTCAAAGGACAAGGTAACTGTATCTGAAAGAAGAAAAGTAGTTTCCACACATTAACTTATAAGTTCACCACCATCTTCAGTTACCAACCTTTGTGGATGGTTTGCACTTGCAGTCACGATGAAGCATATTGATTTGAGGTCAAAGATCAAATATCAAAGTCACTGTGATTGAACGAATAAAATGGTTTCCGTACAATATCTTTAGTTATCTTTCCACATCATATACCTGGAAAAAAACATAATGGTTGGCTATCACTTGGGATAAGAAAGAGGACACTCGATTTGGGGTGACAAGGTCAAAGGTCGAAGTCACTGTGACTGAAATAACTTGAATTCTCCACAACATACAGTTGCCACATTTTATTGATGGCCTCCACTTGGGATACAGAAGAAACTCTTTTGATCTTGGGTCGAATGATCAAAGGTAATCGTCACTGTGACTGAAAGAAGAAAAATGTGAGGGGCTTTGTTTGCATAATAACGCTTGTTATAGACCACGTACCTGGACCAACATTTGTGGAAGACTTGCAAATAAAGTCAGGAAGAGGCTGATTGATTTGTAGGTCAAAATGTCAAAGGCCAAGATCATTGTGGTTCAAAGAAAGATGGGTTTTGCAGGGGGAAAAACCCCCACAAAAGACATGTGATCTAGAGTAAGTCCCTCGAGCAAACTTTGTAAATTGTTTATTAAAGAAACCTGTAGATTATGGTGTCTAAAGTTAAGAGGTCACAGTCATCGAAAGTCTAATAAGAAAATAATGATTTGTGCATATTAGGTTTAGTTCGAGACCTCATACTTTGACCAAAAATTAAGGTCATTGAGACCCGTTGGTCAATAATCTCCTAAGTCAACCATTGTGCCTTCATAGAGGACTATTAAACCAGGGACGGGCTCATAATGAGCTATTCGCGGTAATCTTGTTATGCTTGTCATAACCTTTCTTCACCACCTACATATACATTTTCTTTCTGTATATCTTTATTTTCAGAGCTTCTGCATGATTACATTCTCACTGTATAACGGAAATTTTCGCCGCAATTTATTTTTATTACAATGGAAATTTAATCTCTGAAGCTACAATATCTGTAAAATCTTGAATTCTAGGTAGGAATCTGGGATAACTTTACTAGATTATGAGAATGGGCAAAACTTGTAACATGCAAGCGCAAAACACAGATAATTTATAACAGGTCCGACTCTTATCTATCGGCGCATTTGCGACCCGTATCTGGATCAATGCTGCTTGGTTTGGGTACCACGTAACTGAAAAACACAGTAAATTTTAGACACTTCGATTTTTCGACCCTTGCATTTGTGTTACTAAAACTCGAGGAAAATACCGTTTGTACTCACTTAAAAAAAGTTATTACTTACTCTGAACAGTCTGGACCCAGATCGTCACAATGCGATTTTAGATCAGTGTCTGTGTGTTTCGCCCAAAAGCATTATTGAACGAAAACAAGGACCATTGTCTGCCTGTTCATTACATGTCTGCGAGTCTGGGTCTTAGCTGCTCTCGGATGAGCCCTTGTAAAGAGTGAGTACTAATGTCAACTTAATTATGTAATCCTACTTTAGAATATGACTTCTACAAATTTAAGAAACCGCCAGTTCAACAAGATATTAGATCCGGGGAAAAAATATATAACTTGACAATTGTAGATGGCGCAAAGGTGTCATTGCTGGCCTACTTACATACGTCATCAGTTGGGGTCCTTTGTTCTGACCATTTCCGCCGTACTAGCACTAAAAAGCAGCAACGTTCAACCTCGTTAAGCCTTTCTCGGCTTATTTATTATTTCATTGTATCGTCTGTGTAAATATCTGCAGCTAACATCATGTAGATTCCGTATAGTACTTACGTTTTTGTGGTTAGGTTTTTTATTTTGTTCAGGTTTTGTTTGTGTTATCTTTTTTTTGTGACTTTGTGCCCTTGAAAAAGGAATCGGTATATTCTGAAAGCGCTTTGGCTGGTCCCACACAATCTTTGCAATGTTATAAAGAGAGACAGAGAGATAGAGATTAAATTAAAAGAGGAGGAATGAATTTCGCGGCAGGGAGTCGGTTTGCCAAAACGAACATAAATTTTACAAACTAAATCAGCATTGTGGTTTTCAAAGTATTTTTATCGGTTCCATATTTGTGCATAAAATACCCAAGATACATAGTGCAAGTCAAAATAACTGAACTAAGTACCATAGCTTATACAGAAACAAATAAGTAAAGAAAGATAGAAAGAAACAATTAAATAAATAAATAAGCTTCATTGAATCCGGACCAGCCGTATATGTCAACAAATACGACAAGTAGCGGTTCCTTTTTAACAAGTACAGTTGCGGTTTTTTATCAAGTTTGCTGAATGGTAATCTCTCTCTCTCTCTCTCTCTCTCTCTCTCTCTCTCTCTCTCTCTCTCTCACACACACACACACACACACACACACACTCTGGTAGGTACACACAAACACAGCGTCACGCAGATTGGTAAAGATGGAAAAAAGTATTTTAAAAAATGTACACGTACCTTACCCGCAAGTTTGAGACTCGAATGAAAATTGAAATCAAGTTAATTTTCCAAAGATTCAGTTTGTGTTCAATAGACTAAACGACAGCATTTAAGAACCTGCGAGATCTATATTGAATACACGGCGCGAAAAGGCATGGTTGGGGGAAGAGTTGACATCGGAATGCGACTTATTTTTATTTTAAGACACCTTTAAGTCTAAATTTGATGAAAATTGAAAAGTTTGCACGTGAAAAAAAATTCTAACACATTTTCGTTGTACAAAATTCAAAATTTACTTCTTTTTTCTACATTGGTTTTCACCCGCTCTGTTATTCCATTTAACCAAGGTTGATATAATTTGTCCAGAAGAAGACTTGTGTTATTCAGTTCGTACTTTTGACGATGTTTTGTTGTCTGTTTTATGTAGCTTAAAAGAATGAAATTATTGAAAATAACAAGTACGTAACACTGAATTAAATCCCATTTTGATATGTGAAAATAATTTTTCATTCATTCATGAACTGTTTGTCACTAGATCTAGATTCGTGATGAACGCGAGGAAGGCAGAGCTTAGTAAACATATTTGTTTTGTGACGTCATTAGCTCAAGAGACTTTCGTTCTCATTCACCAGTGTCTGTGCTTTTGTTCCACAATGTACATAGCTTGTAACGGTCGACAGAAACGAAACAATACAAGTAAAATCACCAAAAGTAAAGAAACTCGCTACTATTGTAATTATAGGAATTTATTGTTTATTTTTTATTTTTGTAATCGCTCCATAATTCCTGTAGTGACATTGAATATTTAGTGTGAATTCGCTACGCAAATTTTACACAATTTGTGTTTCACCCACCAGTTTTATACACCGACGAAAACAAAATATATCAAAAATAAACGCTTAAACATACTACGAAAAGAGGGAAAATGTGTCCGTGAGAAACTTAGTCGCATCCGTGTCTATTGTTCTCTCAACTAGAATTTGATTGTAAAAATCAATACAGAAGATAAAGTGATGGATATGTTACAAATTTGGCGTGAACCCGTTTCGCGGATTTTACACAATGTATGCTTTACTCACCAGTTGTATACACCGATGAAAATAAAAATATATCAACAAACACTTCATAAACATAATACAATAAAGTAAAAGGCAACAGTGAGCAATTTAGCCACACTCGTGTCTATTTTCCTATCAACTATAATTTGATCATCAAAACAGATACAGAAAATAATGCGTTAAATTTTGAACGAATTCTAAGTAATTCCAAATGGACTCGATATATGTTTTATAACATTTAACTGCAGACATTAAAAAAATTCATATGTTATGTTCGTTCACATTTGCATCAAGACAAAATATAAGTGACTTTAAGTTCCTTGAAGGATAGAGATGCTTTTAGAGATCCCTAATTTTTTTTGTATTTGCCCATTTGTTTAATTATACATTTAATCTTAATTATACATTTAATCTGACTTCCATTAATGTTATTATTTAAGATTACAAATTTATTATTTCTGTCACATTAAAATGTATTTACTGCTTGAAATGTCACATAACCCTCTCTATTATACACATAAATCTAATACATGGAATATTTGTTGTATGGCAGGTCGTTAAATGACGGAGGCATACATTTTTCAAAAAAATCATTAACATCATATTACTTTTGCTGGTATAAGACAGTCATTTCTATATGAAATACCCAAGGTACATTTTTTAGCATGCATAATTAATATCACTTGTGCAAAGAGAAATTAATAAGCGATAAGGACGCGTTAGAACAGGCGTGTGAATATAAACAAGTAGATACCAATGCACAGATATTCAAACCTGATCATATTTCACTCGGATCTGCAGAGCTCGTATGCAAATCACGTTTCTCGTTTATTTTAGCTTAAACACTAAGAAAATGTGTACAGTAAATACGATAACACAGGTAGCATGATCCATTCCTTGAGATTAGTTCTTGTCACCTAACAACAACCATCCACCCATTTCTGTGATAATCCATCCAATGATATAAATATAAATATACGCATATATAAGCAATTTCATAACGATACATATAATTATACATACATACCTACCTAATTACTTACTTGCTTAATTTCCCACTCTAATACATAAATAAACATAACATTTTCATTAGTAGTATATATATAAAGACAGATATATATTACAACAATATCCAAAGCAGAGACCAGTCTATGTATATAGTTTCAGTAAGGTGACTGCAATTTATCAGCATCTTTCCTTATTCCATATCAATTAATTATATTAAATAAACTGCTTTATTATATATTTCATAATGAGATGTTGAAATATATTAATTGGAGAAAAATGATGTCGCCACGGTGGCGATACCATTTTTATCGCCACGGTGGCGATACCATTTTTGGAACTACTTTCTTTTCCCATTTAGGAAATGTATCTGCCTTAGGCATGTTATTCAAATCTGTATTTCCATATTTAGGAATATTTCTTTTTTTTCATCTTCATCTTCTCTCTCTCTCTCTCGCTTTCTCTCTCTCTCTCTCTCTCTCTCTCTCTCTCTCTCTCTCTCTCTCTCTCTCTCATCATGATGAACAGGATGAACAGATCTTAAAATGTGTCAGGACTGTAAACCCTCGAGTTTACATTTATGTAATCAAGATGGAGGCACCATCAACACTGGCTCAAAACGAACTCCGAACACCAAAAAGTAGGCTTCAGGTATTAACATTTTTAAATTGTTTTTCCACATGAATCAAGCAAATTAATAGGGACTGAACTTACATGACCTGCTGTTATTAGATAGTCTGTGTCACCCGTACAGTATCGTATACCTTTTACAGTATACGACACTCGGACAAATTTTTAGGAAAAACTCTTTATTAAATATAGTATTAAAATTGTTTACTAGCGATTTTAACTCTCAACACAATCATAATCATGTTTGAATACGATGCGGATATCGGGCATTGATGAGTGTTGATTGCAAACCGAAATTATGTGATAGTCGAAATTTGTGTGCATTGTATGTTGCCGAACTAAATTGCAAGCATGCCAAGATTAAAAATTTACGTTTGAATGCAGAATAAAACAAAATAAAGAGCCAGAATCCATTCAATATAACTCACAATCATTAAAATCTTATGTTTACAGATTTTACGCTCTGAAGTCTGTCCAGTGCGACCGCTCAATTATGTTTCTACATTGTCCACACCCCAGCAATGTTCACTATATCGATCAGTGCAAGAAATGTGTTAACAAAAACATAAATCTCTTCCTTTTCGTTTGAAAACAGTAATTAATTTCACAAAATACACAATTGGAAGCATTATATGTACAAGCTAAATTTGTAAAACGTCGCTGTCCTAAAATTATAGTAACATCTTGAAACTTCTTTTTATTGATGTATTAATGCAGTCTTTAATCGCATAGGCACATAATGCAGAAAAATATCCATGCAAATCGACGGTTTTTGCCTTCAAAATATATAATAAAAAGATAATCTACTTTTTGAGGAGATATAAAGAAATATTTCACTCGTGAAGTGGAAACATTTTGTTTTGCCAACCGTGGCTTCTACTCTGGTGACAAAAGAATGTATCCCACATCTGTCTTAAAATATTTCCTTATATCTACTCAAAACATAGATAGTCTCTATACATTAAAAATATTTCCATTAGTTAGTCAATTCGTGTAATTTTTTAGCAGGCGTATGTTTCTTTAGATAAATATATAAACCTCTTTATGCATATTCATCTAAAAAGGTTGAAAATAAAATAATAATTTTCAGCGAGATTGGTGTTGAATATTTCAAGTATAGCAATGACATTGTGATCACACCCTAATGAAAGATTATATAAGTTACTTAGAATGTTGAGTCTGTGACAGAAAGAAAGAGGGAAAGACAAGTATTTAATCCAACTTTTAAGTTTGCCGTATTTACACACATTGACACATAGACTCAGAGCGAGAAGGGAGTCGCACAACACATGCATATATACAAGTAAAAACACCCACAATCATTCACTCGTACATATATACATATATACGTACATGTGTCCATGCATACATACATACAGGTAAGTGCGCACATGAGTAATATATTGACTTAAATATCCCCTAATCGATTTATGCATCATAATCGATTTCTGCATGGTACTCTACCTGCCGTCAAATAGATCGAAATATTACCTATATAGCCATGGATTAATTAGGTTGGTAAAGACAAAGAGTGCTACCTTTGTCGGTTAACAGTGATAACCTTTTCACACTATGTACCCTCTGAAGGTAAAAATGGCATATTTAAAAATAATCTAAAAAAGTAAGCGTTATACAAACAAGCAACTCTGCAATAAATTCACCAATAAAAACTTAAGGACGAAATTAATTAATGAATTAAAATGTATGAATATATTCTTGTATATTGCATAATATACACTGTGTCAAGATTTGTATCTTTGTATATATATATATATATATATATATATATATATATATATATATATATATATATATATGTTGTTACAACTCTACGTCTTAAAAATATGTAACTGTAAGAAAATGAAAGCACCAATGTAAATAAGGTCAACAAGTAATTTATTTCCCTGCAACACAAAGAGAAATTCAAAAGATACTAACAATATTGTGAATCACATTCCAAATAATCCTAAATGTCATAATCACTAGTCCAAGAAAATATAGAATGTTCCGAATGAATTCCAATAGTCGTGAATGTCCTGATATACCACGATGATACAATCCAGTATATCTTTGAATGAGTTCAAAAAAGTAAAAAGTTATATATTAATCCAAAAGTCAATGAGCACTTAGTAATTACAATCAATGTTTAAATAAATAATTTCTATCGAATTGTATCTGATTTCAACTGCACAGTGCAAAATCTGATCACAAATGGATTCCCACAGATTGCTCTAAAACAGGAATTAAGTTAACGCGTATCAAGTCTCTATTATGTACATATTTTCTAAAGACCCACATCATAACAGGACGTGAGTCATTCTATTGAAAAACCAAGCCTAATAGTAAATAATACCGGCCTCGAACTCAACTAACGGTATTTTAAAGTGCAAATAAGTACACCTTTACACATTATAGATTCAATATGCATAACAATATATATATATATATATATATATATATATATATATATATATATATATAGATATATATATATATAGATATATGTATATATATAGAGAGAGAGAAAGATAGACAAACAGACAGATGGAGAGAGAGAGGGGAGAGAGAGACAGGGAGAGAGTGAGATACAGAGACAGAGATGTATAGATAGATAGACAGATATGAAATTACTGTGTTTAAACAACAGCATTAAAATCTGGTTTTGCCGGGAGGAAAGGATAAACCTAAAACCAACTAGATGCGACATTTCACACGTTCTCTTCCTTCTATTTATTTTGTTTCCTCCATGTATACCTCTTCTCTAAGCAGTGACATGGCGAAAAAGGATAAACGATGCGGATGCGCAGCCAATCATTGTCTACGAATCAACGGAAATTATGTATTACTTTCGAATTCAGTGTTTAATATCTGACCGAGTAAGTAGCTATATGCATTTCATGAAAAATGTCAAGTGAAGAATGATGTGTTTCTTGATAGAGAGAAGATAAACTTTTCACATACGATGATTGATTTACTCATAAGTTGGTATGGGATTTACAAATCCATGTTGGCCACTATTAAAGCTGCATTCACGATAACCTTGGCAGCTAGATATGTATCTTTTAGACCCTCTGAGATTTTATTTTCTTCATTTTTCTTGTGATATATATTGTCTGCAAATAACAGAGATACGTAAGGAAGAGATATGGAAATATTTCAGCTTATAAGTGGTTTATTCCAAACCCTAACATTTGGAGATGTTAGGGATGCTCTGTATACTCGACATCGCGATGATTGGAATTCGATATATACTCTGGTTTTATTATTCATTTCAGTTCTTCTATGAATAAGTTCCAATTTTATTTTTTATTTATTCAACGTATATAATTTATTTTAAAATACCATATGCTAAAGGACACAATCATCGTGCAAAAAGATGCAGAATGTCCGAAAGCAAACATGTATCATTACATATGACTAAATGATGTTAACTTGCCCAAATCTTTATCCAGATTCAGTCGGAATAATACAATATGAGTCACAACCAAATCTTTCCCCCGAAATTTACGCCATCTGACTCAACTAGAAAATGCGTTCATGACGAATATGTATAAAAAGTAGGGAAGAGTTTTCAACAAGCGAATTTCTCTCCACTGGATCCATTTTTATATATTATATTTATTTCTTCTTTATTTACTTATTTCTCAGATGTTCTGTCTCTGTCTCTGTCTGTCTGTCTGTGTGTCTGTCTGTCTCTCTCTCTCTGGACAACGTGTCCATATGTTATTTATTCTGTTACGAGCAATAATAAAATGGTTGCTTTTGTTTTGGCCCCTTTGTTTCATCCAATGAAAATACTTATTTATATGCATCTTATACTCTTAATATTCAGTTTAACGAACTTTTAGATATGATAATTCGTTACTGCGTAAAATCTCTTCCTGACAGAAACATGGCTAAAAACATCAGTCGATGAGCCCAATATCACGGATCTAACATCCCCCGGTTACTCAATCAAATCGTCCCCCCGCCACTAACACGGAGGTGGAATTGCTGTAATCGCAAAGAACTCCATACTCCAGAGTCTTAACCACACTACATCATTCAATGTCGACCACACATCGTTTAGACTGGTCCAAACAACACTCACAATGCAACAAAGGTCAGTCCATTTTTTCTGCCTCTACCGCCCTCCTCCTAGGTCGAAAAAACAAGCTGACTGAATCTCTCTTATTGGAGCAGTTTCCTAACCTCCTGGAGTATGGAAATTCGATAGGTGTCAACCTGATTATTCTTGGAGGCTAATCTTTCACTTTGACTGTCCTGGAAACCCATAAACATCAAAACTCCTAGATTCCATTCACGATTTCATCTTCAAACAGTCAGTTAGCCAACCCACCCATAGACACGGTCACATCATATATATATATATATATATATATATATATATATATATATATATATATATATATATATATATATATATATATACACATATATATACATATATATACATATATATATATATATATATATATATATATATATATATATATATATATATACATATATATACATATATATATATATATATAGGTCAGTATTGGAGCGCAATGCATGTCTTGTAATGTAAATATCGTACATTAAGTACAGTTTCTTATCTACCGAAACATAATGACATACGATGCAACACTGAATAATAAATCATCTTCGTAACGGCATAAAGCTATAAAATTGTTCTAAAGATGGACTAGCATTCCACAGTTTATCTAAACATTTGTGCCTTCGATTTTGATCATTTAACAACAAACCTTGCATGATATTCATACTTAGCTAATACAAAGATATTTCTCTCAAGCAATAACACCCACCTATTTACCTGTCTCTATAATAATTTTAATGCTAGAACATTTAAATCTGGAATGGGTCCTAAATATACAAATATAATAAATTCTGGCGTATTGTTCTTTTTCACATTGTTCACTTCATATATATTTTGCCTGTGATGTACAATCCAATTTGCTGTAGGAACAGACTATATGGACTAGAGACATGTGATTATACTTAGATAAGCAAAACGTTTACTTTTTTAACCTGTACATTATTTACTTATTACACAGTTTGTCCATTGTGATGAACATACTCTCTGAAACTGCACCAATATTATCTAGTTTACCTTTACTTATTTAGATTTACATGTCTTTATCAGATTTACATGTCTGTATTAAATTTACATGTCATTTTAGATTTACATGTCTTTAATAGATTTACATGTCTGTATTAAACTTGCATGTCATTTTTAGATTTACATCTCTTTTTTAAATGTACATGTCCTTATTAGATTTACATGTCGTTATTAAATTTGTCTTTAATTAGATTTACTTGTCTTTATTAGATTTACATGTCTTTATTAGATTTACATGTCTTTATTAGATGTACATGTCTTTATTAAATTTACATATCGTTATTAGATTTGCGTGTCTTTAATTAGATTAACATGTCTTTATTAAATGTACATGTCTTTATTAGATTTAAATGTCTTATTAAATTTACATGTCTTTATTAGATTTACGTGTCTTTATTAGATTTCCGTCTCTTTAATTAGATTTACATATCTGTATTAGATTTATGTGTCTTTAATTAGATTTACATGTCTTTATTAGATTTACGGTCTTTATTAAATGTACATGTCCTTATTAGATTTACATGTCGTTATTAAATTTGTCTTTAATTAGATTTACATGTCTTTATTAGATTTACATGTCTTTATTAGATTTACATGACTTTATTAGATGTACATGTCTTTATTAAATTTACATGTCGTTATTAGATTTACGTGTCTTTAATTAGATTTACATGTCTTTATTAAATTGACATGTCTTTATTAGATTTAAATGTCTTATTAAATTTACATGTCTTTATTAGATTTACGTGTCTTTATTAGATTTCCGTCTCTTTAATTAGATTTACATATCTGTATTAGATTTATGTGTCTTTAATTAGATTTACATGTCTTTATTAGATTTACGGTCTTTATTAAATTTACATGTCTATATTATATTTACATGTCGTTATTAGATTTATAGGTCTTTAATTAGATGTACAGGTCTTTATTAGATTTCCATGTCTTTATTTACAAAAAATGACACTTAATTCTGTGCTTATAAAACTTCTTAGTAAAAATATTAATAAATAATAATATTTTACTTAACATAATTACTAAGTAATACTATTTTCTTATTAAAATAATTACTAAAAAATAATATTTTACTGAGTAAAATAGTTACTAAATAATATTATATTTAGTAATTGTTCAGCAAGAATATTTTACTTAGTAAAATACAATTAATGAGTAAAATATTTTACTTGTTGTCTTTAGCTTTCAATTACTTATTTCTCTTTATTTATCAATACCTGAAATTGCTAGTAATTACTAATCCATTGGACCAATTTATTAACTTATTTTTTACTCATTGTGACTAAAAGAAACATTTTTTTTCGGTAATTACTAGTAATGTTTTTGAGTGGAGGAACTTGAAAGTGTTGACCTGAAAATAACTATTCGTTACAAACTAATCCATGAGTATGTTAACGTCTGTCCGGTATATAAATTCACTGGTAACAGCGTAGCATTTAAAATTTCATGCGCTAACTGTTCACACCGATGACAACAAATTAATACAAGAATTTAATTTCAATCCGAATCTTCTATTACAAATTCATTTGTACGTTCTTTCGATAATTATTCTTCATGCTGCGAATCGTAGTTTCCGAGACCGTTTACAGAGCTCGCTTGATGTATTTTCATTAAGCTTTAGCAAAACCAGCCTCGTCTGCAAGTTTTTTAATGTTTTTTAGTCGTTCTGGAGTGTATGACATATATTCACCAAGTTTTTTTTTATCTAAATCTAGGTGATGATTTGGGGGAATCTTCTTTAAAGATCATTCGCAGCCGTTATTTTGATGGCATCCTATTCTGAAGTTGCCCGGTTGCCCGAGTCGGCGATGGTAAACCAGGAGAAGAAAAGGCCCTCATATTTTGGGAGATGGTAACCATTTTAGCAAAGACATTGTTAACTCTTTGAAATATTAAGCATAAATGAACACCTGGCCTTTGTTTCTGAAATCTGCTATTATACTTGTGTTGCTAGCAAAAGTTGCATTTGAAAGAAATTAATGGAATTGTTTGTGCAAGTGACCTTCCCTGAACCATCCAAATAACACGTTTGTTTTGTCATCCTATGCAAAAAGCCCAGAGGTTGAGCTCAACATTTTATTTTCTCTTTAGGCTTTAATGCTGCTTTTCGTGTAGTGCAGGTAACAGGCATCACTGCTTAGCAAATCTCCAGTGAAAATCAGAGGAAACAGATTATTGCTTTTATTAGGGAAAAACATATGATGCAATAACAGTTGATTGGCTCAATTAGTGTAGTGATACCTGTATGCATCAATCGCCAATCCCTCTAGGCTAAGCTCACATCCCAAAAGGCGGGAACTTTGTCGTGAATATAAGCATACTTGCGGACACACTTGCTTAGCGACCCAGTAATTAAGTCTTCTCAAAACATACAGTCACTCCGGATTCCTGCGACAAAAATAAATTTTGTAGAAGTTTGTACTGTAGGTTACAAATATATATATAATAGTGCAGAGAGTACTATACCTGGATCCTACCGGAGGATGAGTGATAATATGCTCTCTCTCTCTCTCTCTCTCTCTCTCTCTCTCTCTCTCTCTCTCTCTCTCTCTATATATATATATATATATATATATATATATATATATATATATATCTGTCAACCAATAAAGCAAAGGAAGTTAATTGATAACCAGGATTGCCTTATTATTAACTATGGGCAAAATTTTCATAGTAGGAATGGCTGCATGATATAGGGGTTTGGCTGGATCGGTGTTGAAAATGGTATTACTGGTTGCGATGGTGGTGGCGGTATTGCTGCTGATGTTGTAGTTAACGGCACATTAACTGGATAGCAGTTGGTTTGCAGAGGCATCATTTGCACAAATGTACACGGTATCGTGCTGCGACCGTAGCCGAAAGATGAGGGCATGAGCATCGCTGTTCCTGGAAGGAATGGCTGCATACAATAGGGGTCTGGCTGGGTCGGTGTTGTAAATGATATCACTGGTTGTGCTTGTGATTGAGGTGGTGGTGCTGCTGCAGATATTTTAGGTAGTGGCACATTAGCTGGATAGTAGAATTGCTGACCGTACTGTTGATGACATTACCGGTTGTGGTGGCGAATGTAGTGTTGCTGCTGATGTTGTAGTTGGTGGCGCATTCGCGGGATATAAACTCTGCTGAACCGGTGTGGCTGATGATATTGCTCATGCAGAAGGTGGAGGCACATATTCGATATGCAAGTTATGCTCGGTTTGTTCTGTTGCTGGGGTTACTTGATGTAGTTGCCGCGGCAGTGACTCCGATGGTACTGTTGGTGGTAATTCTAATTGCGATTTCTGGTTTCCATCTGCCTGTAAGTAATAAATATATACGCTGAAAATGTCTACAATATATTAACTAAAACTCGTTAGTAAGAAACCAATGTAGCTATATAAACTTCAGACAAAAGGAATGAAAAAAAAACCCCGTTCATATCGCTAAATTTTAAAAGTACAAGTTTGAAAGAGAAACTCAGTTTAATTAGTATTCAGAACTGAATGAAATATCTCGAGCGATCACAATCTTAGGTAGAAAACAGTGTATATTTTCGATAACTTAAAATATTTGGCTGAATATAATAACATTTGCATCATGATTGCAACACAAGAGTAGTATAGATAGTGAAACTTCTGGAAAACACTATCTCAGTCGTAGATTGAAAAATCAAATGAAAATGTATTAGTGCATTAGTGTAACCAGAGAGGGGGCATTGTTTTTACATCAATACATTTTTACTAGAGCAGCTGTAGAAATAGGAGCACAGCGCAAGTGGAGGCGGAAACCAAGCGAAATGATGAAGCATCGGATCACGTACTAATAACACAAATTAAATGTCGTCTGCTATAGCGTAGATGTAATCAAATGTCATCTGTTATAGCGTACAAATAAAATATATACATTTTACAGTGCTAATAACGTAGGCAGCGTGGCATAGATATTAACACGCCTGATCACTCCAGTGTATTCATCGTCGAGTATGATAGTGCTATTTGGTGGCGTAGTATCAGACTAGTGCCAACTATAAAAGTTGGCATCGCTTCAGATTACAGTGCACTTGAAACAGGTGAGCATAAAAGCTCAGGAGACAGTTTCACTATGCCTAAAGGCTTAATTACTTCCAGAGCTCCTATTTCTTGTAAATTTTGCTTAGGGGCTCCAATGGGGTTAAATTTATCCGTTATTTAAAGCAATTAAGCGTCATACAGGACGCATTGATGTAAGAAAGCAATCGCGACAACCCGCGCAATTCACCATAAGAAGCAACAAATTAAACATGTCCCTGAAAATGTACACTTATGAAGGAAGTATTTGAAGAAGGACAACAATATTAAACATCGTGCGTTGATACATACCAACCATTCTGAGGAGCTACACATATACATTTGCCTCAAGTAATTAAAACAAAAAGCTATGTACATTTTCTTGTCTCTTAATTTTTAGTGGGATACATTGTTTTGTAATTTACGACTAGTATATATTATACAACGGATGAACACGTGTGCTTCCTAATTCAAGTGACATGCAAGTCACATGCAATGATTGTCAGTTTAAAAATTGTTAATCAAACGCAAACGTTGTTGCTTCAGTAAACTGTTCTCTTAATTTATGAGCCTGATAGTATATCCTATTGCAAGACCTTCTGTGGTTATTGAGATATTTCCTACTGATGATCTGAAAAAAAATTTGGAATAGTTTCTGTATCTTTCTTGCATAGAATCAGAACACCATTTAAAACTCATTTTTGGAGAATCAAGTGTGAGATTTGTTAAAGTTGTATTAGATGAAATGTTAATAATTATCCTACTAGTAATGTAGTCATTAATAATGCAATTCCATTTCTATATCTATCTCAAATTCACTTATAAGTCATTCTGATGTAATTGTATTATACCACACACAAATGTTTTTAAATCTACCATCTTGGTTAACACGTCATATATCAACTGATGGTTTCGCAAGTGTAATGTTAAATCTAAAATAATAAGAAAGATAACAAGGTTACAGCAGACAACGATCTGTCAATATCTGGAAGTAAATGACATTCTAAACTTGCTTCGCCTTACACCGTAAATTGAAAAGCTTCAATACCAGAATTGTGTGCATTTACTGCCCGTAATCATAAATTTCTCAGTTTCTCATTCATGATATCTTGCTCTATTTTGTTTGTTCTTGCATACGTTGGCAACCATATATGTTGGCACTTTATAAAAAAGGTATATTCATTCAACTTTACAAGATCATCACTGCCATAAGGCATGGTGATATATTTTACAAGCATTCTACCTATACTATATAGCACCGCATTGTTAGCATCTCCTTTCATCTTTTGATCAAACAAAAGAAAACTCTACTTGGTACAATTATGATATTGGTATATAGTAATGTTTGTTTAGGATTTTCAAGTGTTACCCAATAATGAATAAAATGAGTAGATCTATCAGTGTGATTGTATAGATTGGTCTGAATAAAAGCAAAAGCATCATCATAGTATATTCATTCATGGTGATATATTTTACAAGCATTCTACCTACACTGTATAGCACCGCAATGTTAACATCTAGTTTCACCTTCAGATCAAATGAAAAAAAAATCTACTTGTACAATTATATTATTTGGAGTGAGCTTTGGTATAGCAATGCTTGTTTATGATTGTCATTTTCAAATGCTGCGAAATAATGAACAGTATGAGTAGATCCATCAGTGCGACTATATAGATCGGTCTGAATACAAAGCACAATCATCATCTCTTTATTCAAATTTTGAGAGACCAAGCCTTGCTCTCTCAAACGTTTATTTAGATACTACAAGGTTTTTGGTCTGTTTTCGTTACACGCCTAAGTTTTCCTCAATTATGCTTATAAACTTTATCATTCCTAATTCTATTTTTATTGGATCCATCAGGATGAAATAATTTCAAAACATAATTACAGCCGTTGAATGCTGGGCCATTTGCAATTGCGCCATCAATTATTACTCCTGCTGGTACTTTTAATTGAAGCAAATTTGTATTCTTCTTGCATGTTTTATTTTACAAGTATAATAATGTACATGTATTTATCATTTTATTGCTGTAAATTCCATACGCCGAATTTGTGTTATCTAATCTTGTGCAAAAAGCAGTGTTAGACTGAAGAGAATATTGAATATAGCAGTTTATTTGTTTTTATTAATAAGCCTGATTTCTTAATATGAATGACATATTGCTCTGAATAAACTTGTGCATATAATTTGTATTCCTCAAAATTTGATGGAGCATAGCTGAATTGAAAATTTTAACTAATTTTGGTGTGTAACTTCAGACTTAAAACTTCCAACAACCTCTTTTTTGGGTCATAAGATACAAACTTTTTAAGAAATATGCAGTCATCTATATTAATACCATCTAGATCCAATAAATTCTGTTTTGTTAATTCACTGCAAATAAAATTTGTAAAGTTCACAATTTCTTCTAGTTGTACTGTAAATTTATTTGCATTTGAATGTGTATGTCTACTCACATCAAATACATAATGTATACCTTCCTCATACTGTACTATTTAAATCATCCTACTTAAAACGATATTACTACTTGTTTGAATGTTATCATGCCTGATAACGTTTTTGATATTTGGTATCAACAAATCAACATTATTATTATCTTGCAATTTTTCTGAACAACCAGTTTAGACCAGACTTTTCTCTCTTCTAAACTTGCAAATAAAATGTTATAATTTCTCTAACAATTGCCGAATTTGACATAATGTCACTTTGTGTCGGCTAAGCCTGTGCAGGGTACGTCTAAGCGCTGATTTCAAATATGAAAAAATTAAAAGGTGCCTTTATTGCATGTTATCAATAAGTGCTCCGATGGTTCATGGTTTCGCTTGCTCTGCCCCTGCGCTTGAGCTGCGTTCAAGTCGCGGCAGCTGTACTTGCAAAAAATGATCTATGTCAAAAATATAGCCCTAGTCTGGTTCCTCTAGTAATATGTTTAATGTAATGTTTAGTGCTGTGGTACACGAGTTTATTATATTGCGCTCGAAGCCTCCCATTGTAAACTACTTACAAGATATGTTTCATGTAATCTGAGACTAACATACAAGTGAATTGAAAACACCCTACCAAGCCCACCAAATATCAACTGTTCAATTTTACTTATGCATAATGTGGTTCCGAGTGCACAGAAAAAACATAGGGTTGATTTGTTTAGTGGATCAAAGAAGCTTATCCATGGTCCATATTTTGCACAACACAAGTTATATATTTCACCATTAGCATAAGAAATAACGGTATCTGTTTTGGGCAAAACTTGCGATAATGTATTATTTAAATTCATCTTGACATTTAAGCAGACATTTTGGAAATGTGAGAGGTAAAAGATGAATTTTTAATTTGCATAGAAAATTTGTGCCATGGCTTTTTGTAACTCACTTTGCAAAATTAAAGGAAATTGAACAGAAAATATTGGAAATTCATCGGGAATTGTCTGACAACATAGATGGGGAAACTGTGAAAAATTTAGAAAAATAAAAAACATAATTAGTGGAATCTAGACAAAAAGTACATAGAAGGTGTTCTATTAAGATCGAAGGCTAGATGCTATGAGTTTGGAGAAACAAGTACAAATTACATTTTAAATCTTGAAAAAGTAAATTATGTTAAAACAATAAAGGAAATGGATTTAGAAGATGCGACAAATATATCAGACCAAATAGATATTTTAGAAGCTCAAAAACAGTTTATGTGGGAATTGTTTAAACGTAGAATTGTACAGCTTGATGTTGACGATACTCTAGAAATTAAAAATCATTTTTTTAATCTCAATTTTAAACTAGTCAAGAGGAAAGAGAATCATGCAAGGGTCGACCTACAATTAATGAATACTTACCGTATTCTTTAAAATGGATGGAAAAGGGAAAATGAACATGATCAGATGGATCACTGCAGAGTGCTATTTTTGGAAAGGTTTTGGGGGATTTCGATGCAGATCAATCAGTTATGGATATACTGACGAAAAACGTTGAGATTATCAGACTCAAGGAACTACCACATGTTTACCAACGGAAGCAAAAGACAGAAGATACATTAGCAATTGGAGTCCTATATCTCTTTAAAATGTTGACTATAAAGCTTCTTCGGTAACTATTACAGCTAGGATTAAAAAGTTATTCAACCAATAATCAGTGATACTAAAAAGGATGTATGAAGGGTAGATTCACTGGAGAAAATACAATGCTATTATACGATATCATGGATCAACTAGAAAACGAAAATAGATAAGGTTTGTAAATTGCCAGTAGACTTTGAGGAAAATTTTAATTCAAGTATTTACACTTTTTGGAAAAGCTTTACAAACTTTTAACATTGATGATTCTTTTCGTAAGTGGTTTAGACTGTTATGTAATGTAGACTTGAAATACGCTGTCTTCTAGGATATCCCCTTGCGCCTGATTTGTTTATCATCGGTGTTAAGATTTTAGCGATACATTTAAAACAAAATGTGGATGTAAAGGGACTGATCATTTGTGTCCTTGGGTATAAATTGTGTGAGTATGCCGATGATATTTTTAATCTTCTTGATGGATCTCAAAGTTCTTTAAAAGCAACTATGAATATCTTACAAGATGTTTCGTGGAGTTGTTTTTATTTCCTTCTATTATCTCGACTTAAATGTAACATAATAAAAACACAGGTTATTTGGACTGGAACAAAAACGTTTCCAAGGAAAGATTATGGCCCGATATGGACCTAAATTGGTCATTTTTTAACTTTACACTCGATCTTTCTTTAGATGTAAAACAAATGGGGGAAATTAATTATAAAAAGAAATTAACGACTGCGACAAAAATATTGGCAAGCTGGAGTCAAAGACATATTTTAGTAGTTCGTAAGGTAATTTTGTAAAAAAAAAAATCTTGTTTTGTCTATAATAATACATCTTTCTTCAGCACTTTCAAATCCAACAGCCGACGTTAAACAGATCTTAATATTACCTTATTTCAATTTTTGTATGGGGCGATATGGTAGAGAGAATTAAACGTGACGTCCTAGTAGCTCCTGGGTATAAGGGATGACTAAATATGGCTCACATTTATTCATTCTTTAGGCACATTGAAACAAGATGAGTTAAAAGATTGCTGGAAAATGAAGACTGGTCTTGGCAAAACTTTGTCAGTACAATTATATTAACAAAAAAAGGATATTTTGAATTCAGGGAGAAGGAAATTAAAAGAGTTTAGAGTTTTGGTAAGCTGAGTAAAAACATTTTTTGGAGGGATGTCATTTTGGCAGAATTGTATTGGAAAAAGGAACCACAAAGTCCAATTTGATATTTATTCCAGAGTATTTTAATATTTGCCCACCCTAGATTGTTCCATCAATACAAATCCAAGACAGAAACTGGCATTGAAATTCTTAATGATTTAGTAGATGATCAGAGTAGTTTAAAAACTCTTGAAATGATGAAACGAAAACCTAGAATCAACGATTTGTTGAAATACTTCTCCTTAATATCCAAAATTCCAAAATCATGGAAAGATGCTATCAAAAACCATTTAGTATGAAATAATTTTGATAAGCAGGAGGTTAAAGCAAAGATCTTGCACAAGCAAAATAAAATTTATTTTAAAAGATCTTTTAAAAAGGTAAAACGGCAACATACTTCAAAGCAAGAAACGTGGGTGCAAGTAATAATACAAATATAAGTAGCGTGGGTGGTCTGAGATTTATAGTCTGTCGAAAATATTTAATCAAAATCCCAAGTGCGTTTCTTTTAATTTTACAATAATTGTTACTAATCATTTTTTTTAAAAGAATAATGTACTTTCTGCAAGAGTGAGAACGAAAGTATTAAACATCTCTGTCTGATTGCAATATTACTTCACATTTTTGGTACCTTTTTATTAAACATTTTGCACCTTGTTGGCAAACAAATTTTGTATATGTTCAAAAATAAATATTTGTAGGAAGTTAACAATTGAACATTTTGTGTAATTTCTTGCTTATTTGGGCTCAATATTATATTTACGCTTGCAGATTCAATATGCAATATCCTTCCATTTATACTTCTAAGGAAAAAGTTTAAATGTATAAGAATTTTGAAAAATACACTGCTAAATTAAGTAAAAAGAGGATCAATTTCTTCAAAAATGGACATCACTCATGAATATGTAACTTGTGTAAGAATCCTTTTTCTTCTTGCAATTGGCTGTTTTTATTTAGGTTCTCTGATTTGATGACAAACAGGAACAAAATACTGTAATATCGGTAAGTCTATTTTACTGTCTTTTCTTCAATTATTAAACACGCATAGATAGATAGATAAATAGACAGATATATAGATCGATGGATATATAGATATGTAGGTGGATGGACAGATATATATATATACATTATATAGATATATTGATATATGGATGGATAGGTAGATAGATGGATGAATTAATGGATACATTGATGGATCGACAGATATATTGATAGATAAATGGATATATAGATAAATAGATAGACAGATAGCTGGATGGATAAATGGATATATATATATATATATGGATGGATAGATCGATAAATATATATATATAGATGGATGGATATATAGATAGATAGATAGAGAGATAGAAAGGTGGATGGATGGATATATGGATGGATAGATAGATATATATATATGGATGGATATATAAATAGACACATATATGGATGGATGGATGGATGGATATATGTATGGATGGGTAGACAGATAGATACATAGATGGATGGATGGATGAATATATAGATGGCTGAATGGCTGGCTGGCTGGCTGTCTAGATAGATATATAGGTAGACAGACAGACAGATAGATAGATAGATAGATAGATAGATAGATAGATAGATAGATAGATAGATAGATATATAGATAGATAGATAGATAGATAGATAGATAGATAGATAGATAGATAGATAGATAGATAAATATTGATGCATTCATCCGTTTATCAATGAACAAGCAAACACTTATTAATCTGTTTACTTCTTGCCAGATATTAAAGTCATTTGAAGAGCCTACAAAATATATTTGAAACAAACGATAGTAACATCCATAATTAGAATACGAAACCGGCGTATGGCTGAATTTTGACCCCGTTGAAAACATGGCCAAATCTTGCAGTGGAAGTGTTTGCGAGCAGCTGAGATCAGACCAGGATAAGATGCTTCTGAGCTGGTATGGAACGAAGTAGTTCCTATATAAATTTAGAGGTATTATTTGGCTGTGCCTTTCACTATGAAATTTGCATGACAAGGACTGCTTTTTAGAATGCACCAGTCATGAAGAATTCACAAACATATTTATCATTCTTATGGTAAGTTTTCTTGTATTTGTACTTTTATATATGTGTATTGAAAACACCCAAAGTATTTCGATCCCTCCATGGATCTCATCAGGCGGTGATAGCAAATGTCACAATACATGACACGTGCTACAGATTTCCCCGCTATACTTGGGTGATTGTTGTTGTTGTTATTGTTTATTTCTCCACCAACTTTATTTTCAGGATCTCTTGCAATAATTGCTTGCCATTCTCATCCATTTGCAGATTTGTATCTTTGTTTGAGTCGAGAAATTGGGAATTGAGCCATCAGTTATTTCTGTGACCATCACCACCACATATCATAGAGTATCTCCGGCATCGGGAGCAGTCACCATCATAGCAACGCAGTGTTGCATCTAGAACCTTGGGTAACATCAACTTTTTTTCTGCGAATGACCTCCATTTTCTTCCATTAGTTTTGTTAATACTAAGGTGCAGTGTGCATTAATAACTTGATTAAGGATCTTTTGTGCATGCTTTGCTTTCTCATGTGAAAGCACCAGGAAACATAGCATCACTGAATATATCTGATTTCCATTTATTAAACTGGGATTTTGATAGGGTAAGGGTCTGTACTACCCCGATTATAACTTGTGTCAAGGTTTTGGTCTTTGGAACTTTTCATGTCTTTGTTATATGAGACATACCACTTCTTGAAGCTTGAAGGTTTTGATTTTTTTTCACTTTTCATGGTAACGGATCAAAAATATGTGTCGTGAAGGCTTTCGTACCCTATTTTTATAAGCCTATGGACAGCTTACATGTGTAAGGCACAGTTTTGTAATTAATATAGGAACTCTTGATCTCTCTACATTCAATTATCAATGATATAGATCAATGTGATCAAGAATCAGCAATCATGAGGGGTCCTAAGTAGCAGGTGAGGCCAAGATTCCAGTTTCTAATTTACACCTCATTGGCCACATATGTGCAGCTCTAGTACAAACCCTGTGCACTCTGTGGGAGATCTCTGCTAGCAGTTGTGTGGGTGACTTGTGTTAGTTTTTTCTTGCACATCTTTTGGCAAATTACAATTGTAAAGGATTTCAGGATATACATTTAAATTTAAATTTGTTAGTTAAATGTTATGAAAAATTTAAATGACTTTTGAATTTTGTCACAAGACTTGGCAACTAGGTTTGGTTTCATATTTCAGATTGCATCAAATATATAACATTTTTATTTGGGAGGAACGGTTTTATTTCTATTTCAATTTGAAATACTGTGCTCTCATACAGGTAGCCGGCATCAAAACAATCATTTTCATCATTGGGTAAGATTATATTTTGGTCTGTAACTGAAGAATATATGAACTGACATTATTGAAAATTTCCCCTATTATTTCTCATTGGTAACGTATTGCTATGACGTTATATCAGTGTAACTGGTTGCATCTCATGTCTCTGACTGGGGTCAGACCAGGATAAAATTCTTCCGGGTTGGTATGGAATCAAGTAGTTCCCTTCTATATTTAGTGGTGTTGTTTGCCTGTTCATTTTACTGTGGAATATTCATGACAGGGTCTGCTTGGTATCGTGTAATGATTGGGAAGGAGTCATTCTTTATTTTGAGATGCATTTTATTGTGGCTGAGAAAGCAATGTGGTAGAAGTGCACATGTAAAGTAAGTGTGAAATATGGCCCAAAACTATGTTTTGATTGACCGAAAATGGAATCATGACCCCAATAGTCTTTGATGAGAGGTTATTCGTAATTATGCTAAGCAACAACTGACAAGTCTTGGTGTGTGTAATGGACTATAATAGGATTGTCACACCCATGAATCCTAGTGTGATTGAAATGTTGGTGTGAGTTCAGCTTGGAGAAATGCATGTAGGTAATATATTGTAAAATTAATGGCGGTCTGACTCCAGTCATGTAGGGATTCCAAAATTCCGTAATATCGACGTTTTCTCATAGAATAATAAGACAACGAATGATGAATCAGCTCCCCAACTGTTGTACTTTTAAAAAAGCTGATTAAATGTCTAGGAAATAATATTTGTCTATCATGTATGTCATTCATACGAACTTGCAATTTTTTGGGACGATGCATCCTCAGAAAACCTTAGAGGCGTACTCGAAACTGAATTTTAGAGTAGCAATTATTATATGTAAGCCCAATATTGGAGTACATTGCAGCATTATGTAACCAGTGTTTTAGAATGGAATGAAAGAAATTACTTAAAGATCATTCAAAGAGTGTTAATAAGATGAAAAATGATAACATGAACATAGTTTGAAAGGGCATTAGTTGAAGCTTTTGAACTTTACACAACTGATGTTTATTATAATTTTCTTAATATCTGGCCTTTTAGGATAATTGCGTTCCAGATGTATTAAAAACTTTAGTAGAAAGAAAAAAAAAAAGAAAACATGAAGAAGATTTCTGTGTTCTTTTTGTTATTATTATGTATTCGCTTCTTATTTCACATCAAGGCGAGGACACATGAAGCTATAGGTGGACAAGAATGACCTCTAGATTGGACCATTCTGTGTAATATCCACATATCCACAGGGGCCTTGTCCACTTGAAGTGCATGCTTAATGTAGATAAAGCCTTTGACCTAACTGAGACACTCTCTTCCCCACGGGGTTGGATGTAGAGGGTTGCAAGCTATGCTGGAAAAATATGGCTAATAAGGAAGCAGCACACAGTAAACTCCTACTGGTGCAAGACACGGGACGATGTGAACCAATCCAAATCATCACTCTGATATTTTCACATCCAAGATAATAGGAATCCACTGTTTCAGGCATATCCCCCATGGGCATCCGCAACAACCAAGCCAAGATATTTAGCCGAAGCAGCCATCAAAACAAAGGTTTTAACAGACTCCTACACACTGCAAATTGGCAGACATAAGTTCAATCAACACTATGTCTCCTCAATCTGCCCCCTGTGTAAAGGCCAGGTCGAAGATAATGAGCACTTTCTTCTCCTAGAACCGTCCTAAAGTGCAAACGCGAAAAACATCAAAATAAAATCCAAGCGTTTATTCAGTCCTGTACGGCAGGCGCAGCTAATACCCTTGGCAGTGGCAGTGAGCTCATGTTACAGTATGCGTTAGATTGCAGTGCTCCAACCATTATTTACGTAGTTGACCTAAGCACAGACGAAATCCAGCAAACAGATTGTTACTGTAGAAGCCTCATTTACAAACTTCACCGTTTGAGAACCAGACTTCTAACCTCTATCAATCTTGCACATAATTAAAAACAACTGTCTCCTCAGTATAACATTTTTGTCACCCCCACCTCCCCCCAAACAAAATATATGTTCTAAAAACAGACTTAGTTTTACCATCCTCCCATACATATTGGGCATAGTTATATGAAAATTCCTTCTCGTTTTCGTCTCTGTGTGTATGTATATACATGTACTAGAATTCCCAGGAAAGGACTTTGTTACCACTCTGTGGTCTTAAAATAATGTAACAGAAAGATAATGAAACAAACAATGTATGTACAATCAACACAACACAGGATTTACAATTGGAATGGAATCTTTTTTACCAAATGCTGAATAAATATAAGACAAGTCATAGGACATAATGTTCTAGAATATTACATGGTGTATGCGACTATTAACGCGTAACTCTAAGGAAATTCGGGGTTTATCTGTAAACAAAATCAACCCAGACCTCAAATGGAAGACACAACTTGTTTATCAAAACCGTCCTTGAACTAAAATATTAAGTAAACAACCCAACTCAAGTACAACAGCTAAACATGTCAACACCATATCTAACATTAAGTTTTAAGCAAATATTAAAGTCAAGAAACATTTATAATTTCCTAAAATATTTATAATATTCTATAAACATCACACATCACACCTCCCCACATAAAGAAAAAGAAAAATGTATGCAGTAAAGATTCCTTTTACATATGCATCTAATACTGTAATAACCAAAATTACACAGGAAGATAGTTTATGATACTAAACTTAATTCATAAAGCAATATAACGCTTCTATGCACGTGCGAGTGCATCTGCGATCACGTTGTCTTTTTCCCTGATGTGTTGAATGTCAGTATTATATTCCTGCAATATCAAACTCCATCTCAACAATCTCCGATTTTTATCTTTCATTTTGTCGATGAAAGTAAGGGGATTGTGAGCACTGTATACAATAATCGGAGAAAGAGCCGAGGTAACATAAACTTCAAAATCCTGTAAAACCAATATCAATGCCAAAATTCCTTCTCAATTGTGGAATAATTTTTCTGGTGCTTGTTACGTGTTTTAGAAAAATAACACAAAGGGTGATCCACACCATTTTGGTCTTCCTAAATCAATACTCCACCAACCCCTACATCACTTGCAATAACAGACAATCTAAATGATTGGCTGAAATTTGGTGCAAAAAGAACTGGTGCATTCTTAAGCATGGCATTTAACTTGTCAAAAGATTCCTGACACTTGTCCGACCAACGAAATTTGGTTTTCATACTCAACATACTTGTCACAGGTTCAGCAATTATAAAAAATGTTTAACAACATTTCCTGTAATATCCAGCCATACCTAAAAATCGAATCAGTTGAGTTTTACAAATTGGCACCAGAAATTCAAAGATAGCTCTGACCTTAGCTTCTATAGGTTTAACATTACGTTGTCCTACAATATGTCCTAAAAATGTGACACAAGCATGTCAAAACTCACTCTAGCTCAAATTAATCGTCAGATTTGCATCACTGAGTCGATCGAAGAATTTCCCAATTGTTTCCAAGAGATCTTCCCAGGTGTGGTTGTAGATAATGACGTCATCCATGTACGCATCACAATTATCTAGACCAAATGCTATCATGTTCATCAGACGTTGAAACGTTGCAGGAGAATTTTTCATTCCAAACGGCATGACTTTATATTGATAAAGTCCATCTGGAGATACAAAGGCTGAAATTTCTTATGCATTTTTAGGTAGTGGAATCTGCTAGAATCCTTTTTAAAGGTCAAACTGGCTGACATATTTCGCATTTCCAGTTTTATCAATGCAATCGTCCATTCTTGGTATTGGATATGAATCCGTTTTGGGTCACACTGTTGACTTTTCTATAGTCAGTACACATGCGAAATGTATTATCTGGCTTAGGCACAAAAATACATGGTGAACTTTTACTTAGTTCGATGAAATTATTCTCCAGTAGATAGTAAATTTATTTCTTCAAATATTCCTGTTTGAGAGGATTCATCATGTAAGGATGCTGTTTCACTGGTGTAGAATTTACAACGTCAACGTCATGATAGAATTTATTTGTTCGTGTAGGAACATCAAGAAACAAGTGTTCATACTCATGTAATAGCTGTTTTAGTTCATTCCTTTCCTGTTGTTGTAGATGTGAAAGTTTCTGATCCAGATTGTTCAATATTTCTGAATTTCGAAATTTGGTCACACCAGAGTCGCTATAGTCTGATTCTATTCCATCTTTGATATCTACACTGTGTGTGACAGGTACAACTAAATTAACTGAATAATTAGCTGGACTATCTCGTCGAATTATTCTTTTAACATATTTATGTGACAAAGTTGTTTCTGTTTCCGCCTCCCAGGGGTGTTAATGATATAATTTAAGTCATTTGCTTTCTTTTCAACGGTATAACGACCATACAATTTAGCTCTTGATCCGACTGGACAGATTTGGGAAGGCTAACAAGTGTAAAAAAAAACTTCACCAAAGCTTTCACAATGGTTTTAGATTTTATATTTATCAGATGAATTGCCTCTGGAAATCTTGTAGACGCACAATGATGGTCAACAAGTATTGTTTGCCTGACCTCGTCTTAGGTAAAGGACCGACACAGTCCACCATTATTCTACTACATGGTTCATCAAATGCAGATATAGGTTGCAGATGAGCCTTATGTATCCTCTGATTGGGTTGTCCTACCATTTGACAAGTGTGACAAGATCTGAAGTATTTAGAAACACCACTTTTAAGTTTCAATAAAAATGATTCGTGTGATAAGTCTTACTGACTCCTAAATGACCAGCCAAAGGAGGTTCACGGGCTAGACTAAGAATTTCCTATCTGTATGACTTAGGAACAACAATTTGATAGCTCACTGACCACTCGTCACCAGCTGGTACATCAGATGGTCTCCATTTTCTCACAAGTACCCCATTTTTCGCAAAGTAACACACTGGAACTTGTGTGGCTTCAGTTTTACTAATAGCCCTCTGAAACAAACAGGATATCTCGGGATCTCCTTCTTGTTAAACAACAAGTGATTGTCGTTTGTTATCCTGATTAGAAGAAAGAGAAAGAGTTGTCAACATGGATCACAGTCATCAATTCCGTTTGATTGATCAATACCTGAGGAAAAAGTGACCTCATCAAAAGATTGACCAATAAACGTGTCACCTAAAGGAATAATTTCATGATCAACATCACTCTGAAGAGCTCTTTTTGCCATATCTCTGGTAACTACACAAGAAGGGTACACATCACGGATTTCGATTTCGACAGGATCAACTTTCTGATCCAACAAGGCTTGTCATTTACAAGTGAATTAACCACAACCTTATCTCCAACTAGGTCATTGCCTGGTAATAAATGAACACTCCGTATGGGTAAAGAAGTCACTGCTCCAACAGTCACCAGTCCGGAAACTAAGTCTGACCCCACAATAGAGAGGAACATTTACAAAACCGCACTCTAATCCCAGAATAAGTACACTTTCACTAAAAGAAGACTTCTCATACAAAGTCAAAGTACCTTATAATAAAAGACTCTGAGAAGCTCCTGTGTCCCTTAATATTACAGTAGGGATAAGTTTGGCAAAATCACAACAAGGGATATAGAACCTTCTGACATAATTGGTTCATAAATCTCCAAAATAGAATCAGACGTTGTTTGTCGGACCCCACAAATGTATTGCCTTCAATACAAGGCCGTGACCTTGACTTTTTGTAAACATGAGCATTTGGAATAGCTCTGTATTTATTCTGTTCCTTATTTTTCAACCAGTAGCAATAAAAAATAATGTACCCTTTCTTTTTACGGTAAGTGCAGGTAGAAAGAGATAGGTGTCTCTAGTCAGTCTTATCAGATGTTTGATTTCTAAATGTTGTGCCGTATTGACATTTGAAAGTACGTATAGACTATAACCCTACCTGGGTAGAACTTGAATTGAAATTGTGAACAGTAAATGACATTGTGAATGTTTGCTGGTTTCACTAAAGGTTTCTCAATAAAAATGTGAAACAAAAATATCAATATGAATTTCAAATTCAACTTTAATATATCTAATATACTTTAAAGAGACTCAGATCAATCCCGGACGAGCCCCCAATTTATGTTAAGACTATGAAATTAGTTAATTGAAAATTCCTTCTCGTTTTCGTCTCTGAATGTATGTATATACGTGTACTATTATTCCCAGGAAAGGACAGAGTTACGACTCTATGGTCTTAAAATAATGTAACAGAAACATAGTGAAACCAACAATGTATGTACAATCATCAAACAATTTATTTCTAGACAGTTAAAGTGAAAATTCAAAACACATTTACAGTAACGTGAATTAAAATCCAAATAATCCAATAATTCTAAGTGTCCTATTTACAAGTCCTAAATATAGAATGTTCTGAATGAATGAATGTTCCGCGTGAATGAATATTCCGAATGAATGAATATTCCGAATGAATGGGTAGTCTGGAATGTCCTGATATACCCCAATAATGTAATCCAGATCATCTTTTAGAAGTCATATATTTAAATCCAAAGGTTGATGTAAGCCCTTTAGGTGACTTCAACGAATGTTCCAATAAATAATTTCTTTCGAATTAGGTATACAGCAATTACAGCATTACGAGATTACAAGGTTACAGCACAACTATGATTCCAAACAAACTGATGATTCCAAAGACAGATCATTAAAAGGAATACAATTGGAATGGAATATTGTTTACCAAATACTGTATAAATATAAGACAAGTCATAGGACATACTGTTCTAAAATATTACATGGTGTATGCGACTTTTAACACCTAACTCTAAGGAAATTCGGTGTTTTTCTGTAAACAAAATCAACAGGACCAAAAATGGAATAAACAACTTGTTTACCAAAACCGTCCTTGAACTCAAATTTTAAGTAAACAACCCAACTCAAGGACAACAGCCAAACATGTCAGGTTTAAGGTTTAAGCAAATAAATATTAAAGTCATGATACATTTATAATTTCCTAAAATATTTTTAATATTATATAAACATCATACATAACAACTTACATGCTCCATTAGTTTGTGCACTGTTGGGTATCCCGAGTGAAAACCGGAGTTATGCATATCCTGTTTGTTTTGTTCTCGGACAGGACCTAGCCAATACCCATTTTGGAGTATATTTAAGTGCTGTAGGAACTACTGTCGCTCATTTGAAAGCATGATACTCTGACTTCAAAATGGCACTCTGGCCTCAATGGGAAATTAACATTGTGAGGCCATTTTTGCACTGATGGAGTTAAGATAATCTGGTCTCTAACGGGAAAAATAATGTTAGAGCTACACTTACTGACCAACACATAGTCATCTATTGACCAACACCCAGTCAATTACTGACCAGCACACACAATTACTAACCAACGAAAGGGTTAGGAATATATACACGCACACTATGCACACAAACATATTTATATACTATCACACAAAGGATAGGATGTACTTGAAGGGGACTGAAAATGAAACCCCTTATAAACAAAACTATCACACTCTACCTCCCTTATAATCCATATTACCATAGTAGTGAAGTGTAAGGAGAAAAAGCGGTAGTCATATAAACGCTCTATACACATAATTATATACTATCAAATACAAGAGAGTAGGAGTGTTTACACACTGAACACGCAAACATCCGTGGGGATTTTAAGTTGCAATTGTGAATAAACAAAAAGACAGAGACATGCATACATCAACAACAAATAATATTAGCAATGATCGAGTAGCACCTCTGTTGCTGAGAGAACTGTGTGTGCCCTGAGGGTTAACATACACCACACCTCTTCACTTGTCCTTGTCGCAAGCTTCTCCGCACTGCTGGTACATACATCATAACTCTCTTCAGAAATGATTGGCTTTTCACAAAATCTCTGCTCTTTCAATCTCCCGTATCGGTAATCTTGGTGATGCCCGCGTCGCCTTTACATATACTTGGAAGTCATAATATACTAACATTATTTCAATAAGATAGTAGAAGACTCTACGCTGACATTCATTCTGGTGGATTTTCTTGAGAATAGATGACACAGTGGGCAAACACACCTCTATATATAGTCTACGGTCCAATCGAAACTGATTGGAAGGTTCCACCAATCAACACGATTGTGACATAATACAGTCAGAGTGAGTTTTCTATCTTCCAATCAGAATACAGCGGACACGTGAAGTCACTTTTGATATATATATATATATCTATCTATATATATATATATATATATATATATATATATATATATATATATATATATATATATATATATCCACTAGCGTTCCTACGATTTACAAATGCTGAACAGTGTTTGCGTTCCTACGATTTACAAGTGCTGAACAGTGTTAGTACAGTGCATCATATCTGAAATGAAGACGTTTTGTTGGGTGCACTTGCAGTGGATAATTCTTATACTCAGAGTAATAGGACTGTTGTTCTAGCGAGTATTATTCCAGATTAGAATGACTTGAATTGGACTTGTTGCTTTTTTAAAATTTCTTATCGTTCCAAGAATTGTTGCTGTTACCACCTTTTCCTCCTTTTCCATCAATGTAAGCCTATTGTGACTTCATAAAAAAACAGAAGGAAGAGTTAGAGACATTTTTACAACACCAAACAGACGAATAATAGACATTTCTTTTCAAAAACAACAACAAGATGAAGAAAAGAGAAAGCAACAGGGGAAGATGACAACTTTGGACAGAGAGAATAATTAATGTAGTGAAAACGAAACTGTCAGTTTGGTAAAAGACATTTAGACGGAGTTAAAGCATCTGAGAGAAATGTATGAAATTTTTTTTGGCGAAGTATAAGGGAAAGAGACCTTCACACTCAAAGATTTCTAAACCTTCCATGACTATATCGACAACAGCATTATTACTTGGACGTGGAAAAGGTTTAAGGCAGTTAAATGTCAAGTCCATATGTTTTTCAAAACCCAACCGTCCTTTATATGGCCACCCAGATCTCTTCGACAAGTGATACTATTCAAATGGTTGCCAACCCAAACAAAACAAATCTCACCATTATAAAATGTGTGCTTCTGTGAGTGAATATCTTTTTAATACTGCGAGAACAAAAATCAAGACATAGATACACTTACATTTTTTGATACATTCACGTGAATAGGAATCGTAATGAAATTTTCAGAACACACCACAAAAGTTCATTTTTTCCTTCTCTCTACTGTCTTTCGTTGTTGAATTGCTTTTCTGAAATGGGTTCTTCGTCTTCTTCTTCTGGTTTATTTTCTTCTGCTTGAAAATGTAAGGTCACAATGTACCCTTAAATAAGAGACGAGGTGCGACTAACGAAGTCTTCTCCTTCTATAAAAGTACCTTTTATCTATTTTCTAATCCAATAATATCCCTGTCTCCAGTACAACTTAGATCTGTGTTTATGTTTCATATAAGCTGATTCTTAACTTTAGTTTCTTTGGGGGATTAGGTCACGTGACACCGATAACCCATGAGTATTACCTATGCGTGGAAATTTCAGAATAAGGAAAGGAAAACTACAGTATTTACAGATACAAATGGTGGTTAATATAATTTTTCAGCATTAAGGTAATTGGTAAAGATAGGCTAATAAAACTGGGTTACTTATGTATTGAAAATACAGCACACTATGCTTCCCGGTATAAACTGATCGATGTTCCGACCTTTCATTTGCCCGAAGTACGACTGAACATGCACAAGAGCTCTCAATGCAGACAATATGCTTTGTCGTAATAAAGGCACCGATGGTGTACGAAGTGTAAATTGGATTCATACATAGTCTCAGTGGCAACTAACTGGGTGCTGGGCTTTTTATTAAAATATGAATAGTTGACGAGTGACTTGTTTTCAGTGTCTTCTATTGTTTTACGTATTAGCATCATTCAGTGTTGAGGTATGAATAAACATATATTATGATCACCTACTCCACTCGCACCTCAGTGAAATTCCCAGTATTTTTGTTGTCTGTTATGGATATATTGTTCCGAACCAGAAAGTTTCCGAAGGTGTCCACCGATGGTTGTTGACTCAATAAATTTGGTTCCCTACCCCCAACCCCCTAATATATTTCATATCCTTAATTTTAGTACTAGCTCAAATTGAAATTTAATAGCGTTAAAAAATTATGACTTTATACTAATTTGAATGTAAATCATAGATAAAATTTAAATTATATTTTAAATACTGGAAAGAGTATATTTGATAGGAACCCTGTAGCAGTCATGCTCATCATACTTGGAGCGATCTACTTCTTACCAGGTAAGACTGAATAAATCTTCCTTGTTCTCATGACTTCAAGTCAGACATTTGAAGCGCGTGTGACAGAGCGCAGAGTTTCCTTATTTAGCTTTCAGGATCTCATGTTCATTCCTGGTCAAACTGAATACAATTAAAGAAAGAAGGAAAGAAATAACAAAAGAATCAAAAAAGAAATATTCAAACTCACAGATAAATTTACAGATAAATAACATAATGCTCAACCATTGTTTATTAATATTTATATGGAAATAAAGTATGCTTAGAAAAAGATCCGTAATCTTTTTTATCCGTAAATCGTTATGTAAAGAAGCCTAAAAATGTTAACTAGACAACAACTGTGGGTAATTATGGCACAGGCATATACATCTGTATGGAAGCTGTTATTGCTTTATCATGGGTAATTTTTTATCCATTTTACAAAAGCATAATATTAAATTTTTCCTCGTTACTATGTACAATAATTGCTTAATCAAGATGAATGTTAACAATTACTCGTGTGCAAAAAGTTCCTTTTATAAATACAAAAGTATATTATGAGTAATTTTAAACTTTCCTTCAGATATAATATACTAGTATTACAATTATTTTCCTATTAAAAAAACCGCGTGAGTATATCAATAGTTTGCAAAAATAGTTTCCGCTTGATTAAAATAATAGATGAGTGAGTAACTTTTGCAAACGAATTTTGACAAAACTCGGAGAGGTGTCATCGTTACCAAGAGATATTGATCAAACAAAAATGCACTCTTTAATTGCATTTTGTTTTTTATGCTTTTGGAAACATTTTTGTCGTCCCTAATTCTGACTTTGAAGATATCTATCGATGATCATTACGATATGTCTTTTGTTCGAGATGATCACTCCCATACATCTTTTGTAAGTATTCTTTTTACAGATTGAATGACTTATATAGGAAGTTTTAGTTAGTAGCCAAACTTAAGTACTACCTTGACAGTGGTTGGCAGAGATTGATGGTTTTGACAACAAACAGAAACTTGTTTTTGAAAAGTATTGATTGCGACTGATTGTGCAGTTTATATAACTGCTTGGTACTTATTTCACTCTTATTTCAAGTAAAGGCCGTAACGTATGTTATAAGTTTGTGTTGACATATGTGGTTATATGATGGACTTGGTTATGCTAGACCAGACATATGCTCTCTCTCTCTCTCTTTCAACTAAGTAATCATACCACATTTTTAAACATACTTGTGATTCGTTATTACCTTTTAGTATTTAATGTTAGGTTCAAATTGCAATATGGTTCAATTCAGACTAAGTAAGATAAATATTTTACTTAGCTTATTGATAGTTTTTAATGTCATCATAAATTATTCTGGACACATTTGCGATATTTAATCATAGCTTATTTAAAGGGCAATGGTAAATCCTATATTTTATCTCACTCAATTGAACACGTCTGTTGTTACTAAATTTCAAACTTTCATTGAAATGTCACATACTAGTAGACCTATATCTTAATTTTCGTATTAAAAGACCACGAGTGTATGGCGATACTCTCCAAAAAGTATTTTGCACATGGTTATACCAATAGTTAGGTCAGTTATTTTAAATATACGGGATTTTGAATGTTCCTATGTTAATACTGAATATATTTATTTGTATGGTAGAAAACACGTGATAGTATAACGAGGTGCGAAGCCACGAGTTAAAATATATAATTGTTTGTACCATAAGATGAAACATATCTGGTATTTACGCAGGAAACGAACTTTGTGTTAACGTTTTTGGATTATTAACGAGTCTTGGTTCTGAGTCGAAGCTGAGAAGATTAAGCTCACTCTTCAGCACACCACCCAAATCCCTCTTGTTGTAAGTTCACATCACTTTCAAACCCATTCATAGATTGATCATATACATATCAGCGACTTAAGAGAGCAGTCGGATTGGGATGACCTAATATGTTGCAGTAAATTACAGTTTTGACATTTTGTAAATTATTTGACCATATCCAGATATATCTATCTATAAATATATATATACATATATATCTGAATATGGTCAAATAGTTTACAAAATATATATAAACATAGTTATAGATGTATCTGCCCTCTCTGACCACAAGTCATATAGGATTCAGCAATGCTTCACAGCAGGTTTATCATTGTTGTCAAGGTAGAAAGGGGTAATAACTTCATAGAGACGCGAAAGGCGTCGAGTCAGTTTTATCAACACTAATAATTTCCATTTCTGAAAAGTAATGCAGTTTCCATTTATTTGTTATAACTCACAAAGTCCTCGTTTTTGTTGATGCAGTGTAACTTCTGAAGACACACACCGTCAAGCGTCGAATGACAGGATGGGAAATCTTGTATTTTTACATGTTAAAATATTCAGATATATTTTTCAGATATGAAACAATATAAATGAAAAAACATATTAAAATGATTTCGCCAATAATTTTCTATATTTCACACTGAAGTATATAATTAAACCAATATTTTTTGACAAAACTCAGCGAGGTGTCACGTTTGCCAAACTATAACAATCAAACAACAATGCGCCCTTTGATTGCATTTTTGTTAAAAAGAAACTAACAATGTGCCCTTTCACTGCATTTTTGTTAAAAAGAACGCACGTGTGTTTCAAAAACCAATTCGTCGTTCCTAATTCAAATAATGAAAATATATATCGCTGTTTAAACATAATTGTCTTTTGTTCATGTGTATCAGTTTATAACGCTTATAAAATGTAGAAATACAAGTAATTGAACATATATATTGGATCTTCTATTACTTCTTTTTTCCCAATAACTGTTTTCATCCGAAATAGTCATGTGCAAACATGTGCCATGATGACCTACCCTATTTTGAGACTCAAATACATTTTTCTATGTGCATGCATTATATTTGCAAATTAAATAACAGAACCAGGAAGTTTTGGTTAGAAGCCGAACTTAAGTGTCTAATTTGCAGTCGTTGATTTCGATCATTGAGACGGTTGTTGACAACCAGCACAAACTTATTTCGAAAAGTATCGATTATAATCAACTTTGCAGTTTTTTAAAAGCGAAAAATATTACAAATAAAGCTGAATAAAATGTAAAATGCAGAATAATAGGGCTATTTTGAAATATTATTATATAATAGGTCAGTATTAACAACACACCTTAACGTCTGCGTCAGCATTGGGAACAGTGAACTATATAGCACTTCATGTTGTATCCAGTTTACTGCAGATATCTTCCTCGTTCTCGTGACCCACGGTACTGAAGGTCAGGTCAGGGTACCTTTGAATGCGGTAGACATAATTAAATATGTCCGGAATTTAGGTTTGAAGAAGAAATAAAAAATGTTAGAAGAGAGAAATGAGAGGGCGGGGTGGGGTGGAGTGGGAGGAAATGTAAGATACAAAGGTAAATATATAAAAGCTCAGAACAACGAACTGTCATCGCAAATAAATTTGTACGACTCATGAGTTGTCTTCACCTGCTCTATTTCCATTTATTTATTTAATTTTAAATCCATCTGAGTTCATATGCAAAACAAGTTTAATGATAACACTTAACATTGCGTTGTATTGATGACACATATGCTTTTTGTTTGAAAGAAGAGGCAAGAGATAAGAAGGACGGATGAAATACAGACTAAATGATTATCACTGGACAATATGAATCAAATATTGCCTTGTATAATTCTGCATAACGCAGAAAACTATGAATACCATGTCCTTTTCATATATAGGTAACACAATGTAAAGGACGTGAAGTTAGTCAAAATATATTTATATTGTTAGTACTCATTTTTTTTTCATTAAAGTAAAGGCCATAACGTATGTTTGCAGCTGTAGTCAAGATATGTGGTTATAAGATGGTGGTGGCTATTCAAGGCCAAATATATGATGAATCACTGCATCCATCTATCTATCTATCTACCTATATATCTCTCCATCTATTTATCTATCTATCTATCTATCTATCTATCTATCTATCTATCTATCGATCGATCTATCTATCTATCTATCTATCAATTTATTTATCAACTAAGTAATCGTACCACATGTTCAAACATAATTGTGATTCTTTACTACCTTTTAGTAGTTTATGTTAGGTTCAAATTGCAATATGGTGCAATTCAAACTAAATAAGATAAATATTTTACATAACTGATTAATGGTTTTCAATGTCATCATACATTATCCTGGTCATAATTTCAGGTAGACACATTGTCAAGATTTGGGTCAAAACTTCCTGGTAAAGGACAAGGGTAATCCAAGATTACCTCACTCAATTTAATACATCTTTTGTTACGATAAGGAGGAAAATACACCTTTAATGGCTATATGCCAAAAAGTCGAGCTCGAAATGGCAATATGTGGTGTACCCCGAATCTCAGGCTTCCTCAGAAAAATTAATTAGTCTATGTCATACTCTTTGAAGCAATAAAATTTGAAATTAGACACATACATCACTTTGCAATATATAAATATGGGCTACTCTGGTATTTGAGGTATAAGACGAAGCTTAGAAATAAGAAATCTGAAAATGCGAAATTCTTTTCTTTCACAACTAACCCTAAATCTACGTAACTCATGTTACTAAATGAACAAGTTCCAACTATCAGGCTCAAACCAGCAACAACCGGGCGGTTTCAATCGGAATAAGAAAAATGAATTACCCCCTCTTATCTAACCCTTTTGCTGTCAACTAAGTGTTATCACCGGAGAATACAATACTTCATTGTTTGTGAAGTTGTTAAACAGGCCAGTCACATAAAACAAGAAAAGTGGTCATGAGAGGTGTATATACATATAAGGCACAATCATGCACAGCGTGCTGATTTTGATAAACGTCAAGGCTTTACATTTAATTCGTTCCTTCATTCGTTTCTTCCTTCCTTTTTTCATCCTACATATGATTCTACTGATCAGACATACAACTGAACAATATTATATTGAGATCCACTGGAAAGCGAAAAAAAGTATCCACACACTTCGTATATGTAATTATATATACAAATATGATATGGGTATATCTTCAGACTGAAGGGCATGAATTTCAGGATGACAAGTTAATTGAGATTTTGTAAAGGAAATTGAAAACAGAAAGTAATTTAATACTGAATTCTTTATACAAAATGTAAAGCAATAGAAGAAGAAGAAGAAGAAGATGATGATGATGATAGTCATCATAATGATGAATCTTCCCGCTCCCTCTCTCATCCCCAAACTAGCCGTTCTATCTAACTAACTAACTAAGTAACTAACTAAACTAACCGTTAACATCTTGGGTTTACACACCAATGTACAATCTTTATATTTAACAACCATTCGGCTTCATTCATCTAATTACAGGTTCCTTCACAAGCGTAAAAGAGACCCTGAGAATTCCTTCAAGTGAAGGCAAGATATAACCGCGGTGGGTCAGTGGTTAGCGTGCCAGACGCGCGTCTGAAAGGTTGCGAGTTCGTATCCTAGCCTCAGATCAGCCCAGGCCGGCTACCTTAGTGTATCCATGGGCAAGGCACTTTTCTCCAATTGCACTGCATTACTAACCTACTTGAGTTGCTGATCCGTAAAACATAAAACCAAAACAATTCCCACTAAATATGAAATTTAGTTCTTGGCAAACGACGCTAGTATGAACACATTTGTGAGATTACCCCTGCACTGCCACACCCGTGACCTCAAGTTAACCGAACTAGTACTTTGCGATTTCAACAATATTGTTGTATTCCAACTCTATATTTAAGAATTATTCATACAAAAATATAACACACGAATAATGCTATACAATGATCTGTTGATGTACATTCTTATTTAATCTATATTATCGATAGCAAAATAGCCTAACTCAGAACTGATTGAATGATTTAGAGTTAGTTTATAATGATTGGTGCCCCATATAAGATTATAGGTACGAATAAAGTGAAATTGCCGAGCCCGATACAGACTGGAACTTACTGATACCGTATCCTTTTAAGTGACCCCTTGTTTAATCCATGCAACGCGTTAGTGTTTAAATTGTATTTTGTGCAGTGATATAATTTACAGAAATATAATTAAATTAAATCATTTCAAAGTATATGGTTTTGTTGTCCAGGACTTAGTTCCAAACAACCAGTTGTGTTATATGTAACATAGTGAATATGCCATCCTTCATTTATCTATGTTTCATGAACACATTTCACTTTTTTAAGATAAAGCGCCGCAATTCACAAACGAAAGCAAAATTGTTTTGAACAATTAAACATGTATGGAACTCCTCAGATACATGTTAATCTCTCTCTCTCTCTCTCTCTCTCTCTCTTGCATACTCACACACACGCAATTATATTGTCATTTATAATGCATAGCTTGAAATGATAATGTTGATCTTTTAGAAATATTCAAATTTGAAAATATGTTATTGTTGTGCCAATCCCTTCATTTTCTTTAAATTGCATTTGCTACCTATTTTTATAATTTTAAAAAATTGAACAAGTGACAATTGAAATGACAAACCAAGCCCTAGTATTGAAGTTTTACACTTTTTTAATCAATGCTGTAAATTGATACATGTAATATATCGAGTAATAATAATGATACATGCGTGTCATCATAACGAGTAAGAATAATGATACCTGTCATCAGAACGAGTACAATCATGATATATACATGTAAAAATAACAAGTAATGATAACGATACGTACATGTCATCATAGCGAGTAATAATAATGACACGTACATGTCTTCATAACGAATAATAATAATAATACTTTCATGTCATCATAACGAGTAAAGATATGATACATGCATGTAATTATAACGAGTAATAACACTGATACCAACTTTTCGTCATAAAGAATAGTACCAATGATACATACATGTTTTCATAACTAATAGTAATAATGATACATACATTGATACATACATGTCATCATCGAGAATAATATTAATAATACATATATGTCACGATAACGGGAAAAATTAATGATACATACCTGTCATCGAAACCAGTAAAAATAATAATACATATGTAAATAATGGTAAACACAAATAATGATACAAATATTAATGATACACACATGAACGCAAAGTTTCAATATTTAACGTTCAGGATATCGTGTCCCATCCTGGTCACACTGAGTACAATTAAAGAAAGAAGGAAAGAAAGAAAAAGAAATATATATTTAAAAGGAAACAAAAACGAAATATTCAAACTCGGAGATAAATACACAGATAAACAACATGATGCTAAACCATTGTTTATTAACATTTATATGGAAAGAAAGTATACTTAGAAAAAGATCCGTAAATTATATATCCGTAAATCGTTATGGAAAGAAGTCTAAACATTTTAACTAGACAACAACTGTGGGTAAGTATGGCACAGGTATATATATATGTAGTTATGGAAGCTATTATTGTTTTATCTTTCGTAATTTTATATCCTCTTTACAAAAGTATAATATTAAATTTCTCGTCGTTACTGTGCACAGTAATTGCACAATCAAGATGAATGTTTACAATTACTCGTATGCTAAAAGTTCCTTTTAAAATACAAAAGTATATTATGAGTAGTTTTAAACTTTCGTTTAATAAAATATACTAGTATTACAATGATTTTCCTATAAAAAAGATCACGTGAGTATGACAATATTCTGCAAAAATAGTTTCCGCTTGATTAACATAATAGATGGGTGAGTAACTTTTGCAAACGAATTTTGACAAAACTCAGAGAGGTGTCATCGTTACCAAGAGATATTGATCAAACAAAAATGCACTTTTTGATTGCATTTTATTTTTAAAGACACCGATGGCTTTTGGAAACATTTTTGTCGTCCTTAAATCTGACTTTGAAGATATATTTCGATGATAATTACAGTATGTCTTTTGTTCAACGATGATCTACCCTACTGTGATTCCCACATACATCTTTTGTAGGTATTCTTTTTACAGATTTAATGACCTAACTAGGAAGTTTTAGTTAGTAGCCAAACTTAAGTTCTACCTTGACAGTGGTTGGCAGAGATTGATGGTTTTGACAACAAACAAAAACCTATTTTCGAAAAGTATTGATTGCGACTGATTTTGCAGTTTATTGAACTGTTTGGTACTAATTTTGCTTTTAGTTCAAGAAATGGACGTAAAGTATGTTAGAAGTTTGAGCTGACATATGTGGTTATAGGATGGAGGTGGTTATGCTAGGCCAGACATATGCTTAAGCTCTCCCTCCCTCCCTCCCTCTCTCTCTCTCTCTCTCTCTCTCTCTCTCTCTCTCTCTCTCTCTCTCTCTCAGCTAAGAAATCATACCACATTTTTAAACATACTTGTGATTCTTTACTACCTTTTAGTATTTTATGTTAGGTTCAAATCGCAATATGTTGCAATTCAGACTAAGTAAGATAAATGTTTTACTTAGCTTATTGATAGTTTTCGATGTCATCATAAATAATTCTGGTCATAATTTTGGATGGACACATTTTCGATATTTAATCATAGCTTCTGTTAAAGGGCAATGGTAAATCCTATATTTTATCTCACATTATTGAACACGTCTGTTGTTACTAAAATTTCAAACTTTCATTGAAATGTCAAATACTAGTAGACATATATATTTTTTTCGTATTAAAATACCACGAGCGTATGACGATACTCTGCAAAAAATATTTTGCACATGATTATAGCAATAGTTAGGTCAGTTATTTTAAATATACGGGATATTTTATGTTTCTATGTTAATACTGGATATATTTATTTGCATGCTACACAAAGTGATAGTTTAACAAGTTGTGAAACCACGAGTTAAAATATGTAATGTTTTGTACCATAAGATGAAACATATCTGTTATTTACACAGGAAACGAACTTTTTTGCTAACGTTTTTGGATTATTAACAAGACTTGATTCTGAATCAAAGCTGAGAAGATTAAACTCACTCCTCATCACACCACCCCAATCCCACTTGTCGTCAATTCATCTCACTTTCAACCCCATTCATTGACTGATCATATACATATCAGCGACTTAAGAGAGCAGTAGAATTGGGATGACTTAATATGTTGCAGTAAATTACAGTTTTGACATTTTGTAAACTATTTGACCCTATCCAGATATACATATGACATATTTATAGATGTGTCTGCCCTCTCTGACCACAAGTCATATCCGATTGATTAATGCTTCACAGCGGGTTATTCACTGTTGTCAAGGTAGTAAGGGGTAATAACTTCATAGAGACGCGAACGGCGTCGAGTCAATTTTTTTCAGCACTAAAAATTTCCATTTTTGAAAGGTAATGCAGCTTTCATTCATCTGTTATAGCTCACAAAGTCCTCGTTTTTATTGATGCAGGTATAACTTCTGAAGTCACACACCATCAAGCGTCGCATGACAGGATGGGAAATCTTGTATTTTGACATGTTAAAATATACGGATATATTTTGAATATATGAAACAATAGAAATGAAAAAAAATATTAAAATGATTCCGCCAATAATTTTATATATTTCACACTTAGGTATATATTAAAACGAATTGTTTGCGTCAAAACTCAGCGAGGTGTCACGTTTGCCAAACTATAACAATCAAACAACAATGCGCCCTTTGATTGCATTTTTGTTAAAAAGAATCTAACAATGCGCCCTTTGATTGCATTTTTGTTAAAAGAACGCGCGTGTGTTTCAGAAATCAATTCGTCGCTCCCAATTCTGACATCGAAAATATATATCTCAGTTTAATCAGAATTGTCTTTTGTTTACGTGTATCAGTTTATATCTTTTATAAAATGTAGAAATACAAGTAATTGAAGTTACATATTGGATCTTCTATTACTTCTTTTTTCCCAATAACTGTTATCGTCCGAAACAGTCATGTGCAAACTTGTGCCATGATGACCTACCCTATTTTGAGACTCAAATACCTTTTTCTATGTGCATGCATTCATTTTGCCAGATTAAATAACATAACCAGGAAGTTCTGGTTTGAAGCCGTACTTAATTGTCAAATTTGCAGTCGTTGACATCGATCATTGAGACGGTGGTAGACACCCAGCACAAACTTATTTCGAAAAGTATCGATTATAATTGACTTTGCAGTTTTTTAAAAGAGATAAATATTACAAATAATGCTGAATAATATGTAAAATGCAGAAAAATAGGGCTATTTTGAAATATTCTTTTAATAATAGGTCAGTATTAACAACACACCTTAACACTTGTGTCTGCATTGGGAACATTGAACTATATAGCACTTCATGTTGTATCCAGTTACTGCAGATATCTTCCTCGTACTCGTGACCCACGCTACTGCAGGTTAGGTCAGGGTACCTGTGAATGCGGCAGACATAATTAAATACATCTAGAATTTAGGTTTTGAAGAATAAATAAAAAATGTTAGAAGATAGAAATGAGAGGGCGGGGAGGGGGATAGGAATGAAATGTAAGATACCATCGTAAATATATAAAAACCCAGAAAAACGAACTGGCATCGCAAATGAATTTATAAAACCCATGAGTTGTCTTCACCTGCTCTACTTCCATTAATTTATTTAATTTTAAATCCATCTGAGTTCATATGCAAAACAAGTTTAATGATAACACTTAACATTGCGTTGTATTGATGACACATATGCTTTTTGTTTGAAAGAAGAGGCAAGTGATAAGAAGGACGGATGAAATACAAACTAAATGATTATCACTGGACAATATGAATCAAATATTGCTTTGTATAATTCTGCATAACTCAGAAAACTATGAATACCATGTCCTTTTCATATATAGCTAGGACGTGTAATTAGTTAAAATATATTTATATTGTTAGTACAAATTTTGCATTTCATTAAAGCAAAGGCTGCAACGTAGGTCAGAAGTTGTAGTCAAGATATGTGGTTATAGGAAGGAGGTGGTTGTTCAAGGTCAAACATATGACGAATCACTGTATCTATCTATCTATCTATCTATCTATCTATCTATCTATCTATCTATCTATCTATCTATCTATCTATCTATCTATGTATCTATCTATCTATCTATCTAAGTAACATACCACATGTTTAAACATACTTGTGGTTCTTTACTACCTTTTAGTATTTTATGTTAGGTTCAAATTGCAATATAGTGCAATTCAGACTAAGTAAGATATATATTTTACATAGCTGATTAATGGTTTTCAATGTCGTCATACATTATCCTGGTCATAATTTCGGGTAGACACATTGTCAAGATTTGGGTCAAAACTTCCTGCTAAGGACAACGGAAATCCAAGATTATCTCACTCAATTGAATACGTCGTTTGTTACGACAAGGAAGAAAATACACCTTTAGTGGCTATGCGCCAAGAGGTCGAGCTCGAGAAGGCGATCTGTGGTGTACCCCGAATCTCAGGCTTCCTCAGAAAAATTAATTATTCTATATTATCCTCTTTGAAGCGATACAATTTGAAATTAGACCCATAAATCACTTTGCAAGATATAAATATGGGTTATTATATTGTTTTGGGCATAGGACGAAGCTTAGAAATAAAAAATCTGAAAGTGCCAAATTCTTAACTTTGACAACTAACCTTAAATCTATGTAAATAATGTTACTAAACGGACAAGTTCCAGTTATTCTACGTTGACACGATCAGGCTCAAACCAGCAACAACCGGGCGGTTTCAATCGAAATAAGAAGAATGAATTACCCGCCTCCCCCCCCCCCTTATCTATCCCTATTGCTATCAACTAAGTGTTATCACCGGAGAATAATGCACTTCAGTGTTTGTGAAGTTGTTAAACAGGCCAGTCACGTAAACCAAGAAACAGTGGTCATGAGTGGTGTATATATATATAAGGCACAATCATGCACACCGAGTTGATTCTGATAAACGTCAACACTTCTTTACATTTCATTCGTTTCTTTATTCGTTTCTTTCTTCCTTTATTCACCCTACATATTATTCTACTGATCAGACATACAATATATAAATTAAGATCCACTGGAAAGCGAATTGTATCCACACACTTCGTATATGTAATTATATATACAAATATGATATGGGGTATATCTTCAAACTGAAAGGCATGAATTTCAGGATGACAAGTTAATGGAACTTTTGTAAACGAAATTGAAAACAGAAATTAATTTTATACTTTATTATTTATACAAAATGTAAGGCAATTGAAGAAGAAGAAGAAGAAGAAGATGATGATGATGATTATCATCATCATCATAGTCATCATAATGATGAATCTTCTCGCTCCTTCTCTCACTCCCAAACTAGCCTTTCTAACTAACTAACTAACTAACCATTACAACCTTGGGTTTCCACACTTATGTACGCTCTTTGTATCTAATAACCATTCAGCTTAATTCACCTAATTCCAGGTTCCTTGAAAAACGTAAAAGAGACTCTGAGAATTTCTTCAAGTGAAGGCAAAATATAAGCCGCGGTGGCTCAGTGGTTAGTTTTCCAGACGCGCGTCCGAAAATTTGTGAGTTCGAATCCTAGCCTCAGATCAGCCCAGGCCGGCTACCTTGGTGTATCCACTAGCAAGGCACTTTACTCCAATTGTACTGCATTAATAACCTACTTGTGTTGTTGATCCGTAAAATATAAAACCAAAAAAGCTCCTCCTATATATGAAATTTAGTCTTGGCAAACGACGCTAGTGCGAGCACATTTCTGAGAATATCCCTGCACTGCCACACCCGTGACCTCAATTTAACCGAACTAGTACTTTGCAATTTCAACAATGTTCTCCAGTAACTCCATATTTAAGAATTATTCATACAAAAATATATAACACTCATAATGCTATAAAATGGTTTGTTGATGTACATTCTTGTTTTATCTATATTGTCGAAATCAATATGGCGTAACTCATAACTGATTGATTGATTTAGAGTTGGTTTCTAATGATTACTGCCCCATATAAGATTATAGGTACGTATAAAGTGAAATTGCCGAGCCCGATACAGACTGGAACTTACTGATACCGTATCCTTTTAAGTGACCCCTTGTTTTATCATTGCCACGGATTAGTGTTTAAATTTCATTTTGTGCAGTGATATATTGCAGTACTATAATTAAATTACATAATTTTAAAGTATATGGTTTTGTTGTGTAGGACTTAGTTCCAAACAACCAATTGTGTTATCTGTAATATAGTGAATCCTTCATTTACCGATTTTTTCATGAACATTTTTCATTTTTTAGGATAAAGCGCAATTGACAAACGAAAAAAAAAATAGTTTTGAACAATTAAACATTTATGGAACTCCTCAGAAACAGCTTAACCTCTCTCTTTCTCCCTCTCTCTCTCTCTCTCTCTCTCTCTCTCTCTCGCACATAAACATACACACACATGCAAGTATATTATCATTTATAATGCATAATTTGAATTGATAATGTTGAACTTTAAGAAATATTCTTATTTGAAAATGTGTTATAGTTGTGCCAATCCTTTCAATTTATTTCAGTTTTGCATTTGTTACATATACTTTTTTTAAAAATTAAACAAGTGACAATTAAAATGACAAACCAAGCCCTAGTATTGAAGTTTTACACTATTTGAATCAATGCTGTAAATAAATACATGTCATATATTGAGTAATAATAATGAGCAATAATAATGATACATACATGTCATCATAACGAGTAAGAAAAAGTATACGTGTCATCAGAACGAGTACAATTATGATACATACATGTAAAAATAACCAGTAATAATAACAATACATAGATGTAATCGTAGCGAGTAATACTAATGACACGTACATGTCTTCATAACGAACAATAATAATAATACTTACATGTCATCATAATGAGTAAAATATGATACATGCATGTAATTATAACGAGTAATAATACTGATACCAAATTATCGTCATAAAGACTAATACCAATGATGTATACAAGGTTTTTATAACTAGTGGTAATAATGATACATATATGTCATCATAGCGAATAATAATAATGATACATATATGTCACGATAACGAGAAATTATCTGTCATAAAAACCAGTAAAAATTAAATATACATATGCAAGTTATGGTAAATACAAATAATGATACAAACAGTAATGATGCACACATGACATCTTAACGAGTGAAAATATGAGAAATCGCCAACAGTCGTTATTGTAGCAAAATGGTCTAAGGGAGATAGCACGCCAACATTTTAAATATATCTCAAACTTTCGGAAATTGTGCGTCTGAATTATCTTTTTTTATGGTGATCTACATTACGTTTATATGGTGCTGACAACAATCTGCAGGGTAAGCAACCAAAAAAAAAAAAAAAAAAAAAAAAAGAAAACAGAAGGAAACAAAAGGACAAAAAAGTTGCACAAAATTAACGGAAATAGGACAGATTCGGCGCAAGCTGTAGCAAAATATAAGACAATATCAAGTTCACTGATTACACAAATGTTACAGGTGTATAGGTTCAAACACTCTGAAATTCTTCATTCATTTTGTTCATTAAGTACCAACATTTATGGTAAATAAACATGTCCACAAATGGTAAACGTGCTTGGAATATCTCTCTCTCTCTCTCTCTCTCTCTCTCTCTCTCTCTCTCTCTCTCCCAAAATTATATTATCTTGTGTTGACTGTAATGTAGCTTCCGTTGGGCGTGCGGCTTTTTAATTCTCATAACTTTGAATGGAAGCATGGGATAAATCTATAAGAAGATAAATCTTTATAAATGTTCTGAAGTTACGGACATGCAAATATTCATAAATACACATTCAATATCCAAGTGCATGACCAAGATATTTTTAAATTTAGTTAGTCGTCGGTGTCAGGGAGGTAACTCGAACACTTATACCAACATCAACAGACAGTAGAATAGTATTAGCTAAACCCAACGCAGTTGCTATTCGAATTAATGACCTTTTTCACATTGAAATAATTCGCTAGTAATTCATCAGATCTACAGTTAACACAGAGCAGCAGCTGGTCAGCTACTAATCTCTATAAAACAAAAGATATAAAAAATGTAATGCTAATTAAATACAGTCAGTGGACTACTGACTATGCGACAACTCGTCGTTTCGATACTACTCTGATCACTTTAGTAAACCACAGACTGCTATCCTTTAGCATAACATTGCTGGCATAGCTAAGAATTACTCTAGTGAAAATCCCTTTACTGTTACTCGAGTTATACAATTTATAAAAGACATTGGCTGCGCCAGAAATTCGATGGTAGGGTGGATAACAGAATACTGCCTATGCTTAAGCATGATATGCTTGAGAGTTCCTAAGATTTACAAGAGCGGAACAGTTTGAGTGCAGTAAAACATGAATGAAATGTAGACGTTGTGTTGGGGTGCGCCTGTAGTGGATATATATACCCGGAGTGATAGTGCCACTAGTTGCTGTAGCGAGCATTTTTCAAGAAGAGAATGACCTCAATTTGGATTTGGCTGTTTGCGATTTCTTATCTTCGCAATATTTTTTGCCGGTACCACCTTCTACTCCTTCCACATTATTGCAAGTCTATGATGATTTTAAAAAGAAGCAGAAGGAAGAGTTAGAGACAACGCCCAGACGAACAACAGACATTTGTTCAAAAACAAACAACAACAGGAAGAGGAAAATAGAAAGGAACAAGAAGAATACAATCTTTGGACAGCGAGAAGAAGGAACGGACTGAAAACAAAGCTCAGTTTGTTACAGGACACTTTGAAGGAGTTAAAACATCTGAGAGAAACGTATCAAACTTCTTTGGCGAAACCCAATATAAAGAGACCTTCACAATCCAAGAATTATAAACCTTCCGTGACTACATCAACGGCTACCACTGAGACGTGAGCAGCTACGGCAGTCATTACTACCACCTCTTTTTACTCTCTTGCTTTTTAATGTCTTGACTGGAATGGATCCATCTTCTTCTGCTGCTTGTCTTGCCGTTTCGAATTTCGTCACTGGAAAAGGTTTTTCTTGTGGTTCTTTTTCTGCTTCTGAAGGTTGGTCTTTTATCTCTTTTTTCACTATCTTGGGACGCTCTAAAGACCAATGTCCTTTTCATTGACAATAATAACGGGCGTATGCGCGTTTGTCTCCGTGTCTGTTTCTCCTGTCTTGAAGGTTTCTTTTGTTTGTTGTTGTGGATATTCTGTAGTCCAATGTCTTTTCTCCTAACAGACATAACATGTATCTTGAATTTTATCTCCAGAGAAGTAGTCAGAAGTGTTTTTCGATGAGTCTTTTCTAATGACTCTCTAAATCTTTGACTATGAGTGTGATAGGTTGTGCCACTTTCCTCTTCGCAGATTGAAACTGAATCAGTGTTTTCTCTTAGGTAGAGGGTGATCTATATATAAGGAGTGTGAGGTAACATAAGCAAATCAAATTTGAATAATCTACGGTAAGAAAACGATAACACACTTCCAATGAGAAACCAGAAACCATGCAATGACGACGTTTTGTGCCACTCAGCACCCTCGAAGAAGTTTTGGCAGAAGTTCACTCTTGCGATTTTGAAGAGGACATGAGTGATCTTTATTCAACGTCACAAGACCGAGAGAGTCAAGAAAAGAAATTCGTGATGTAACCCCTGAAGATTATTTTCGCATTCGAGCTCCCCACAAAATGAATTTCAGAAAAGTAGAACGACTGAAAACATTTACACAGTTAAATTTAAAGAGTTCAAGTCTCAAATGCTGGCAAAGATAGCAGCTGTCTTCATTACGGGCTTAAATAAGTCTTATGTTAAAGATTACGATCCTTTGCTACTGTCCATCACTCACGAGAGTTTGAAATTTCCTATTGGATCGAATGTAGTATTCCTGCAGAATGGACTTCTTCTAAAATCTAGAACAAAATTCAACACATTCAACAAATGAATGATGAGTTTGTCATGGCCGATGGAAAAGCCATGCTTCATATGACACACGTTTAACCAGTGACATCACATGAAACAATTCCGACAAAAGAAAAGAGCTTTCTTATTATTGAAACTGCGTCCAATTTGTGAATAGCATGTTCGTACCAACAACAAAAAGTCACAGGTGTGTGCAGGAAAGAAACAATGTCGTATTTGTGGCCAAGCCGTTGAGTTAAAATATCAATGCTATATTCAAAGATATGACAACAAACTCGAGGAATTATTAAATGACCAGAACAAGAAGAAAAAAAAAACGAGACCATAGTGTTGATTTTAACATTTTTTACTTTGAATGTTCTCAAGGGACAGGGATTCGCATTCCTAATTTTTTTGTGTTGCTCATCGCGTTTGCCACGACTGTATTCAGGAACCTTTCTTGATCGCAGTTGGAATTGTAGGATAATTCCAAGGAGACGCGAACAGATAGTTCGTGGCTTGTATACTCTTTGTCATTTTGCTGAGTAGGTTCTAGACTCCACAGACGACACCTGGAACGAATAGGAGGTGAAATCGCTATGAAAACTGTCATCAATCGGCTACAGTCGTTGCTCACAATTTTTCTTTTGAAACATTTTTCAGAACAAGGAACATAATTTCCAAAAGTCACCATCAATGAAGCCAAAGTCATTTACACGAATTGCGAAACATAGTGTTTAATGATTCTGTGAGTTATTTGGCTATGCCTTTGAGTAAAATGCCTTAAAATGTCTTAAAACGTTTGCAATAACGGAGATGACTAAAGTCTATTGTCCACACGTTTTCAATACCTAAGCATTTTGCCTGAAGTTCATTACTGCGACCCCGACGGGATGCGAACAGAACAGCGAATACACCAACAGCTTTACGACTGGAAGGATTTATGTGACTGGAAAAGTCTTGGATTCGACACTTGGAAACAAGAGGTTGCTGATTATGACAAAGACGGGAGTGACTGATGAAAGAAAGAAAACAGGAACTTTGTTTCGAAATCTAAAAATTGTTGATGTATCATGAAAATCAAACATGTATAAAATATCTTACGTCCTTGATGACTGTCTCATAATTTTCCTAACTACTCGAGAGTTACGGCTATATCCGCCGTTCTCAACATGATGGACAAAGGTCAGATTATCAAAGTTGGGAGTGATTGTATCTTCGCCATCCCTTTAACATGTTGATTGCTGGACCGAGTGGTTCAGGCAAAACCGAATTTTGAAATATGTGATCGAACACAAACATCTTCTCAATCGTCCTCCACAACGTATCGTGTGGTGTTACAGTGAGTGGCAATCGGCTTACACATTACTCCAAGAAAGTGAAGGAGAATCCATGTCGTTTGTAGAAGTAATTCCTCGCAAAGACGACGGGATCGTGTCTGACTCTACTCAAATGTATCTCGTCATCTTCGATGACATGTTAGGAGAAGACGAAGAAGAAATTAAACTTTGGTTTACATGAAAAGCATATCATCGTAATGCCAATAGTATTTACATTACTCAAAATGTATTTCAAGAAAATAAAGCGCATCGGACCTTCATTATGTAGTGTTGTTTGAAAGTCCAAGAGATAAATCTCAAGTTCAAGTCTTCGCTAAACAGTTAGGAACACCTTGGCTGGTTTATGCTTATGGCCACGCCACTCAATTGCAACATGTGTATTTACGGATCTTTTTAATACCTACCTCTCCAGATTATTGGAGATTTGTACGGATTTGTTTCACGATTGGTGTCAAGAAGGAGGTTCAGTCATTTACACTTCGCTTTCCTCGTTTTCATCTGTCTAAAAACAAAAACTATAAAATAACATTCATTTCGATCATTTCTGACAGTATTCAAGATGCTATCCTTTTCATCTTATCCTCCTTCCAAATTGATTCCTGCACTGTATGTTATCAGTCGCAAAACATATTTTAACAAATGCACAAGTGCGTTCATATTTGCCAGAAGACAGTCGCAAAGAAGTGTTACGATGGTTTACTTTGATAGCAGGTAAATTGCTGCAAGTAAGTATTTGCATTCCTTAGCAAACACAGCGTTTTCTTGAAGAAAAAAAAAAAAAAAAAAAAATTAAAGCAGCTTTGACGCAAGTGTCCTATCCGAGAATTGATACTCAATCCAAGCAAGAAATCATCTTGAAACCAGGTTTAGGTGGATCTCTAGGAGTTGTCATCATTCGTTCACTTTCACGATGGGATCTTAATACCGAAGCTAACAAAGAACACAATCTACCCAAAATCACTGTATATCAATATCTCCAAAGAAGAAAATAAAAAAGAACACAACCCTTTCAAGAAAGAGAGATACTTCAAGTTGAACGCACACAAAATCACGAAAACCCGGATCTGTAACCGTCTCTGTTTCATCTTCTCCCGCTCTCCCTCCTCCGCTATTGATGATGCCAGCGAAACCAGATTAAAGACAAGTGTTTCATCAGCTGATGAAAAATGAAAACTCATCTCTAAAGATACTTCTACTTATTTTTCTACTGACCTATATGCTGCTGCGGCAGATAAAAAGGTGGTATCCTCTAAGAAAAGGTGAACGACCGAACAGGCATATTACAAAGTTTAGTAAATTTGTCCAAACAAGAACAGGTACAATGTAGTCCGTTGACAACACGTCGTCATCCAGTAGTGTCTATAGTCAAATTGTTATGACGTCCCGACAATTAATGCAGACGAATTACAATATAAATGAAGAAGTGTTAGGCAAGATTCATTCAATTCCTCATAAAAATATGTCTTCCTCTCAAAGTTCACACCATCGTCGACGTCCAAAGATGTCTCTTCCACAAAAAAAAAACGAAAACAAATAAGACTGTACCTTCTCCTTCAAATAAACATTGAGATGTCTTATCAGTACTTACGATAGCCAATGCTTAGATGTAAAAACAAAATCATTCAAAATGTACCAACTGAAATTGTCGATACGGTGTGCGAATGTTATTGCAACGTCATTGAAGGATAGGTTCCTTTAACCAAGATACAGAAACAGTGATTAGGACGACATCTTCATCTTCTTCGACAAAAGATGAAGAAAAATAATTTCAGTTAGAAAAAAGATATAAAAAATGCTCATTCAACGAGAAGGATTCCTTTACAGGATTCAAGTCCGTCGTTAAAAGTCGCTACTCCCATGTTTGAATTGATTGCTGGTCCTCTTTTAGGAGGAGTGTAAAGGTGAGGATAAACAAGAGAGACATTTCTGGACGGAAATCGCATTTGATCCCCTGGATTTTATGGAAGGACGAAATTAACTTTAGTTTCCTACAAATGGAGGATGAAACAATACCGCTGGTACGAACAACGGATACCGCACTTACCTCCTAATCCTAATCTCACAGAGATATCACACTTACAAAAACAGCAGCAGCATCTCCTTAGACAAAGACAAACACCCAAGATGAACCGATCTGTTACTCATATTGCTGTTCGGACAACTAAAGCAATGCGATACAAGAAATAGCACAGGCAGTAAAAAGCACCTGTAGTTATTGATCTTATTGAACAGCAACAACATGTATATAATTTTATCCAGGATTTACTACAATCCTGCCCATGCAGCTGGCCACGGACGAACTAAAAAATTGTATCGCGCAGCCAAAACCAAACTCAAAAGTTCTGGTATGCAAGATGTACGACAATGGTTACAAGAACAATCGATCTACACGTTGTACAGATACCTTGAACGAACATTTTCCAGAAGTGAAACCAAAGTAGCAAATGTATATGTGTTTTCAAAATCGGCTTTGGGAATATCTCTTGACCTCTTAAACAAGTTCAGAGCTAGTGCGAGCTTTAACAATCGTCTTCATACAAAGTGGTTGACACCGACTGGGAAACATACAAAGTCATAATTTCTTAGTCAAGTTTTTCCGAAAGAATTGAAAAAACGTCACATTAATTTTTTCACTACTGAAAAGCCTAAAACTAAAGCCAGTGTCGTAGAACGTCTTCAAAGAACATTAAATGAACATATATGAAATGTTAAGATACCCTCAAATACAGCTACGTGGCCCCACATCTAGTCAAAGCTTGCAATCAATCGTACCAAAGCAGCATCACATGTGCTCCAGAAGAAGCGACACCTCAAACCTAAGTGACTCTCTTTGATTTATCGTTTGTAACGCCAGAGACCAGAAACAAAAGAAGTGTTAAACACCGAAGATTGGATTCGCATTGGAAAAATAAAACGCACTTTTGACAAAGACTATTTACCCAACTGTACGACAGTACTGATCCGTGTCACAGGACAAGTAAGTGGACGTCACTCACCCGCCTATAAATTGGAAGATATGAGTGAAGAAGTGTTAAAATTAACATTTTGCTTGCCCGACTTACAACGGGTGACCGAGAAAGACAACAACGTGTACAATATTCAAAGCATTTTCGATCAAAGGACATGTAAAATGGGAAAACATCGCATCCAAGAAGTCAAAGTTCGTTAGAAAGGATATCGACCCTGTTTGGATTCTTCGATTACAGCTTCACAAGCTATCGACTATAAAAAGAAGTACAAGACACAAACAAGGCGTTAAACACTTTATTCCCTTCTCCGAGTTCATCCCTCCATGAACTATAAAATCAACAACCACAGTTGGTGTGGTGAGGAGAACGTGTTCCTAAAAATCAAATCGTCGTTTTTCCGTCAGATCTTTGTGGTGTATTGTGTCATCGGTTGGAAATTTGAGTTTGCAACAAGGAGATAAACAACTGTAAACTGTTTTCTTAGCAACTGAAATAGCTGTCGTCTATCCAATCCCTCGTTGAAATATAACAACAGTAACAATGGTGGCCGCGCCAACGCCAGTCACACCTCTTCCAGTCACATCAATCATCTGGAACCCTTGGCAAAACATTCTCCTTCGACATCGAGTGACTCATCGGAGACAAGAACAATCGAACTATGAATAACCAGTTGTATTTAACATTATCTAGTGATAGTTCTATGGATTTATTCCCGACAACAAATTATCTTGTTTCACAGCCAAATTACCTAAGTTCATACAATTGGACCATGAAGCTCATTGTGAAGTAACTTTGGTAGAAAAGATTCATCCGGCTCAAGTCTGGAATATTGTCGAGGATCAAACCACTTTCGTCATAGAAATACTCGGCGAAACAATCCAAGAACACTTGGACAAAACTGATCCTGACTTTTATGAAGAAAAAAAAATACATATATCAGAGCCAGCTAATTCCCATTTGAATATCTATACCATGATAATTCCTTCATGATAGTATTTTAATACTCGACATCTCGTCGAAACGATTTCAGCTCTTATCAAGTGTGCTGATCGAATACCATTCACATTCTCATGGTCTCAAACTGGATTTTTTCTACGACTAAACGTTGTCTGTCACCTTTTCACCCAGCTTATTTGCTATTCTGGGCGGAAACACAGCTCTCGTGCATCCTAAAAGCATCAACAACAACAACAACCAATTCTTTAACTATTTTCTATCCGATATGGAATTGATCGAAGGACAGAATTTGATGTGTGTGTACTCTCATGTCGTCGAATACAATGTAATGGGAAACACATCATCTCCATTGAGGAGAATCATTCTTTTCAAAGTGGTCTCTGCTATAGCGTCTTACGACAGAGGAAACACGTATCACGTTCACCGCGAATGTGTTCGTCTTCATTCCTGTCAGTAAATAGTATGTTGACAGTGTCAATATTAATATAAAGGAAGGTCGTGGACAAAATATATTCTTTAAAGAAATGCCACCGTGAAAATACATTTTCGAAAAGGATTATCCAGTGACTTTTAGCTGATGTATCATGTGTACTGAAGACATGGCTTGGGAGATCTGTTCAAATCGGCTTTTCGTGCAGTGGTACCCAACTTAAAAAATATGATCACTCGACTATTGAATGCTTTAAAAGATGCCGCCTTGACAAGAGAAAACTAATTCGTCCAAAACGTGCTCATCGATCAACAAGGTCCCAAACAAGTCTTCATGAATGCAGGAAACAAATATGTTGATTCGGACAGGAAAATAACTCCTTGGTTGCACCTAGACACTCCTACAAATTCACTTCACACTCCTGCTGAAGGTATTCATTCCTCCATTATGCTACAGCAAGGACAAGGCAGAAAGAGGTGTCGAAAACCCTTCAGACCCTATCAGAGAAGGATTAAGAAAAGAAGAATGGTAATAGATTTGAACGTTTTTGATTACAAAAAAATAAAAAAATAGATGCACCGAGATTCTTGCGAATGTTTGAAAACAAAACTCGATCTGTTTGCTATACAACGGACGATGCTATCGATGAGAGAATCCCAATGGATATAATTTCATCCCGAGTCGTCTTGGACCACCTCAGCTCCTATTGAGTTTGAAACCAAAGGACAAACCGAATATTACATCTATCTGAATAACAGTTATTTGTACCTGAAAGTCAGAGTTCTCCATGCGTCGATGTCAGAGTGGCTCCCGTCATAAATTTTATGTATTCGTTTTTCTGGGAAGTTGATTTGTACTTGAACAACAAACTGGTGAGCAGCGGCATGGACAATTTACCCTTACCCAGCTTACCTTCAAAATCTCTTGAGGTACGGTAAAGAAGCAAAGAACACACATCTTGATGCATCATTGGCTTGGAAACCTGACACATTGAATGCCTTCAAAGACACAGGGTTGACAGAAGCTGATACTTCTCACAATGTATGATTTAACGATCGCCAAAAGAAAATCAAACTAGGGCACAGTTTAGAAACGATGGATCGTTTACACTTGGAGATATGGTTGCATGGTGTTCGTGTACGTCTGAGACTGAATCGAAGTAGTACTGTGTTCCATTTGATGGATGATGCTAACGACTACAAACCTAGCATCAAAGAAGCCAGACTCTACGTGTCAGGTGTGGAAGTCTTACCTAAAGTGGGAAATGACATCAGTCAAGATCTAACCAAATCTACAGCCACGTATCCTCTACGACGAGTGGAAGTCAAAACCTTCATTACCTCTGGACTCCGAGCCAAGATCGAAGACCATGGCTTACAAGCTCAACTGTCTAAATGGTTGTCCATGGGCATCGTCAGCAATGCTGCCTTCAAGGGAACTATTGATCAAAATAATTTCTAGTTCCAACACTTCAAGGTATCTGAGATAGAAATCATCCAAGACAGTCAGGCGTTGTGTTCAAGACTATTTGAACCTAACTTTGCCTAGAAAAATTAATTGTTATCTTACCTGACACAGTTTGAAGCCACGGGACAATTAGGAAACAACAGTACCCATGGCATTTCGTATGACGATTATGCAGGGGAAGGGATATGCTTTGTAGGGATTTGATTTGACTCAAGACCAAGGTAGCGACGAGGGACATTTCCATTATATAAAATCATACCAACTCTGTGTGGAACTTCAGTTTGCACTTGCCCATGAGAACACAGTGCACGTGATCTTTTATGCAGAATTTAATAATACTCTGGAAATCAACAGTCTGAGAGAAGTGATCCTAGACTATTAAAACAAAACATGGAAAACGAATCCATGGACATAAGCGAGGATGATATTTTCCATCCAGAACAGCAGTCACAGACTCCAATTCCAAGTGGAGAAAAAGAGGAAAAGACAGTCATGATTTCATCATGGACAGAACAAGAACAACACTTAGTGTCACATTCCTGACCAGAGAACATTGTTATGGTTGTCAAATCGATCATCCTAGTCAAGTGCAACACGACAAATATTTAATGATGAGTCAAGAAGAAAAGTTGGAAGAGCATCTGGAATAATCATGGCCACTCATCCCAAATGAGACGATCTTGAAGGAGTGGTATAAAGACTTGAGTGACCGTTCCCGACCTCCATCGACTTCCCTGGAGACGAAACGCATTGAATCTCCACTTCAACCTCTCCTCTGTTAATGATGATGCACATCATACCTGAGGTAAGGCCTTATTTCTCAATTTGATTTCATAACGGAAACCCATCTCTAAAGAAACTTCTCCTTTTTTGGCGACTGCGTCTTCTACTGCTCTTGCTGCTGATGGGGCAGCCAGAAAGGGACCTCTCCTAAGAAAAAATGTACACGACAGAACAGGTGTGTTGCAAAGTTTACTTGGTGTGCCCAAACAAGAACTAGCACAATTTAGTCTGTTGAGAACATCAGTATTACGTAAAGTCAAGTTGATACTACGTCTCGACAATCAGTGGAGACAAAGTCCCAGTATAAAAATGAAGTGGTGGATAAGATTCGCTTCAGTGTTTTCCTCCTGAAACAAAGATGCCACAAAGTTCACACCATTATTCAAAGAAACCTTCTTGCAAAAAAGGGAAGAAGAGATTCCCTTCTCGTTTAGCTAAATATTGAGATGTTTTGTCAGAACTGACCAAATCCAATGCTCCAATGCAAAACAAAAACATTCAAAAAGCACCAAAAGAAATTGTCCATAGTGTGAATGTTGTTTAAACGTTTTGAAAGGAACTGTGCCTTTGGCCAAGATACAGAAACAGTGTTTATGACGACCTGGTCACCTTCTTCGCCAAATGGTGAAAAAGAAAATGCCCAACGGTCAAGAGAAACAAAATGCTCATTCAATGAGGAGGATTGCTATCCATGCTGATAGGACCATTGCTTAAAGTGGCTGCTCCAATGTTAGGATTGATTTACTGAACATCTTTTAGGAGTAATGAGATCAAGAAAAAGAAGATAAAAAGGACAGACATTTCTGAAACGACATCACACTTGTACCCTTTCATCTTATGGAAGGACGAAAAATAATTGTAGTTTCTTACCAACGATGGCTGGAACTCCATAGTTGGTACGACCAACGGACACCACATTTACCTCCTAAAGAGGGCTTTGTGAACATTATGGTAACATTTCTATTTAGCACATACACGTAGTGTGCATCGATGACAAAACGATAATGTTCATGTTTAATGCTTTTTGGTGTTTGTAAACAAAGAAGAAGTTACTAGTCCTAATCCTCCCTCTTCAAAGTTGATGTTTCAGTGAGCGGGGCTTATTGAACACGAAATGTTGATTTAGAAACAAATGGCGTTAACTCGTTGTTTACAACAATTTATTTTGAACATTCTTGTTTGCGTTCTTTTCCTTCACGTTCTTGCTTCTGACATATATCGCGGTACGTTCATCAGTTGTGCCATCCATTTTTGACTTGTTAACAACTATGTCCACCATCGGAAGATTAAATGAAGCCCTGTTGCATATTTGTATGTGATAGTGTGTATATATTTCATCCAGTTCTTTCACATCACGCCCTTTTCGTTGGACAATAAGTGTGTGTGTGTGGGGGGGGGGGGGGTTAGTCAGTACATACGGCGTGTTGGATAATATGTATGAAGCGTTGGATAGTAATCAAAAAGTGAGTGTTGGATAGTACTCAAAAAGTGGGTATTGGATAGTAATCAAAAAGAGTATATTGGATAGTAATCAATAAGTGTTTGTTGGATAGTATGTATGGAGGGCTGGATAGTAATCAAAATGTAGGTATTGGATAGTACTCAAATAATGAGTGTTGGATAGTACTCAAAAAGTGGGTGTTTCATAGGAATCAAAAAGTGGATGTTGGGCAGTATTCAAAAACTGGGTGTTGGATAGTAATCAAAATTGAGTGTTGGATAGTGCTCAGAAAGTGGTGTTGGATATTAACCAAAAAGTGTGTGTTGGATAGTATATATGGGGTGTTGGATGATAATCAAAAAGGAGGAGCTCGATAGTACTTAAAAGAGGGTGTTGGATTGTACTCAGAAATTGGGTGTAGGATGGGAGTCCAAATATGGGTGTTCGATAGCACTCACATAGTGTGTGTTGGATAGTAATACAAATATTTTAACATTACATTTTCGGTTGTGCCCCAGACATTTTAACTTGGCAACGGTCTATAAAGGCCACAAATGTAAACCTCCGGTGTAATGTTAAATTCCTCTAATGTCTCATATCGTCCCACAAACTGAGGTCGACAACTTCTAACGATATAACAATGTAGCCTCAATGTTAAACTCACGTTGTGCCCCAGAGTATTCCACAATTTATACGTGTGATAGTGAACGTTGTATCAGTGATATAATTAGTTATTATATGTATGTATCAACACACACACCCCCCAAAAAAACCAAAAAAAAAAACCAAAAAACAAACGTGATTAAGTGAACAAGTAAACACAAGTCAAGCAAGTAGGCGTCACTTTATTCTCACGTTTTGACCCCTTCAATGTAATATTACAAACCTCTGAGTTAGAGGTTATTGTAAGGTCAAAGTTCTCACATGCACATCACGCTTTGCTGTTTTTGCATGCGTTCATATTGAAAAGCACCTACTTTAATCAAGATCACAACTATGAACACGCATTGCGTGTAATTTATGTTAGCAATAAAAAAATCCATTGATTCTCGAATCTCTCTAGAAGATGTGATCTTTAATACAATTTGGTGACAGGGACTATTTAACGATATAAACGAGTACTCAATCACAGCGAGATATGGAATGAGGTATATAATATTGACTAAAAAAAATTCTCAACCAACGTATTAAACGTATTTTTTATCGATATGAAGTGCATGAAAAACTAGTGATGTCATTGTTCAGGTGCTCTAAATTGACCCTTTAGCCGATAATGACTGACGACTATTTCTTCTAATCAGCGCCGTCCGACTTTGAATCAAAAACATGTAAGTAGAGTTGGGCAAAGTTGCGCAAACTTGACTGAAATATAATTACTTATATCTTACGATTGTTAGTTGAAGCTGGGGAAACAACGTGTATACGGTGTGTGCAACGGCGATACTAGATACACTGTGAGATTGAAAGATGGAGTGTTCTTCATTCCATTTGGGAAGAAATCGGTTGACGAAGATATTTGCATGTGCTACCGTTGGTTGAAGGTGTGTGGCTGACCGAATGATCAACTTAATGTGTACACGGTAAGGAAGCACACATACATTTGCTCAAAAGAAAAAATTCTTGACTGTGTTTTTTTGTGTGTTTTTTTTTTCTTTTTTTTACTTTTTTTGTTGAGTATGGCAGGGACGTCATTTTTTCTTTTCTGCTTGTACAAACTAAGGAGAATAATCTTGAGATGATGATGCGTAATCACATCCACCCCAAATGCAACGATAAAACAATTTAGACCTAGGTAACAAAGGCAGATGTACAATTTGTTCCACTATCCATTCTTTAAAAGCCCATTTTAATAACAAAATAAATACTAAATAAGCATCATGACCGCCCCCCTCCCTACCCAACCTTGAATAAAAATATTTAGGTGTGAAAGGAGTTGGATGGGCTGGTTAAATGGTGTGTGCTAAGTTGCTTGAATTAGAGAGGATGCATAAGTCAGAAGGTTTTGACTGAAACATTACTAATTAAAAGGTAGAGAATGTATCAAACTCATTAAGAGAATGTCATCAAGATGACGATGATGATGATGATGATAATGATGAGGGTGATGATGCTTTAAAGACAAGAAAAAACGACTAGAAAGGATCGCTGTCAAAATGCATCTACGATATGTGTGGACAGGTCTACCATATCGAATTCCATTATAACAATGACATTTTTAACTAGATTCCATCATGTATTTCCAGTTATCTGCAAGAGGACACGGACCCTCTCCTGCATAAATAAACCTATTCTGATAAATGTTTCTCACTGGAACACACAAAAACCAGCCAAGTAGTCTCACTGCCCCACTAAAGGGTACGACTGCAATTCAAAATTCCCATGAAGTTAGACCTTAAGTAACTATTAAAAAATGCCTATTATAGACCCATTCGGAGCTGAAAGAACATAAATAAAAAAAGAGGCGACAGCATATAGCTCAGTACATATTTGGTAACAAAATGTACAAGATTTAAAATCCTTAAATTGATCTTCAAATTACTGATGCTAAAATTCTAGGAATACATTTTCATTTACTCAGTTTTGACATCCTAAAACACACACACACACACATACACACACACACACACACAGAGAGAAACACACACAACCACATATGCAAATATTCACAAAATAAAGCTGATACCTTTTGTTATAATGAAAGCACTTTAGCCTCAGCACTATACAAGCACGAGCATATGTACAATAGTAATAACCCGGTATTTTATCATGATTTTCAGGATAAGTTTCATATCTACATTTGTTTTCTTTGACGACAGAAGGTCCTAACTGTATGTAGGAGATTTCAAATTAAATTTAAAAATCTTATAAATCAAATATTTGAAATATTCTGCTGAAGTTTTTAATCAGTTGTGATTTTTATTTTCACGCTGATTTATATCTTTCTTTTATTTTAGAATTATTATTTTTATTATTTAATTTGTAATATCGAATACTTCATTTAAATTTCTTGGTTTTAACGTTTTTAACTCAGTGGCATAATCTTCAAGCATTTAGTTTAAGAAATGTATTTATTTATTATTCTTTTGTTTATTTGTTTATGTTATAGATAATTAATCTCTGTACAAATGCAGGCAGTTTCTTTAAATAGTTGTTTAACAGCAAAAAAATTTTGATGGAATACTTTGAGATTAACTTGAGAAAAAAGAAAGAAAGTCTCGATATAAGTACCATTTAATGAATGATTTTGAAACGTAATGATTGACACATCTGAGAAAAACTCGCCCACTAAGTCTTGACCGAATACAGTTTTATCTACATAACAATCGCGTATCGGATTTGTAAATTATAGCTTCAGTAATTGACAAAAACAACAACAACGATAGTACCACTACTACCACTACTACTATTACTACTACTACTACTAATAGTGATGATGATGATGATGATGATGATGATGATGATGATGATAAAAATAATAATAATGAAAGTAATCTAATGATGATGTAATTAAACTTATATCTAAAAAATTTCTCATTAATATTATAAAGTATTAATATTAGATATAGAATATAAACAGTTCCTACTTAACGAGGAGTATCACATAACAAGAAAGTACTATTTATGTATTTATTTATATATTTAGTGCTCATAGTATTCTTAGTATGCAACGTTTTTGCCCATAAATAAACCGTTAAGTTGTTTTAATATCTTGTTGTATTGAAGTAAAAAAGGAAGTCACTAGTTTACCACTTGATACACACTGAAACCCCTTGTTGATAGTTGTTGCTTAAGTTTATAAAAGTTTCTTTATCTCTGAATGATGTTATTGCAAAATAACTTTCTTCTTAAGAAAAACATAAATATAAGAAAGAGAGGGACCTATTATAACGCAAGATAAGAGATTTGTTGGACAGGTTTGTCTGGTGGCGTTGCGTACATGGCAGCTTCAGCGGGAAGTAACTGACTTTGATTCCCCATTCTTGTGTTTCAAGAGCGTGCTAGTAACATAGATGCATATCATCATGATGCTGCCACGAACAGTGCCTGAGAAATAAAACAACACAAAACAACAAAATAAACGTCAAACAAACATTTTACCCAAGTCAGCGAAATGTAAAATATAGGCCATAGTGACCTACTACTGAAATGAGAGAGTAATACTTATCAAGACGCATCCCCTGACCAAGGTTCATGATTCAAGTTAGGATAGTATGTACATAGTGTGCGAAAAACCTAGGTTGTCATGATCTACATGCAAAATCATAGCTAAAGCCAGTAAAATGTACCTTACAGTGACCTTTTTTTGCAATCATCTAGTTTAATGATGTAAGCATGAACAGAAGAAACACAACATTTAGCAAAAGTTAGCGAAGCGTGAATATGGGTCAAAGTGACCTACTTCTGAGAGGACGATGTAGTGCCTAACAAGATGCATCCTCTCAACAAGTTTCATGATTTCAGGTATGATAGTATTATACAAGATGTAAAACAAAAACAAACACAAAATAAAAAACTATTTGGTAATGAGATAAACGCAAAAATTTCACCGAAGACAGTAAATTGTTAAACAAAGGACACCATGAACTCCTTTTGTTGTAAGGGCGAGGTACTAACCGAGATGCATACAATAATCTAGCTTGATGATTCTTGTAAAAACAGAGGCTGAAAAATAAACTTAAAACGCAAACTTTAACCAAAGTCAGTGTAGCAGGAAACTTGGATCACAGCGACCAACCTTTATGACTGGTGTTTAGTACTCCTCAACATACATTCCCAAACCAAGATTCATGGATCTATGTATAAGTGTCACGGAACTGTGTGCACGAAATACGTATTTATGATATACGAACATTAAAATTAGACTGAGTTTTGTCGCCGCGTACAGAGTTACCCCAGGCGTATAGTTTCAGTCTTGGCAATTGAGAAATGGTGAATTTGTTCACTTACTGCATCAAGTGCAAAGTGCTGGCAGTGGGGCCTGCTTACCCCGTGTTCTCCGACCATGTGTTTGACCACCTCATAGTATATACAGTGCTATTTTTCTGCATATAATTACAATGCATAGGAGCCTTGTCAGGCAACTGTCCACTTTATGGAAGCAATGTTCAGCTCAAGAGGTAAGAGAAAGTGTGAAACGTTATTCTTTCTCGCTATTCTCTGCATCTGGTAAAATTGTTTAATGACTGAATGATTCGGAATTTATTCTAAATTTCTAGAACGTCAGACATATGCCACATGACGCCTTGTTATCAATATAATATAGCATTATTTATATATATATATATATATATATATATATATATATATATATATATATATATATATATATATATATATATATATATATATATTGCTGAGTAGACATGTTCAGTTCAATTATACCTTGTATGAAGTAAAGAATGAGAAGCGTTTGAGCTTTTATAATCAAATGCAATTATCCTTGTCGTAGACAGATTAATGTACGAACGTTGTTATCTTATTCATAATCTCATACAGTCGTTCATTTGGAAGAGGAGTCTAATGTGTAAAAAGGTCAGTTTATGTGCACGCTGCGTAGTGTAGATCACTGTGTTTTGTATGGTTCAGTTTTTACATTTTTTTTATATTCCGGGGAGTTGTTGAACTCCGTGGGGTTGTTTAACCCGGATATCATTGCTAGGGGTAACATCGGCGACTTTGGGTGACGTATGATACTGGTCGACTCGGCGTGAGAGGCAAAGGATTCTGGATCAACGGCTCTGCGCAGTAGCGAAGTTCCCATAGGATCCTTCAGGAAGAGTTAAATACCTGGAATCAATCCTCAGATATTCATCGTGAACAGTGGCTTGGAAATATTCTTGGTGGATGTCAGGGAATAGCAGCATTATATTTGTTGACGAACAGTATATTGTTTTTTTTTTTTTTAAATCTAAAAAGCAATGTCTTTTTATGAATGACAATCTATACATTACTAAACATTGAACATATCTGTTGACGAACCTTACATGTATCATATATGTTGATAAACTGTATGTGCATTTGTCATATCTGCTGAGAGTCTACTTGTATATTTACTCGTATCTATTGACGATTTATGCCAGCATTCTTTCAAGTATATTCATGCATTTGTGGACAACGCTACTGCTTTAAAATTGTACTAAATTGATATACGCGCCAAATAAAGTGTGGAAAACGTCTTTTATAATACTTCGTAAAATTGTACAGGGTACAAAAAATATGTAGTCATGGACTAAACGCAAAAACGTATGCTAAGTCAGTAAAATGTGAAATGTATATCACAGTGACTTTCTTTTGTTGTAAGGTCGTGGTACTAATAGAGATGTATACACTCATATAGTTATATGATTCTAGAACGAACAGAGCTTGATAAATAAACTTTGAACACAAATTGTATCAAAAGATCAGCGAAGAGTGGAATATGGGACACCATTACCTACTTTTGTGATGAGAGTATAGTATTCATCACGATGCATCCCCTCATCAAGTTCCATTATTCCAGACTTAACGTTATTTATGCATTGCGCAAAACACTGAGCTAACGCCACACTCCCCAACCACCCCACACACGTAAAAAATAACCTACCAACAATGTAATTGTATGTACATAGTTAGCCCCCTCATCTCCCTCCCCAGGAGATAGGTGCTCTGAAACCCAATCCAGACTGTTGCCTAGGACCAAGGAATAAAGAATAGTTGAGATTCAGCGAAGCTGTACATGTGCATATGCTCTTGTCTGTGCGGTCGCCGGTGTCGATGCCGAATCGGGGGGTAATGCAATAGCTCTCATCTACTTCGTAGAGATGAGATTAAAGTGATGTATTTTAATGCTTCACCGCTTCATATAATATCTCGTTTTCACTAAATAGTTCATATAATAGAATACAGGACTTTTATAATTCACTTAATATAGCATTGTATGAGCACTCGTGTCTTTATCCTGTATTTTCTCTTTTTTAAGTGCTACAAATCTAAAACTCTAATATTTTTGCAAAGGGGTGGGGGGAGGACAGAGAAGACTGAACAGTCTTGTTTTTAACATAAAGTCGGTCTCTAAAAATCATTATTAGTATTGGAACACCTTCTACATTTAAAACAAAAAAGCAAAACAAAAAAAAGATGGAAACAAGTCCAAACTATAAACAATAGTAGCTAAAAGCGGATTTCTCACACATTTTTGTTTGTGTTCAAAACCTAGTCTAATAGTTTACGAATTTAAGTAAACATAGAAGACAATGCCCCTGATAAATGCCCCCCTGTGACAGCAAACATGCATTAAAATGTGAAATGAGTAAACAAATAGCGTGTACAATTAACGTAGAAAGACCTCTTAGAAGAATTGCATTTCTTGATTATTTTATATATCCTTTATCGCACACTTCCTTCATGAGAAACAAGTACAAATAAAACTATCGTCTGGATGTTTCTACCTGAAATATTTACTTGTTACTTTGATTTAAAACTGGCATTACTTCCTCTATAATATTTTTTTAAAATAATGTATATTATTAGTAGTTGTTGTGGTAGTACATACAGTTGTAGTAGTACTAGGTATTGCTGTTGTTGCTGTTAGAATGCATTAGATAGTATGATTAGTTGTTTCATAGGACACGGCAAGAATCATGTGAAACAGATAATTCTGCAACATTTTTAAAGGAACTGTTTATGTATTTCTAAAGAGTTTTGACAAGGCAGATTCGATCTTCAAATAGGTCTGATACAGTTATAACTTTCTGTTTATTACACATGTGCAAAGCACATACTATCAAAGATCTGCTATTAAGATTAAAGGAATACTCGTTCGGTCTGAACAAGTAACCAATATTGGTCATGACTTCAGGCTAATGTAAATGCTGATGCAAGTGTATTGGCTCCGTGGCCACTCAGACAGAAAGGAGCAGGACCAATATGCAGCACGTTCTGTTACGTGAATATTTGGGATGAGCATTTACCAATACATTGCACGCGATCTTGCACATTATCTTAACTACCAGTTAGGGTCATGTACATGATGATTATTATTCTTTGTAACCAATGGTTAAATATCGAGCCATGCTGTTCTTCAAATGAAACTGATTATAGTTAAATTCTAATAATGTTTGTTTTCACGGATACACGTGCTGGTTTGTTTATTTCTCTACGCTCGCGCCCAGAACATACATGCACGCAGCAGAAATGTACATTTGGTATAAGTTGGGACAGAAGTAGGCTGAAGTTATCATATCTTCTTTGCATTAGTTTTCTATACTTTTTTCCTATTTAAAAATTCAATATAATGCATATATATTCCCTAATGAACGAAATCACACCTAGGCAAGTGTAGGAATAATGACAATTAGTAGACTAGTTGGTACCAGGTAGCAGCTTTAATTTGTGAGAAGGATTTTAATTAAATACAACTATGCAAATTCTTTTAGGTAATCCAATTAAACTTTAAACGTAACTAAGCTAAAATCAATATTAATGGGGGAAATTGCAAATGTAGAGATATTAGTTGCGTGACTGATACGTCGCAACTCGGGCACCATATAGTTGGGAAGGTATTCTCTGCTAGCCAGGGATCTTACTGAGAGCATAGTAGTGGATTGTAACAGGGAATGAGATGAGTACACCACATTCACACTAGCACCGAGCGAAGAAACTGTGTGGATTGTACGTAAGTTGGCCTCAAGTGTCTCTATATGAATTCAGCGTCCGTAGATGTCAGTCGCTATCAAGAGAGAGATTTTATTCTATATTAATACAATGTATGTACGCTGTCTTGTGCAGATTACAACCTTTGTCAAATCACAATGAAAGAGCACACTTTTTTCAGGACTCTAGATTTAGATCCTTACCTGGAATCCTAGAGCTATCTATTTCATGCGACTTGAGGTCTTCTAACGAGCCGAGCTGAATAACACATAAGTCCCCATGTAGATGGAAAAGTGCTTATTCCTAACGAAGCAATAGTATGTCTCTGCCTGATGGTTTGACAGATCCATACCATATTCATTTTTCTCGCTAGCCAAACCGATTTTCACATCTTGATGATTCACAAACCATGCTATTCCTAACAAATCACTAGCTGCCCACAGCCGATGTCGAGTTGGCTTTGAGCTGATGCTATGAGCACAATAGAGCCAGAGATGATTCACTAAAACGGTAGCCGCGCATATACGCTCTCCTACCTATATCATGATAATAAGCTTCCTCTAACTGCATAAAGAAGCCAGTATTACTGGCCTCCCGAACTCTCTCTAGGCAATGGTGTTTCGCAGACAGCGTGATCAGGATTCCTAAATAAGCGACAATCTTCCACTATGCAAAGTCAGAGGACGCCAAAATAGGACTTCATGGAAAAACTGTTACTTACTGTGGAGAACGACCCAAACTGTTGCACTAGGAAGTACCGCTCTACCTTTCAAGGTAGCAATTTGAAATATAACGATATGACGAGCCGCCGGGCTGCGACTCAAGAACAAATTGTCCCCATACGTCTCAGGGCTTGCCTACAGTTGCGTATCGGGGTGGGGGACGGAGTGGTGGTAGCGGAGTTAGATAGTTAAAATTATGCCATGGAAATACTTAAAATGCAGGAGCTTTCGGGGGCTTAGCCCTCTGGGCCCCACTGAGGTTCCGTCCCACAGACCCCTCGCCTGCTTGTTTACGCTCCCTCTCCCCCCAAACGATAACAAACGATAATTTCTGGATCCGCTTAGGCGCCTAGGTCTAGGTTCAACAACATCAACCCGATACTTGGGATATATGTTGCAAATATTGAATGGGAAAATCGTTTCAAAGAATGCAGCATATACAAAAAGATCTTGACGACTATTGTCAAGCTATCTATTAGGGATTTTATAGGACTACATCTTCGAACATTCAATCCTAGCTTAGGGTTAAATAAATGAATGCATACTCGCCACGTCCCCATAGGGAAATATAAGATCAAGTTAGCGTCATGCGCGTGTGCTAAATCGCTAGCATCGTTAGTGGTTAGACTGGTACATTTTAAGAAGGATCACTATATAAAATTTTTTTTCCTTAAACGTAATAACCAATAATGAACATTTTGCATCATATTCCCAAAAAGTTTAGTCTTTAAGCTTTATTTTGATCATGTTTCATTATTTTAGGAATGTATTTTCATGTTTATATTTTTCTGCAAAATTGACTACTCATGACCACTACATGAGAAACACATTTCGATGTCAAAATGGAAACAGTTTATTTTGTAACACCTGTTAAGCAAAACTCGTACCAATGTGTCAATATTTTGCTTGAAAAAATTAATTTCACGATATCAGTTTTGCTCTGCGTTGTAGAAAAAATAACTAATAATATCCATCACATTGTATAATATTTTTTAAAATAATTATCTTGAAGCCCAACAAATTTATCCTGATAGAAAAATAATGCTAGTAGGTGTAAAAGCAAATTTCTGGATCATGGTTTTTTTCTTGGGGGGGGGGGTGCATTTTTTTTTTTTGCATACCAAATTGGTTTAAATGATAATCTCCCACGTTTAAGAATGGTTTTAACGATATCAATAAAAGTGCTCTAGATTTCTATATTTATGTTTTTCTTGGGGGGTGGGTGGGGGGGGGGAATATTTTATTTTTTTAAAAATATTTAGCAAGCTCTAGAATTGGATTTAAATGCTTTGAAAAGGGTTTCAAGGAAGTGCTCTAAAATAATATTTTTATGTCTTTTTTACGCTCAAGAATGATGTTCTTATGCATTCTAGTGTGGTTGGAAAAGGTCCTCTAGAATTAGATTTGTGTGGTTTCTTTGGTCGGGAATGCGTTTTTATTGCTTCCATTTGATAAATTTCTTCCGACAGGGAAAGAGTATGTTTATAGTGTTTTACAGGGAAAAGAAGACGATTTGCATATGCTTAACAGGTTCTAGAGTAAGATCTGTACGCATTTTTACTGACATTTTGTCCGTTCCACGAAAGTGCTCTAAAATTATTGTTTTATGCATTTTCCAGATCTTAGGGTGAGATTTTTATGCATTTATTCGTAAAACTTTATAATGTTTGATTTTCATTTATTTTCCTATTTTCTTGTTTTTCTTTGCACTTCCTCGCGTTTAAAATGTTTTGAGCTTTTTATTGTCATTTGTGACTTTGTAATTTGTTTGCAATTATTTTCTTTTATTTTGAAACAAATGTATTTTATTGTGTTTTTTGCTACACTTTATCGTGTTTTAGAGTGCGTTCAATAACGGTTTAAACGTTTGGGGTTTCAATTATATTTTTTCATTTTTTTAGCGGTGTTTTGATTTTTTACTTTTCTTTTTGGTATTTGTTATGGCTTTTTAAAATTGTTTAATGTTCTTTTTTATATCTTTTTCTTTTTTCTTGTTTTGGCACCATTTTGTGTTTCAGAGTGGTTTAAATGACGTTTGTTCACTTTTTACCGGTGTTTTTATTTTTCTTCTGTTTATTTTTGTTGTTTTTTTAGCCTTTAGATAGCAATTGTGAAAAATAATATTTTGGAAATTGTGTCCTTTAAGTTTATGGGTCTTTTTAATACTTTTTTTATGTTATAGCGTTTTAAACGTTTTATCATAATATGTTTATATCTGGTGGACCACTAATAAATTGCTCGCTCTTTTGATTCATCAAAATGAAATATTCGCTACAATGTTGAAAAGTTAGCTATATATATTGAACTTTCTGTGCTACTATCCTGATATTTATTTATTGCAACATCATATACGCAAGGCTGACATTTAAATTATCAGGATTAAAAACACATTGTAAGGCTCTTTCAGGATACTGAGACGAATTTATTCTCACGAATATTTACCTTAAATTAGCGTTATCAAATGTCATGTTGTTTTGTTTTTCACCATCAGCTCTAGTAGCTGCTTCAAATGCAACAAATATGTCTTGGAAGTTGCTTGGTTGCATTTGTTGTGACTCTCCATGTTGGTGAGATCTCGTTTTTATTATATTGTTGTCTGTACACACGCATTTGCTCAAAGTTTAATCTTTTGTATATCCAGATACCAAATAGCGAATCTATATCAACTTGTATTTTTATATTGGGTTCATCTTTTGGCATGCAAAATGAGATATGTTAAATTCGAAAGTTACCATCATAAACAACGTCATCTTTTAAAATATTAGTATTGTTCTGTGAACGATCAAATATTGGTATATATTTAACCCCTCTTGTTTTTGTGTCTTTATACCTGCAACAACCAAAACAGATGGATTATGGCAAAAAACATACTAATTTGTTTATTGTCAACAGTAATTAGAGACTGTATCTTTACAAAGCCAGTGTTATAATTCATATTTCCTAATCCTGCATTAAATGTATTTCTGAAAATTGAACCTGTTATATATGCGTCGCTCGCTGCTGTCGCAGGAGGCAATAATTGAGGGTCTACCTGAAATTAAATATGATCTGAATTACCTGTACAAATATGCTTGAACCAAAACATATTCGTTGTAGTTATAGGAATTATAATCATCTTTAAAAGATACTCAATTCATTACCGTATTTGTTTGCAGTAAATATAACGATATATCTTTTTGAATCTGGTATTGTATGAAAGATATCGCACAGATCTAAACAATGCCCAACCATTATTTACTAATGTAACTTTATCATTTGCATAAAAATATGTATTATCGAGTTTGATCATTTTCCACGAATCTCAGTCATGGCTTTATGTGGTTACAAAACGCGTTTTATCTCGTCAAATGCATTACCAGATATATTACCACCATTTTTTTTTCTTTTGCCGATATTTTTGATTTTTAGAACATGATATATCAATTAAGTATATTATATATGTTCTTTTATTGAACTATATTATGTAACTCTTTCAACATTTAGATCAAACGCTTTCCAAGACTGCCTTGTAATACGCATTGTAATACTTAATGATTGCTACATTTTATTAATTGGCACCTATATTATATTATATATATATTATTTCCTTCATTTTCCCTTTCTTCTATTATTATTGAATCAAAGCCTAATATGTTTCAAACGCTGAACTTAATTTTAAACTCAATTTTGTAATTATATGTTAATATTGTTCTATATCTAAGTGAATTAAAATTTGATTCAAATTTGATCGCTCCCTCCTAACTTGTAAATATCTTTTTAATTGTGTTATTTATATAAACTATATTATATGCTCCTGGTGGTATTATTATATAAAACCATTTTTTACCATCATACTATCGCAAAACAGTATTTGTTGATGTTATATTAACTACGAATACCATACTTCTTAGATTATCAATACTATTTTTTAAGCTTTATTAATATCAAACGGCACGGGTGTGATAAAGTCAACAGCGAAGTTGTGACTTACACCATTCTCAGAATCTCGAAACAGTGTTGTTTCAAATACCATTGTTATATAATATTAATATACAATATCACAGACAGTAGTCAAAATATTTGCACACACAGTCTTACTTACTATGTTATCATTATGTATTTTATTTCGAATTTCAACAATCTTGTTATCAATAGATTTATTTTTATTTCCCATACTTTGGTACCATATAATATTTGCAATCGATTTAACTAATTGGTTTGGGTCCTTATAATGTCGTATGTTTCCTTCATTTTTATTATCCTCGACTTTTTTATGTATTATTTTGTGTTGCTAATCCTCATTAAATGTACAATTGTTTGAAACTGTTTAAGGATTTGCAGCTATAATTCTTTTTATTATTCTATCTTTTCTTTATCAGATCAATACAATCAAAGTCAATCTTCTTTCTTAAAACTCACTTACCATCATTTTTATATGCTTCCATTTTTAATTCTTATAATTTATTAGGGTCTATATACAGTTTGCCAAAATATGAATCATCATCAAATTACTAAAATTTGTAGGTACATGTTTATAAGAATCAACTTCAATTTTTAATGACATGCCTTTGCATTTCTTTTTTTTTCTTTCTTTTTGGTGTTGCATATATTCGTTGCATATCTAGCGTTTTGGGGGAAGCAATCATGCCCTTTAACACGATATAATTCCAATGTAGAGCTAGATGAGTCCTTATTTAGACGTTCTGACATACGTATTGTATTTAGGTAATTATCATATATTTCTTCAACACTTTTGTTTATCAACACTTAAGGACTTTTTAAATGTTTGCTTGCTGACATATCTAGATCAAGATCTAGATCCAAATCATACACTGTTGCTTTTTTTTCTCTGGTGGTTGAGGTAAAGCTGAAGGTGGTAATGTTGCTTGTGGTGGTAGTGCTTCTATGATTTGTAATTGATTATATGCAAGTGTTTCAATTATTTTCTCTTGGGCTTTTTTTCTCTGTTTCTCCAATTTTCTTAAGAATTGGTTTACCTAATGGTTTTGTGATCTCCCGTTGAAACACTTGTTTGCTTCTAACATTAATCTTCAATTTTCTTTCCATTTTCAAGCCATTTCTCAACTATCTTTACTTTTCTGCATACTAGTAATCTTTACAAAGCTCATTATATACAGTAAAATAATATATAATATTTGCTACAGCATAATGTAAAATAATGTAAAAATAATGTAACATAATGAATATAAAGAGTGAAATATACAAATGTAAGATAAGAATAATTCAAAATACTATACAATAATGTAAACTAATGCAAAATAATGTAAACAATGTATTAAAAAATGAAAAATGGCAATATAATTATGTTATTTTTATGTTTAAACATATGATTAATTTTAATCCTATGACCCACCAATATAAAAATGTTCGTAACCATTACGGTATCTTTCAGGGGTGTTTATATAGCTTTTTATCAAAAACAAAGAAACAATAAAGATTTTGTGATGATTCCTTGTATATATTGATAAAACATTGTTTCTCAACATCACCAGAACAATGATCATATAACATTTGGCGTATGTCTTTATTATCCAATCCATTAAAAGTACAAAACATTTTGTGTTTCGGCGTATGAATTTTGGTATATCATAATAAGACCCGAGTTAAATGTGTACAATTAAATTTTGTATTACAACTCAAACTGAATTATTCCTTAAACTCTGTTCATATTAGTGTTGTCAATTTTTTATCATCAAAAGCGATTATTTTATTGCTTTTTGTGTTATTGATAGTATATAAAGTAAATTTATCGTAATTAAGATATTTAAGTACTAGATTACTAATATACAAACAGATATAACAAAATACCCCGATCACATACCATGGCCTGCAAAATTCCAAAAATCAATCAAAATACAATCACTTACGGGAATAAACATGAACGCCCAATATAAATAAGGGCTAAAATTGTCGCTGGAATAGAAAGTAGAAACGAGGTATATGTCCATATTTACACGGATGGATCTAAATACTGAACAAGAAAACAAAACAGAATAACTTTTACCTCCTGCCAAACGTGTTACTGTACCATTCGTGATGTCTTTAATTCGTTGAAAGACGAAACGAAACTACAGCATTGACAAAATTTGAACTGATGCTCATCTACGTATTGATTTCGTGCCGGTAGGGCTCGATGTAAGGTTGCTCAAGTTTGCAATGCGTTCTGGCCTCACACACCAACATACATGTCACAGTATCTAAAATGGGGTGGGAAAGGTCCGTGGAAAATCTGACTAGGATTTCACTAATGTCTCTGTTTTCAGACGACTGTTTTTGTTCTAGCCTTTTTTTAATGGAATACTTGAAAATCACTTTGCTGTTTTCTATTCGTATTTTCTCGCACTTGGCCCTCCACAAAACTTCGTATTTCTTCTTATGATAGCATTTTAAAAAGTAGCGGACGGACACGTTTTGCAAGGGAAGTAACTCGTTAATATAAATTTTCGTAAGGCTACAAAACTAACTTCCCTTCAGTCCCAATATAGATGTTCAGCATTCAGTATTGATTTTTGGCATCCAATATAGACTATCGATGTGATTTAGATTCGGAAACTGTACAATATATAATTATATTAGCTAGTCATATGCTATAAATGAAAGATTATGATTGGCTACACTCTAGTACATGTATACACACATAATATATACCCACACACACACATATATATATATATATATATATATATATATATATGTGTGTGTGTGTGTGTGTGTGTCCTTGAATGGATAATTACGAAATACAGTTTTGTTTTATTATATTCTCTCTTGAGGAAATTTACACTCCTAAATTGCAGTAACACGATCTCTCCTTCATAGAAATTAATTGCATTCAGTGTTTTGTAATCATGGCTGTTGTTATTCTTCTTCTTGTTTTTCTCTATCAGAATTCCTCCACTTTTTATATCAAAATTTGCTTACCTTTCATTATCGGACTTTGAAAATTGTCTTGTCCAAAGCATTTTGTAAGAAAAGAAAGATCAATGTTGTTATTTTTAACTGTAAAAAGTGAATCCACTGCTTTCATGTTTCATTTAGGGTATATACTGTTTTGATTAATAAAGTTCCCACCATTTTTATACTCATTTAGGGATGTACTGACGTTCGTTACCATGCTTACTACACAAGAAACACACTTTGACGAAATTGTATTATGATCTCATGACCTCTAACCAGCAACATGTATTGTAAATATACAAATATTAATATAATTTAGCTGCCAACAAGGCCGGCCTAATAATCAGCTGACATATCTTCGAATAGTTCTTGCCCATTATTCACATTACCGTTCAAGTTCCGCTATTAATTGGGGGTGGGGGTGGACCCTAAACACCGGTGTCTGAGACCGTGATTTACAGGACAGCTTAACGCCTGAGCTGATTTCTTCCCCATCATATCGAGACAAAATCTACCTGCGTCGATTCCACAGATTCCTTGTAAACCTGTACCTGACCTTCCAATGTCACACAGGAACATCATCATTGAGCATGCCACAAGGAAATGGGCAACCCACTTCAGCTTGGTACTAAATGAGCTTTTCTTCCACGCTCTCTCTACTCGACCATGTAATTTCCTACAAGGTTCCCGCGATGCTTAAAATCATTGTCCTCATTTTTTTTTTATCCATGACTTCTAGCCCTTCTTTAATTTGTTTTTTATGTATATGAGCTCAGTTCCATAGTAATCACTTTTCGTTTTGTTTTCTTGTCATTACTTATCATATAAGTGGTTTAAATTTAAGTATGTAATACCTTTCTAATATAGTTTGTTGTTGACATTTTCTAGAATTGTGTGATTTTTCATTATGTGCTTATATGTCGCTTTTTTACTCTGCTTGAATGAACTCTGGGTGAATTTCATATTCATTTCTAAAATTATTCTTTACAGCATTCTTACTGGCATTTTTTCAACGAAACAGTAACCGTCTAAGAATTAAAATGTTTAGAATGATTTTTATAAAGCTAACTGAATACATATATGGCATTTATAAACAACTGTCTGTAAATATAGACCGTCGGTTTGAAATGGAAGGGATTAAGCTTGGCAGATTGACTACTTTGTATTCAGTTTATGTGCCTGAGTAAATATTATAAAGTTATTACGAATAACGCGTTTTTAAGTTCATGAATCAATAACATGTTTTCAATCCAGAGACATGTTTTCAATTAAGCCTTATGTGGAAAGTGATAATTACTAAATGTATTAGTGTAACTGCATATAGACTAAATGCAATTAGAATAGCGGTGGGGACCCTAATTATTCTGAATATCCCGACCCCGATAAGTCATGAAACTGAGGCATAATATTAGTTCCTTTACCTATCAGGACTGTTACGTCTAGATGGAGATTTGTGTTTTATTCGGCTAGGTTCATTAGAAGACCGCAAACCGTATGAACTAACCAGCTCTTTGATTGTAAGGAGGTATGGCCTCAGTTAGGAATCTGCAGCTCGATTCCCACGAAAAGTGTGGTCTTTTATTTTATGTGAATAATTATAATCTGAAAAAGATGCATAGCGATATTCTGCCTCAAGTTTGAATAAAACCCCTCCAGAGATAGCGGCCACTGCCTAGGTGCGCTGAATTTTCGTACACAGCAGTCTGAAGCCAACCCAAGCACAATCCACGCTGTTCCCTTTCTTGGGATTGGTGTGAATCTGGAGATCCCTTTTCCAGTTACTGGCCACTACCGTGATTCCTGTAAGATACCTGGATGTTATCTACGTATTAGCAGATTGCATGAAATTGCGATATCTCAATCATCGTCATTTACCCCATATATAGTTGGAGTTTATCTTTATTAATTTTTGAGTAGAACTGGATGACAGCAAGGTATTTTTACGTTTAATTTATTAAAATCAAGTAACTTAAACCCGCTGATTAGATAAAATTCTATTATAAAACATACCAACGGGCAGAAATAATAGGTACTACGGGATAGATTCATCTGAACGAGTTTCTCTTTGTTATAATTATCTAATGCACAAATTTTATAATAATAATAATAATAATAAAAATAATAATAACAACAACAATAACAACAACAAACACAACAACAACGAAAACGAAAACGACAACCTAAAACCCCATCAAACTTTGTACAAAATGTTCTACTAATTGGCAGTAATCCCCCACCTACCTATGCGAGGGTTGTTTCTTTTTTTTAAGAGACTATTTACGTATTGTATTCAATTTTTAAATAGGAAAAAGAAAACAACCTACCTTTCAATAGATCATAGTGTGTTAGGGGCGGTGAGAATTAACATTTTACAGACACACAATTTATTTAATATACAACTGTATCAAGGGTCTTACTCAACAGACCGTGAAAATGGTATTATTATTATTATTATTATTATTATTATTATTATTGCCGTAAAGCATTATTATTATTATTATTATTATTGTTGTTATTATTATTATGTAGTGTGAGAAGAAATAAAAGTAGGACATCCAATTTGAATGATATGTCAAGAGCTAGTTTTTTGTGAACGGACGGGCAGTTAAGTTATGTCCCAGCACAACAAGAAAACATGTCTTATTCGGCCGAGTGCAGAATAGCAAATGACGAAGATGTCAAACATTTCTGCAATTCAATCTAGCCAGCGAAATCGCTTCATTCTAAAACCAAGTGGTTTGCCCTAAGACGACATGCACTCACAATATCTAGGAACCGGCCTTTTCTCGCAATAAATAGGAGAGATTTTTAGGTTTATAGCTTCAAGTTGTAATGTCTAAAAATTATCTCATAGGTTTTCACAGGATGAGTCTATCTGAAAATGTAACCGTGTAGAAAATTGTGCGAGAATGACCAGACATTTAAGATTCGGAGCGACTAGGTTTAAAAACTTGGTTATGTGGCAATATTTTATGTAGCCAGTCAAGGTGTGTATTCCATTATCTTTCTTCTGTCTCTAAAAATGCAGAGTGATTCTGTTCAAGTTTGAAAAAAGTCAAACTAAAAGTACATCCAAGCGATGCAACCTAACATGCCGACGTGTGTCTGAGAGAGAGAGAGAGAGAGAAAGAGAGAGAGAGAAAGAGAGAGAGAGAAGAGAGAGAGGGTGGGTCTCAACATTACGCCGGTGAGAGAATATCTTATTACGTCTTTAAACATATTAAAACACAGATAAACTTACTTTTCATGGTATATTTGTCCTATGAAATTTCAAGAACACATAAAAAATTCACATCCCTAGAAACACTCCATTTGTTTTTGTAAAATTTCACAGAATTGTATTGGAGCCATACTATAATCTTTCTTTCCAAAGCACAGATCTAATATTATCGCAAAGAATCACATTAAAAACTCCTTGGTGTTGCGTTTGTTTTCTTTTCTCCATAAGGTCAGAATTTATGTCATTCATTACAAATCCAAATCCATTCAATAGCTTGATAAATGGGATGAAATTACTTCTGTATCGGGTCACGGTCAAAATTCATCTTAGCCAGATTCGGCTGTAAGGTGTTGAAAATTGTGTTAGCGAACAGGACCAATTTATTCTGCATATGTGTTTTGCTCTACATTCGAGACCACATACAGTGTTGCAGAATATTACCTATGAACTGCCTTTTTGAGATTGCTTTTCCACTGCATACAAATTAAAATAATTTGAATCACGCAAAAGATGTCGCGTACTGTAAGATATTTCTCGCTAAGTTAAAGATTGGATTGTACCATTTATCGTTTAAAGTCATTTTTTTTCACGTAGACATTTCGAACTCGGAAAAGTTTTAGTATAGCAAGTCATTATCAGAAACATAGGTAGTGAAGAGAGAGAGAGAGAGGGGGGGGGGGCAGTATCAACAATGATTTCTTTAGAGACAGACCTTACGTCGAAAACAACACTGAGAAGTCAACTCTACCTCGCCAAAGTAATATAATTTTTGTTTTTGCTACTTAATAGTTACAGGGTTATGGGAGACATGGCATTTTATTTATGAATCCTGACGTCTATTTAATTATTTTGGGTAAAGTTAAAGTATAGAAGAGTCACATTTCCAAATGTTTGGCAAGAAAATCTTTCCAGAATCTTGTTAACAATGAAATGTGCACAATATGTAGATGATATATAATTAAATTTGGCAGAGTGTTGCATTTTTAAGAATGACACCATCAAATTTTAAACAATCAAAACATATTATCCATATCAGGCCAGGGGGTTAATTGGCTATTTTTAACAATACTCGAGAGGTGCGATCTTTATATGCACCTTACATGCGCAAATAGTTAACAAAAGACATTGATATTTTTAGTGGTTTGCTTGTAAGATAATACAATTGCTTGACGTTTGAGTCAGACAATGTCAGAGGATGCAATTACACGCTGTCGTTTTGATAAACAAAGTTGAATACCCAGTGCAGACGAAAAACATTGTGCATGTCACGAGATTTATTTTATAAACAATTCAATCAACATTTTGTTGAGCATACGGGAATTCAGACAATCTTTACCTCGTCTGAATTTTGCTACCATATTCGACCCCCCTCACCGACCACCTGGACTAGCAATCAGGAGACAAAACAAAATATAGCATGGCCACGCCAAAACAACATCTGTGCTTATTCGCTCCGTCAACGATACCTCTAACATGCACATGTATGAGTATACCTATACTAAAGTGCTCGAGATATAGAAAAACATTCGATTTGAAAATAACATTTCCTCTAAACAGACCATGACTCACATTCCACATGCACATATATCCGGACGGAGATAAAAAAAATACCTTGCTGTGATAGTATTTTTTATTATTTGGTTAAATCACAAGCATAAGATTAATACATTTGCTGTAATTATCGACCTCTACTATACGACTACAATAGTACCGTTTAGAATAAACTTTTTTTCGGCTCCTCCTATTCAGCGCTCTTATACTATGATGTTTTAGACGCTTACTCCTATGTAGATAAGACTGGATAATGAATTTGAAATGGAATCCTCGACTATTAAGAATTAAAATTGCTTGCATGCACAATTGTAAAACTGCCAGTTTGACTGGCCCTCTTTCTTAAGATTACATCTTCAGTCGCTAAGTTTATTTGTGACTTAAAATTTCGTATATCTTCTGTACTGAAAGGTTCAAAGGTTCCAACTTAAATAGCTAAAATTGTATGATTGCTTTTTCTTTCGATCATCTCTACCAAATATTTTAGGGTTCTACAATATTTTTGGGATTGGATATTGTAACAAACCTAGAGCATATGTTATTTGTATTAGTGTCTTCGTTCATAACTGTTTTAATATTTTTATGATTATTTGTTTGATTACGGGGAGTCCGTTTTCGGAAGATATTTTTCATAGCGAGTAATTAGTCAATTAGTAAACAGATGTCATAACATACAGTATTTACGAGTCTTTATGGTAGCTTGGATTGGTTTCGTACAATGCACCCTCCCCGATTTCTTAACGCAAGGAATTCTCGCGAAATTCTCATGCATGCATGTTTGGTCATTTGAGGTAGGAATCATACTGTATATTAGGTCTCTGTGTCTTGTTTCGTAGTAAGTGGCATGAAATACCAATCTACGGCTTAGAAAAGCGTACTGATAAATAATACGAATGTGATGCAATTGGGAAATTAAGGTCTCCTGGATGTGTGGGTCGATAGCTGATTAGAAGAAACTTATGCGTGATATTAGCGCGTTTGAGAACCCTTCAGCTCACAACGACTATTGAATGGTTACGTTAAGGACGGCCCGATGCTGTCAAACGAGTTGAATCAACAAGCCGCACGGATAAGACATATAACTTCGTGCTCCACGGTCGATGTATTTTGTAATTATTATATTTTATCCTGAGATTCTTATGTGAAGGCAGATGCCACTCTTTATTTTGTATTATCTTTTTTTTTTTGGGTGGGAGGGTGCGGGAGTGGGTTGAGGGAAAATTTTTATGATTGAGCATGCGCAGTACTAACGTTGGTCAGAAGTCATTTGGTTGCTTCTTCGAGCAAGATTTATGTAAATTAGAATTGGTTTGTGGGCTTTTAGAGAAGCAGTCATAATTAACGTCATATTTCTTAAAGAGCCGATTAATATCATTTGCAAAGTGTGCATTGGCGTAAGACTTTGTCTCTGGAATTAGCTGTAGGAGTGAAATGTGACATTTTAAACTGTGATTGTTTAGATGCTGGTGAACGGTTGTCTGTCGCTGTAGAATCTGTGCATTAGTTGTGATGTAGATGTGAGGATGCAGTGTCAGCTAGCATGGTCTGGTGACGACGAAGTATTTGGTACTGCTTATGGTGGAGTCCTGAGGCCCTGCACGATTTATGGTTTTGGTGGAGATGCGTTGTCCTGTGCGAAACATTATCTGTGCACCTGAGTTTTCGTCGTGGATAAGCAGGGCGAGCGTGCGTTTTTGACTTGTTAGAGACCTGCTTGTTGAGAAGCTGGGTACCAGCACGGTATCAGTGTTAGCCTACTATGGTTTTCATCGTGTGTAGATTAAATCAGCTTGTGAAGATCAGTGCTCATTGGGAATTCGCTAAGAGATTGCTCTTAGCGCACTAGAATTAAATTAGCATCATTTATAGATAACCATCGCAAAGTCATGACTATAATTGGTTTTGATTGTACTCTGGAGGATGTATTACTGCATATATTTGATTGTTTGTAATCATTTGCTTGATATTGCTCATACTGTGTTCTCTGGCGAAAGGCTTCTTGGTTCGACCGCAGAAGGACCGAATGTCGAAGTGATTTGGCTTGGAAAGCCGACGGCGAGTGAGGCTCTCTTTTGGAAGCACCTTCAGAAGTGACATAGAGCATCATGACTGTTGATCGTGCGAATGCTAGTGAGAACAGGTTAACTTTCTGCGGAAGCTTCTTAGCTGTCATGATAGCGTCAGCTTATTGATGTAAGCAACAGTGTAACCTCACATGCTCTGAAGCCTACGAAATGCTTTGGGCGCTGTTTCTTTGTCGTCTTGTAAAGAGGATGCGATGTCAACAGTAAGAAGATTACTCTGTTCGGCAGTTTACGTGGAAAACTGTCGGGAAGCCACTAAGAATCAATATCGCTCTATCTGCAATTTCTTTGTCGTGGTATCATGAGGTGACTGCGTGTTTGACCATTTGTTGGTGGCCTGCTCGTTGTACGGGATATATTCAATGTAAATGAGGTAGTAGCTTGGAGAAGTTGTTCTTTTGTTTCAGTTTTTTAGAAAGACTGGTGATCAACTTTCAAGAAATCGAAGTTACTCTGACATGGTTATCATATTTTATTTTTAAATTTGAGCTTACTTGAGAAGATCCTGATACGTTTGAACGGACATGCAAACTGCAATAAGTATGCAAAGATTTGCATCCTTGAGAGCCCAGTCAATGAGTCTAGGAGAGTAAATTATTGTGATTCATGACCACATGTATGACGTTTGTCATCACTCGGGGACGAGTGACTTTTGAAGGCGTGGGTAATGTAGCAAACCTAGGGTATAGGTTATTTGAGTTTTCGTATACATTTATAGCTTTATTATATTTCAATTAGTATTTGTTTATTTATGGGGAGTCGGTGTTGGGTAGATATTTCTCAAACCTTGTACTTAGTAAATTAGTAGGAGCAAACGTCATAACGTACAGTATTCACGAGTCTATATGGTGGCACGGATTAGTTTCGTGCAAGTGTGAAGTTAAGGTCTCGTGAATGTGTGGGTCAATAGATGATTAAAGGAAAGTTATATGTGGTATTAGCGCATTGAAGAATCCTTCAGTTAACGACGACTGTTGTCTTGAGGTCCTTCGAAATAGGGGAAAAATCAACCTCAAGCCAGTCTCACGCAGGTGTTATCTGTTTTGCTCGGCCGTGAGGCTCTGATAGACGCCCTTGAGTGTTACAATATTAACAGATTTCTAAATACATTTTATGTTACACAACTTAAACATCATTCAAAATCAATAAAATAAAAAGCTTTTTTCAGGAATCAATAAAGTGAAAAACATTTTTCGAAAATCAATCAAGTGATAGGCAATTTTCAGGAATCAATAAAGTGAAAAGAGTTTTTCTGAAGATACAATAAAGTGAAAGGAATATTTGAGACTATTTATGTCTGCTAGCGCGTTTGACCCGTTATTTATCTATATTGTCATTCCATTTAAATTCATGGTTTACCTCTACTTATTTGTTCTACTGGAAACATATCAACGGAATCGAAGCAAAGCAAAGTTGTTATTACACATTTAAATGTATTTAAGCCCTCCCCTCCCCCAATTTTTCCTTCTTTTCTTTTTTTTTTGGGGGGGGGGGGGCGGGGGCAGAGGCCAGTTCAAGTATTCTATTATGAAATTATCAGTCAAGTGATAAGCAATTTTCAGGAATCTGTGCAAGGAATTGCTGAGCATATTGATGTCTCTTAGCGCTTTGACCCGTTATTTATCTATATCGTCATTCCATTTCAATTTATGGTTTTTCCTCTACTTATTTGATCATCTGGAAACGATATTTTTATTACAAATTTACATGTATTTAACCCCTCCTCCCCTCCCCCATTTTTTCCTTTTTTTTTTTTTTTGGGGGGGGGGGGGGGGCAGGTGCCAGTTCAAGTGTTCCATTTTGAAATTATCCTATAATAAATACTCATGAATTATGTGCCCATCTGCACGTCAAAGAAGGAAGTTTTAAACATGAAACTCTAGTGCGATGTTTTTTATGTATCTTATTTTTATTTTTATTGGAATATATGCACGGTAAATAATAAGATTATATTTCATTGCAAATAATACGTTAATCCATGTGCCAAAGTCAGTCTTATTGTTGGTTGTTATTAACGGCACATTTAACATATTATAGGTTATATCATGCCGAGGAAATGGGAGCTAAATACCTGTCTCAAGGACACACCATTATCAATCTTTATTTCCTCTTTTCAGAGATAAGGATGCAGACAAAGGAAAAAGAAAACAATATTGAAATTAATTGAATTAGTAATATACAATTAGCAGAGGTGTACATGAGAGGAATCTATTAGTTTTACCTATGAGGATTCTTATATGAGGACAATATACTTATTAAAAGTATGGTGCACTCTTGCGCAATCCTCCAGTGCTTAATTATTGTACACATCATCATTATTTTACAGAAAAAAATATTTGTATATGTAATATATATATAAAAAAGCATGCATGAAGACATGATTATCAAGATTTCTACGATCACATAATTCCAAATCTTGATAATCTGAAAATCGATCTTATTACCATGAAAAGAATCCATGAATTACTGTTGCAGAGAACACTGAGGCAGACATTATAAAATTTCTCAGTATTTCAGGCTCATCTAAGCCTATACCGTTGGGAAATTCTCTACCCAGGAGATGTTGAATAAATTCTTCATCTGATATATTATGAAGGTACACGCCAAGACGAATGTCAAAGTTATTTATAATATGTGTCCAAAATATGTCTCGTTGTCGTACAGTGCTCTGACAGGAAATACATGCATGGATTATTACATCTGTGTAAGAGTAACTGCAGTATTTACAAACTTGCATAGTATTATTTGGAACAGTTATCAGAACATTTGCATGGGATGTAATTAACTGTAACTCTCTTGTTGTTTTTGGAGTTTGCCATAAAACTGAGGGTTTTATAGAAATATGAACATTTTTGAATCTTTTGTAGGAAATGTCAGTATGTATTACGAGTCCGATGCTCTACCAACTGCGCCAATGTAAAACAAAAGATGTAGATTTTATAGAATTACACGGTGTATGATATCTCAACGTATCTAAAACTGCTCGTCATATCGATCAGACATTGTTCAGAATGTGTAATAACAAATTGTTGTTGACGGATACGTGGCGGGGAAAAGAAATATGTACAGCTAATTATGTGATTTTATATTTTGAAAAGTGAAAGAACAAATAAAAAGTGCAGAGTCTCCTTTCCATGTTACGACAAGCATGAATGAATGATCTTGAATTCCCCTGAGTAGTCTTCCCCGTTTATTCCAGATGGTTTTGTATACGTGTTTATGTATATAGTATATCCAAACCAATCCTGATAAATTTAATGTAAATGAAAACGAAAAGAAACTATTAAGAAGACGTCGACAAAGAAACTGAAGAGGTGAAGAAAATATATGAGAAGGCCTAGAGATAAAACAAGAAGAGAAAAGACGATGATGATGATAACCACCGTGAAAATACGAAGAGATCATACAAGTATTAGAGCGAGTATTTATAGAGGCGGATAGGTCAAGAAGATAGGTCAAGTATTAGCCATTAAGTTACGACCGTCGTTTGTTTTTCTCTTGTTTAAAAGCCTTATTACTTATCAAACCACAGATAGTAGAATCCTTATCTTTTGATTTATGGACTACTGTAGCTAGTGTTTTAAGCCGTATTAGCCTTAAACTGCTTGAAGCCTTGAACGAATGATACCTGACGTAAACAAAATGACGTAATCGGTACCAATATGGCGTTCGGCTACTGGCAATTGCGTTACTTGAATATGAGCATGGAGGTACATCAGTTAGCAGCCACGTCATAGAGATTACGTCATAGGTAGAACACACATCATTACCAGCGCTTACTTCACGACGAAACTGTGCGTCATATCTTCATATCATGCGATGTAAGGAACCAGAATTGATCCAATCATGGATGCACTTATTAGCATTGTTTCTCTCGCTAAGGATTACGCTATAATGGCCGAACATAACAGTAGGCGTCCAGAAGCTGATCACCACGCAGCTAGAATATTTTAAGAAATGGTTTTTAAAAGGTTAGTGACCTCTATTTTTTTCCAGATTTTTCCAGAAACGTAATATTTTTAAAAAACGCTGAAATATCACCCTATGACCTGTACTTTAGGTAAGTATTTAGATAGATAGATAGATAGATAGATAGATAGATAGATAGATAGATAGATAGATAGATAGATATATAGATAGATAAAAGGATTATGGTGATTACAAACATTATGTACACTATTATAGTTTTAATATCCGCCCGCTTAGGCGGGGTCATTCAGGAATACTCTGGAACGTCCGTCCTTCCTCCCTTCCTTCCTTCCGGCACACAATCTTTTTAGCGTAGCTATGACCACAGTGTTTTGATAGACTTACATGAAAGTTAATACATATATGTTAATTACCAGAATATGCGCTTTTAGACAAACGACTTCGCTCCCGCAAATGGTATAGGACTTATTGCCCTTTTTGTCTTGTTCCTTACTGCCATGGCAGCACAACTAGTTCCGCAGGTGTTGATGTATTGCAGTGAAACTAAATACTATTGTTATCACATAAAGATGCGCATATCGATAAATATCGGTGCTTCAAAAATATTTAGAAAACTTGCTGCCTTTTTTCACTCGCAGATGAATGCAGTGTATTACAAAATCTTTTGAACGCAAATAGTCAGCCAGATTTCAGTGGATAGCCTTGAAAATTGGGAAATGTTATGATAATCATCTGAGGACGTTCGTGTCGACCAATTACTTTACTCGTGTGATTTATGTTTGGAGCTATTTCTCATTTGGACTTGGAGCCTGGTGTTGCGTATGACAGTATTTTGTGAGCTCAACTAGTCTCACAGCTTTAAATGGATTGCAATGCCATTTATTAAATGATATAGTCATCATATGAAGATGCGCACATCGACAAGATGGCTATATCGCCACAAATTGGTTATAGTTATTGCCCTTTCTGTCTTGCAGCTGAATGTAGTGTATAACAGAATCTTTTTATCGTATGAAAGAAAATTTGCACTGTCTTCGAACATTTTCTTCGGGGTAAGTCTAAGTCTCTTGTATTAATTAAGTCATACGAGACAAAAGCAATTGCAGTTAAGATCATAGGATATGATTTCACATGATCTCATCTGATCAAATTTTAGTTCGACTTCCTATTTCATATACTGTATTTAGCGAGAACTGGGAATCTAACGACTGAATCTTGTGTATTTATATTAATCATGTGCGTTTTTACACGGATAAGGTAACACATATTTCCATAATGGTTTCATGCATATTATCCAGTTTGATTGAATAAGACAATATTCCTCGCTTTTTTTCTTTCTGTCTATCTATTTGTAATTTTCATTTTGTTTATCTGTATCTTTCTTATCTACAAATACAAGCAAAGATTTATAATAAAATTGCAGATACTTTAACAATAGGGCTCATGTTTCACACATGCATATATCCGCTAAATCAAATTACCACTTTCAAGTAACTGACAACGTCGCCAATATATTATGTTTCAGACATTTGTGTTTGTCTTCGCCACTATTCTACTCAGAAAGACAAAATGTAAAGTTGAGCCTGCAGGTAACCACAAAGAAAGACTGGGCAACAGGTGAGAGATGGACGCCCATTTTGTTGAATAGAATCGACATAAAATATGTAGTCATTTGCTTACTTTTGTTCGTAAAGGAACGTTTTTTATGAATGAAATTTACCTCGATAGGAAAAAATAATCATTTTATCAATCAGACCTTGTTGTTGAATAATTACTAAAAGAAAGTAATTAAATTAGGCAAGATCCCCATTATAATCCCAAACATGTATTCATTTGACAATAATGTTGTAAATGCTCATGAAATTTCCTTCGGTTCAGCTACTAATCATGTAGCGTTTGTTTCACTTTCAAAACATTTTATTTAATAATTTAGATATATTAACATTTCTTTATTTCTCTCTGTTTCAGGTTTCTTGGTCAAAATTTATCAGTAATGATTTAAAATAAATATTATGTATAAACTTTACAATCTATACATTCGTTACTAATTATAGGGACACTCAGACAACCCAAATGGGATTACCATCAACAGCATCATCCGCGCCAGTGTTCATGCAACCACAACCAGTAATTTCATCAACAGCACCTACCCAACAAAAACAACCGGTAATACCACCATCAACGACACAGAATGGAAAGAGCTTTTAGACCGTGCATGTGCCTCCAACTGCAACATCAGCAGCAGCAGCAGCACTACCACCACCACAACCAGTAATAAAATTAATAGCACCTACCTAATCTAACTTCTATCCTATACAGAACGTTTATCTCGTGCATATGTCTTTAACTTCAACATCAACAACAACAGCGCCACAACCACCACAACAACAAACGGTAACATCATCAACAGCACAGAATCAGCAGAGTTTTTATCCCGTGCACCTGCCTACAGCTGCAACATCATCATCAGCAGCATTGCCACCAGCAACACAATCAGTAATGCAATTAACAGCACCGACCAATCTAAATTCTATCCTATGCAGCCATTCCTCCCAGGAGCAGTGATGTCTGTGCCTACAACTCACGACTACGCGCGAAACCCGGTGCCAAGTACATATAAGTAGTATAGTGGGGGTATCGAGACCCAGGTGGGGCGATTGAGACCCAAAGGGGAAATTAACATGCGTGGGGCACTTGAGACCCATACGTGAAATTAACATTGGGGCGATTGAGACAGAAGTATTTTTAGAGAGATAAAATATATACATACACCAAACACACAAACACAAAACATAGAAATACTAGGATTGGCAATAATGGAGTAATCTTTTTCTAGAGAGGTGGGTGGCCCTGAAAAGGGACCTTGGGGTTTGACTTATTCTTCTTCCACCATGTCTTGAGGAAGCCTAGGATGTTCTTCTTCTTCTTCTTCTGGGGTGGATCAGGGAGCCAGTCAGGATGACCCAATCGCCTGAACTTCTCTTGGGATTTTCATCCAGTTGGTATTCAGGTGTTGGAAGTCTTGCTGTTTCTTTGCCTGCTCCTTCTCCATTTTCTCCTGAGCCCATGCCTTCTTGATGGTGACCGCCTCCTTCTCCAGAACTTGTTCCAGAAGACTCTTGGCGGTGAGAAGGGCAGTAGCTTTCCCCCTGACGCTATTGGGGGATGGATACAACTACAAATCTTCCTATACCTTGTCCAGTAAGTACTCCACCCCTTCCAGCAAGTCCAAGGCTTTCTTTATCAAACCAACTCTACAGGGTGAAATGGTAGAGGAGGTCTTTTAGGCTTCTTCCACCAAGACATCATACACTAGGTTCCTGGCTTTCTTCAGGGCGCCACTTCGTTTGTCACATGCGGCTTGGTGGTCGGGTATTGCCAATACCTCTCGATCCTTTCTATTAAGGACTCCACCCCTACCATCCCATCCCAGGCTTCCTGCAAATTTTCTAAGGTGGTCATTCTGGTCTTCTTTTCAGTCGACAATGAATGGCACAACCTTCGTTCGTTTCTTGAATTAGAGTCGTTTTCGCCCATTCGGGCATGTACGACTATTTACCCCCACAGCGTGCGAAGCACGCATGGGGGGGGGGGGTTCAATGTGGGCTGATCACACTAAGATTATGGACAGGTGTGTTGTCAGTTTGCAACACACCTGACACTTTACTGATTAAGTACACACCCCTCCAGCGTAGCACGGTTATCCACACAATTAAGGGGGTTAATTGAATGCGCGCTATTGGAGGGTGTGTACAATTTACACACCCCACCATCAATGCATTGGTTCCCCACAAACGGGGGTTCATTGACGGCATGATATTGGGGGGGGGGGAGGGGTGTTTATACCTGTACATAGGACTAGAACCACAATGTTTACAGGTATGCAGGTGTGGATAAGTTGTTCATCTCTGGAGTGGCAGGAAGCACGGACCAGGCAAGCGAAGCGCGAAGCGTGACGGAAATGAAACGCCATGAACTTACATGATCAAATTCTGCCCAGTTAACTAAGTAGAGCTGTCCCTATTACCAATTGTATGTTAGCCACATATTGTAATTACGGTCACATTTAGTCAGTTGTATAACTTTTCCTAATTTCCTTTCAATTTTGAAATTTCGTGTACAGAATGTACATAGATTTTCCGAAAATAATGAATAAATTTGGGTTTGAGTAACCCTCTCAATTTTTGTGATCTTAATCAGATAATGGCACAACTGGGGAATGCGTCGCTTTATATGCCGGAAGCACGGACGTGAAGGAAAACATCCCTTCCAAAAAAATATACAAAATCCTATCACACATAAAAAACACACACCAAGTACGCGGACCTAAAATAAACACTTTTTATAACAAAATTTATTTTTATTTTTTTAAAACCATATACACCAACATACCTACACACACTTTTAGAAAAGTTATGTTTTATTTTATTTTTAAAAAACACATACACCAAACACACTCTATACAAATACACATCAAACACATACAAGGGAATAGGGGATTTTTTGGAGTGGGAAAGACAATGACAAAACATACATCCATACAAACACATATATGGCAAATACATAAGATTTTTCTTTTCTTGGCAAATGGATGGCCCTGAAAAGGGCCGTTGGGGTTTTTTTTGTACACCTAGAGACGTGGGCACCTCCCTGGTCTAGCCCCGTAGGCCGCACACCTCCCACTCCATCTATCTTCACGGCTGTTGTTGGAGATAGGGAAGGCAGACGGGGGTTGAGTCGCTTCACTATCCCAATCCTCTGTCATCATCCGATGAGGCCTTATTGGTTCTTTCTTTTCCTTTTCCTCCTGTTTCATCGTCTCCTCCATTTCTTCCACTTCCTGTAGGAGGTGCCAGGCCATCTCTAAGTGTACTCTGATTTGCCGTATCTTTTCTTTCTTGTTCATCTTGATGGATAAACGTGGGTAGCTCAACTGGGGAATGCGTCGTTTTATATGCTTAAAGCACGGACATGAAGGAAAACATCCCTCACACATACCTAAAAAACATCACTCACACTACCCGCGTCTGACGTCATCCATATGACGTCATTCTGTGCTTCGCAGATTCTGCACTCCACCAACCCGACAAAAAACACACCCAGTACGCGGACCTAAAAGAAAACACTTTTTAATTTTTTATTTTTATTTTTTGTTAAAGACACATACACCAAACATGCAAACACACAACACACATACATTTTTAGATATTTTTTTTTATCAAACACAAACACATTCTATACAAACACACACCACACATACATTTTTAGAAAAAAAAAAAAAATTTTATTTTTAAAAAACACAAACACACTATACAAAACACACACCACACATACATTTTTGTAGAAGGGAAACGGATTTTTTTTTGGGAGTTGGAAGACAAAGACAAACAAAACAAACAAACACTTCACATACAAAGGCACTAAATTTTTTATAGGCAATCCTAAAGTAATCTTTTCTAGAGATCTGAGTGGCCCTGAAAAGGGCCGTTGGGTTTGTTTTGGTAAGAAGTTTTTTTGTTTAACTTCTAGCAGCAGGACGGCCACGTTTCGCCACAGGTCTCACTGCTGAAGGACAAGGACGCTTTCTGGTGAAAGAGAAGGCAAACTCATCACAATCCATTCTACAACTGACTTCTCAGTCTGGTTGTTTCAGCTGCTGTAAGAGTTGTTGTTGTTGTTGTTGCTGATGCTGTTGTTGCTGTCTTTTCTGTTGTTGCTGAACTCTTTGTGTCTCCTCACATTCCGCTCTGTCCCTGACAATTTCTTTCGCAAAACTTCTTCCACCAGATCTTGAGCCATTTGCAAAAAGATCATCGTCTTCTTCTCTGGGTTCTTCTCAAGTAGGTTATGTCTCACCCGCTGCATATTGACCATTGCTTCATTCAGCTTGCTAATCTTACCTGCCATCTTCTTGAAGTGTTGACGAGTCAACGAGAGTGACTGGACTGATGATGATGATGCTTGAATTAACGTCGTGTGCGCCCATTCGGGCATATACGACGATTTACCCCCATTGCGTGCGACGCAGGCAATGGGGGATTAAACTGTGTGCTACGCACACTTATTATTTTCGTCCAGTGGGTTACAGAGCTGCAACCCACTAGACGGAGTTGATGCGTGTTTGGACGCTATTTTCGCACCGCTCCATCGCTACATGGTTTCCCCGCTAAGGGGGTTCATTGAAGGAGTGATATGGAGGGGTGCGTGTATTTAAATTCTAATTTTTTTTGAATATTTTTCCTGTTCATAGGAGTAGAACCACAATGTTTACAGGATTACTTATTTGTTGCGATGGCTCTGTCAGGGCGCGGCAAAGAAGGCAAGGGTCGGCAGGCTACGACATCGCGTCCCAGGGGGCTCCGGCTGATCCAGGGTTATTTAATGTTTATTGATTTTGATATTTTGGCCAAAAGGAGAAAAGATTTGTTGAGAATGACAAATTTAGAAGGTTATGTTTATACCATATGGCTGTGGTTATTTGTTAGTGGAGAGAAAAAAAAAAAAAAGAAAAAAAAAAAATATATTTTAAAATTATGAGAGTTGCCACTTTGTGTAGCTAGGCCTGATGGTCCGGGATTTAGAACCACCTTATGTTGATTATTTAGTTGTATAGCTTTTTATCTCTTAGTCTTTTAGTTTTAAATTCTAATTATCCTACTTAATATTAAAAACATTTCAGAAATTTGGTTTCCGCCTTGTGCAGTTCGGGCCTGATGGTTTGGTCTTAGAACCACCTTATGCATTGAATTTACGTGGGTTTTTTATCCCTATCTATATTCTTGAGTTAAAATATCCAATTTTGTGCCACCTTGTGCGGCTGGGTCTGATGGTCAGGGTTTATGACCACCTTATATTGTTGTTAATATTTTGGGGTATAGTTGGTATGTTTAAATAACATCCTTAAGTTAATTAGTTATTTTGATCTTTTTCCAATTGAATGCAACCTTGTGCGGCAGGGCCTGATGATCAGGGTTTTAGATCACCTTATTGTCTTGACAGTTTGGGGTTAAAAAAAGTCTAGTTTTCATTCTATTGAGAGTTGAAAAAAAATTTAAAAAAAAAAAAATCAATTGTGGTTTTCAAAAAAAAATAAAATAAAATAAAATAAAAAGGAGACTGACTATCTCAGGACTAGTCTTCCGGCCCCAGCAATGATTCAGTCCTGGCATGCCCGTATGTTTCCAGGCACCAGTGCTTTGGGTAGCAGAAAATCCTACGATCACTAAGACCTTGAGGATACGCAGGGATTCCGCCCAGGTGAATGCTAGTATGATACCTGTTTAAAAGCGTGACCGAAAAACTCGCATCAGACCAGAGCCCAATCCGTACGACAGAGGTTAAGGTTAATTGTTTAGTAGGTGATCGATGTAAAAAAAAAAAAAAAAAAGTGATTTTCCCGGTGCTAAGTCTGTTTGTGTTTTCTTTGATTTATATCCCCTAGTCTTTTGTTAATGTTTGTATTTATTAATTTAAGATTACAGTCAATTCATGGTAAAGGTCTATGTTCTGAGAGTAAGTTAAATTTGTTAGACTTGACCCCAGATCTTATCCATGGGAGTGGAGATTCTCCTTCCCCGGGGGGCTGAGATTGTTTCGTCTACACGGCGTACCTGTAGCCCTAATGGCCCGGGATACAAATCTCTTCCTCCCTGGGTAGGGCCCCTCCTCTCCCGCCCCGGACCTGGGGTTTTGCCTTTATATGAGATTTTTTAGTATTTAATTTTCTCTATGTGTATAGGATGTTGAATTTCCCTATTTGATTCTTTTATTATATATTGAGAGTTTTATTTTTGTATCATTATATTTTGCCTCTTTTCCCTATTTCTGAGATGTACCCCACTATATTTGTGTATACCGATTTCATGTTTTTATTACCTTCTTTGAGGAAATCCGGATAGGTAGTTGGGGATTTGAGCTTTGTTTGATTTTCTTGGAATGTTTTCCTTTCGTTATTGTATTTATGGCAAATGTTAAAAACATGTTCCAAGGTTTCAGGTGTGGGGCAGTGTGGGCAGTTAATTCCTGCTGTGTTTAGTCCCGACACGTATTTTCCAAAGCTATTTGCTAGAAGTGTTTTATCCGCTTTTATCCTATTTATAATTTTGTAATCGTGCGGATTTGCCAGGGTTGGGTGTTCAATGTTTCTATTGATTAGCTTATGCAGATCGTAAAGTCTGCGCCCTTTGTTAGATTTGTCCCATTCCGACTGCCATTTTAGATTAAGTTTTTTCCTAATGATGCTATAAATTTCCTGGACGCTATAGTCCAGATTTTGAATTACGGGCTCGTTTAGTTTGTTTTTAGCTTCTCTATCGGCCTTCTCATTTCCAGAGATTGTTTATATGAGAGGGCACCCACATAAATTCCACAGTTTGGTGATTTTTGATCTAGTAATTTAAGTTTAAGTTTAACCTCTCGAAGTAGGTTTTCTCTGCTGGTTGAATTTCCAGATTCCAGGGAGCGCAGCACACTAAGGAAGTCGCTAATGATAACTGTTTTTTGGTTTTTGGTTTCTAGGGTCCATTCAATAGCTTGTTTTATGGCCCAGAACTCAGTTGTATAAATTGAGCAGAGATCAGGTAGTCTCGCCAAGAGTGTAATGCCCTCCCCAGGGATAACCACCGCCGCAGTAGTGCGATCTGGGTCGGGGGATTTTGAGCCATCTGTATATATGGCGGTATATCCTTCGTATTTACTCTCTATTTCTTCAAGAATTTTTGCCCTCATTTCATTCGGTTGTTCGTTTTTATTCCCATATTTTAGTGCGTTTAAATTTACTATGGGGGGCATATTTGTCCAGGGGGCGCTGTCTGGGTATTTTATATTTTTCCGCCTGGAGATTTTGTATATTTAGTTCTTTCTTTAGTTCTTGAATTCTTTTCCCTCCTGGTAGGTTTCTTTGTAATTTGTGTCGGAATGGTTTATCGCATTTGTTTAGGGCTTTTTGGGTGAGATGAGCTTCGGTGTGAACAGAGATCCTGGCATTATATCTCAAGAGAAGTTCCTTCCGCCTCAGGTTGAGGGGGGGGGGGGGGTCACCTGTTAAGATATTTAACTCTTCCCCGAAAATGTTCCGGAGAGTTCCGGTGCATATAATTAGGGCTTTGCGCCGAATTATATCTAGTTTTTTTAGACTGTTGGGGCGAGCCGAGTTGTACGCTTGACACCCATAGTCTAATTTTGATCTAATTAGGGATTTGTAGAGGGTGAGGAGAGTTTCGGGGTCCGTCCCCTAATCGGAGCCTTTAAGGTTCCGGAGGAGGTTTAGGTCCTTTCCGCATCGCCTCACTAGTTCTTCTATGTGTTTGTCCCAGGTCAAATGCTCGTCGAAGAGCATGCCTAGGAATTTGGCATCTTTTTCAAATTTTATTAAAACTCCATTTAAATATAATTTTGGTGGTTTCTGTCGAAATTTTGTTTTTGGGGAAAACATAACGCCTACCGTTTTACCAGGGAAGATTTAAAAACCCCACCTGTCAGCCCATTGACCGATCCTGTCCAGTCCCACTTGCAATTTTCCGACCACAGCTTCGCTGTCAGGGTTTCCCCTTTTCCAGATCCCGCTGTCGTCGGCGAACTGAGACAGGTCCAGACAGGACTGGTCGACCGATTTCTCCAGGTCATTTATCATTATATTGAACAAGGTCGGACTCAGAACGCTTCCCTGGGGGGTGCCATTTTCGACATTGTGGCATTCAGAGTATTTGTTGTCGGCCCTGATTTGAATGCTTCGACCCGTAAGAAATTCTGTTATCCACTTGTGTGTTCGGCCAGATATTCCGTAATGGTTCAGTTTTATTATTAACCCTTTGGTCCACATTAGGTCATAAGCCTTCTCGAGATCTAAACAGATCGCGATTACGTTACGGTCCCTTTTTCTTCTGACATTGAATGCGAGTCTTATGCTGGACTCCAGTCGCATTATCTGGTCCAATGTGGATCGATTGTTACGGAAGCCGCTTTGATTGTGGGATAGCAGACCTTTGCTTTCCAGGTGGTACTTAACCCTATTGTTTATCGTGGTCTCCATGATTTTACAGAGACTATTTGTTAGGGAGATAGGCCTGTATGAGTTTATGTCTGCCGGGCTCTTTCCGGGTTTCGGGATTACGACCACTATTGAGTGTTTCCATTTTTTGGGAATTTTTCCCGACTTCCATGAAGCGTTCAGCATACACAAAACCATCAAGGCCGTTTATTCCGGGAGATTTTTTGATATATCATACCCTAGCGTGTCCTCCCCGGGTGATGTAGATTTGGTTTTCCTATTTACGGCTTTTCTCCATTCATTTAGGTTAAATTCATTGTTTAAATGGTTTGATTGGTCGCCCTTATCTGTGAAGAGATGGGGGTGTTTTTCCTCAACCATTTTTCGGTGTTTTTTTTAAAGTTTTCTGAATGGTTTGAGATGCTGCTCATGCTGGCAAAGTGTTGGGCTAGTTTTTCAGCTTTTTCCAGGTCAGTGGTAAGCCCTGCTAGTTTTGGGGATATTCGTACTCCTTTTCCCCTAATTTGTTTGATTTTGTCCCATAGTTGTTTGGAGTTTGCTTTATAATTTAGAGTTGAACAGAATGACTTCCATGATGTAAGTTTTGCTTGTTTAATGATGTTTTTAATATGTTGTTCTTTTTCTTTGTAAGCAAGAAAGTCTATGGAGTTTTTAGTATGTCTAAACCTATTTAGAGCTTTCTTTGTCTCCTTTATAGCTTGCTTACATTCGTTATTCCACCATGGCACGGACTGTTTGCGGGCCCCTCCTCCCGTTTTTGGTATACAACGCTCAGCCGCGGATGACAGTGCATCTATTATATTTTGATTAAAGATATCGATGTTCTCACTGAGCAGCTGGGCGCATGTAATCTCTTCACAGAGAGAACTGAACGACCCCCAGTCCGCCTCGTCATATCTCCATTTGGGAGTACTAGTCTTGTTATTTTTATGTATTTTTGCGTGGATGGTGGTCCATATTGGGAAGTGGTCACTCCCTAGGGTCCCTGGTTGATCTCCCTCCCAGTCGGTAATTTCCGCGATCTTGGGTGAGGATATGGTAAGATCAATGGCTGATATCTTCCCGTTTGTCGGGTTGATTCTTGTGCCTTTTCCATCATTTAGTATGACCAAATTGGAGGTCGAGATCCACTTTTCAATAATTGAGCCCCTCCGATCCAATTGGTCTCCTCCCCACTGTTCGCTGTGGGCGTTGAAATCCCCACATATTATAATGTTGTCCCCTAGATTTTTGGTAATTGATTTTAGGGTTTCAATTTCAGTAAATTGATCCCCGCCTGGATAATATATGTTAACTATGATTAGTGGAGTGTTGCCTGTATTTATTTTAATTGTTTGATGTTCTAGAGCGGTATTCTCTTTTGTGGTTGGTGGAGCGCTCTCAACAGACTCACTCGAGATGGCGTCGCTGACATAGATTGCTAGGCCCCCGCCTTCCCCCCCCCCCTGGTCTATGCTTGCAATAGTTTGTTGAGTAACCAGGGACTTTTGGTAAGTTTATTGATTTATCGTTCAAGAGCGTCTCCTGCAGGCACACCACATCCGGTTTATTGTTTTCTTTTAGGATTTTAATTGCAAGTTCTCCGGCATTTGGTCTAATGCCTCTGCAATTCCATTGCCATATATTTATTGATGTTTTTGTATTCATATTTGTTGTTATATATTTACGGTTATAATTTTTTGGGGTATGTACTTGTTTTTGTCTTTCTATGTTAAATGTTTATTCCCAAGTTGCCCCCATTACGCTCTAGCTTGAATTCTCAATTTGTTCGTAATGGAGGAGATTTTATTACAGAGATTGTCTACTGATATTTCTTTGTTTTTAGTTAGGCTTAATGTCTCGTTAATAATATCTTTAATTAAGGTGAGCACTTGATCTATTGAGATCTTTGCTACATTACCTACTTGTATTTTTGGTGAATTATTTTCGGGGATTGTTTTTGGTTTATCCTGGGGGTTTTCCCCCTGCGTTCCCGATTTGTTTGGGGCTGGTGTTGGTTGTGCCTGTTTGAGATTTTTATTATTGGGGGCATTATTGGTCTATGTTTTTTTTATGGGTGGTGTTGATTTGTTTTGTGGGGGCAATGTCTATTTGGATCCTGGATTTTTCCTTGTTTTGTTTTTTGGGGGCAATGTCTGTTTGGATCCTCGATTTTTTCTTGATGGGTGACGAGAATGGAATTTGTATCGGCCGAGTTTGCTTTAGGTCACCATAACTGTTCCCCTCACTGTTGGTTTCTACTTCTCGTTCTGGGGATCCTGTGGAGTTATTTCCTGGAAATATAATTATTGGAGAAGCTGCTGTGGGTGTTGGTACCCTGTTGGGGGTTTCACCACTATTTGTCGGCTTAATAGCCGAGAGATTCATTATGTCTTTTGTTTTTTGGTTTGGGGTGAAAACTAGTTGGGTTTCCTTAATGTTTTTCCCTAGTGTCCCTATGAATGTCTCTGGGGGTGTCGGCGTTCTGGAGATTGTTGAGTTCATGCTTGTTATCCTTAGAAAATTTTTTTTTTATTGTTGTTGTTGTTGTTTTTTTTTTGTTTTTTTTTAAAGAATTTAGTACCGCTTAGATATGTTAGAAATTAGTCTGTTTCTATTGTATGGTATTAGTATTTTATTATTTAGGATTATTAGATACGAATTCAAGCGGAAAACAAAGATTGTGAGTAATAATTTTCCTAAATTTGCCAAATGGTATAAAAATAAAAATAGTACCCGGAGGTTTAAATCTAATGTTTCTGTCTTACCCTAACAATTTTGAATTATCTCCTACTGGCTGGCTGGCTGGATGGTTTGGCTGGACAGGCTGGCTGGCTGGATTGGGTGGTATAGCTGGAACGGCGGGAACGGCGGGAACGACTGGCTGGCAATGGCGGGATACTGGTTTGCTTTGGTGGTTAAAAATAATTAGATGTCTACCGCTGCCTGCAAGAAGAACTCTTGTTTCGTCGCTACCTAGGGATGGGCCAACAAGCCCGGCTTGAGGGTGCTCCCACGGACCTAAACGGTCAGCAGATTTTGTTGTGAGGAGACAAATATTTTTCCCTCACGATTTCTTTCGCTACTCCAAACACACAAACACGTCTTGCTTTAAAGGGCCACAAAGATCGAATGCTGGTGACTGGACTGACCAACGCACCGCTTTATATGCTGGAAGCGCGGACGCGATGGAAAACATGTCTCAGATCGATCGTGAGAAATGTGAAAGAGTAGGTTACCTCAGATCGATAGAAAGATATAGAGCATATCCATTTCATTTGTTTTCAAAAAAAATAAACAACACAACACCATTTTTTTCAAAAATCAACATTTTTTAAATACATAATAAGAAGCTTCTCTAACACAAAATGAAATCTAACAATATTAAACATGAACGTATTTACAGGGTTGACAATGTTGGGAAGTCAAACTAGATTTCCACTGTTCTAAATCATTCTGTCCTCGATGCACACTACGTTTCTGAACTAAAGACAAGATATAACCATAATGTTCACAAAACCATCTTTCTACTTTAGCATCATTTCTAGCGTACTCCCAATCAAAACAAGTCACTAAATGTTCTAAGGAATATCCGAGACTGCGTTGATGAAGAACATGTACACAATGTTGTCCACACACCATATAATCTGATCCTTGTAATCTGGCATTATTGAAGCGAATGGAGACCGCATTTCTTCTCATAAAGTCAATGATGGCGTCTTCCAAAGGAGGTAATCCATAAGAATCAAAATATTCAACACTGTGGTCGTTGGGAAAGTACACGGCCACCCAATGAGTTCCTGGTCTATGATTGTCGTCGGTATTGATGACATAGGCATGAACGTCTTTAGGTTTGCGATGGGGAAGTTCATCTTTAGCACACACAACAGGATTCCAAGAAGAAGTGTACGAACTGCGAGTCAACAGGTAATGAAGTTCCCAGGTATCCATTTCTTTTTTTCTTGGTTCACAGGTAATAATAAGTCATCAATTAACACTTGACATTATGCTTGAATATATCTGTCAAGTAAGTCCACGAATCACGGCGGGTAGTCTCTGTACTCTGTTGCAAGAGAGCTTCGATCCGTTTGGTCTCCAGAGATGTCAATGGAGGTGAGGAACGATCCTGCAAGTCTTTATACCACTTTCTCAACACCTTTTCTACCGAGATCTGAGACCATGCGTCCTCCAAATATTCGTCCAATTTTTCTTCTGCACTCATCATCATACATTTGTCGTGTTGTTTCTGACTCGGATGATCGATTTGACATCCATGACAATGGTCTCGGGTCAGGGTTGTAATTCTTTCAGCCAATTCCGTCGCAAAAACAGGATACTAAATGTAATTCTTGTTCTGGCCATCGACAGACCATAAATCCAGTAAACTTGGGAACACTACTTTTCTCTTCTTCTTCTTTTGGTTCTGGATCAAAAACATTGTCATCACTGGTGGATTGTGACTGCTGTGCTTCACAATATCCCTCATTTTTCTACTATCTCCATGGGTTCTTCGTATTGCATCTTTTGTTTTCTTCCAATAGTCTAGAATCACTTCTCTCAAACTGTTGATTTCTAGAGTATTATCAAATTCTGCATACAAGATGACGTTCACGGCGTTAGCTAGTGCTGTAGCAAACTGAAGTTCCACACGAAGTTGGCCTGATTTTATAGGGTGGAAATGTCCTTCGTCGCTGCCTTCGCCAGGAGTGAAATCAAAACCCCACAAAGCATATCTTCCTGCATAATCCTCGTACGAAATGCCGTGGCCGCTGTTGGTGCCTAACTGTCCCGTGGCTTCAAACAGAGTCAAGTAAGATCGCAAGTAATTTTTCTGGGTAAAGTTAGGTTCAAAAGGTCTGGTACACAACGTCTGGCCTGTGTACGTCTGGCCATCTCGAGTGACTTCTATCTTGGAGACATTGAAGTGTTGAAATTCAAAAGGATTTTGATCGATGGCTCCGTTGAGGGCTGCATTACTGAAGATGCCAATCAGCAAACGTTTGGGGAGCTGTCATTGGAAGACGTGATCTTCGACTTTGGATCGGAGTCCAGAGGCAATGGTAAATGTTTTCACTTCCACTCGTCGCACAGGATCCTTGGCAGTGGTTCTGCTCAACGTTTGACTGATGTCGTTGGCTACTTTAGGTAAGACTTCGACACGGCGCACGTAAAGTCAGGCTTCTTTGATAGTGATTTTGTACTCGTTGGCATTAGCCATCAAATGGAAGACGGTACTACCACTCCGTTCAATAAATACTTGTCTTGCAACCACATGTCCAAATGCAAACGATCCATCAGTTCTAAAGTGCGCCCTTGTCTGATTTTCTTTCGGCGGTCGTTAAATCCCACATTATGCTCGTCTGTACCATCATCTGCACACAACTCTGTATCGCTGAACTTTTCCGAGGTGTCAGGTTTGCATACCACGGAAGCATCCAGATGGGTGTTCTTGGCTTCTTTTCCGTACGTCAAGAGATTTTCTAAGTAAGCACTGTAAGGGTAAGTATCCATGCTGCTGCTGACCAGTTTGTTATTCAAGTACAAATCAACTTCGCTGAACAAGGAATGCATAAAATTATTGACGGGAGCTACTCTGGCCTCGGCCCCAGGATTGCTGTTGTCCGTTTTGATCACTTTGAGTTTCAGGTACAAGTGGCTGCTATTCAGGTCGATGTAATCTTCGGTTTGACCTTTGATTTCAAATACGATAGGAGCTGAAGTCGTCAAAAACGATACGGGATGAAATTCTACCCATTGGGATTCTTGCATCGTCATCATGGTAGGTGGCATGGCAAACAGATTCACTTCTGACTTGGTACATTCGCAAAAATCTCGGTGCTTCATTGTTTTCACAGTTAGTAATCAAACACGTCTAATTCTCTGACCGTTCTACTTTTCGTATTCTTTTTCTGAACACCGTGTGGTTTATGAGCTCCGAAGGGGTGTCGACGTCTCTTTCTGCCTTGTCCTTGATGTGGCGTTGAGGATGAAGTAATGCCAGGGCCAGAAGCGTGAAGAGAATTTATAGGGGTCTCTCGGCGACCCGATAGATCTTTTCCAGTTTGCAGCAACACCTTTGTTCCTGCTCTCATAAAGGGTTCTTTCGGATTTTTTGTCGATGAGGACGTTTCGAAGAAATTCTTTTCCTTGCGTCAAAGCGGCATCTTTTAAGGCATGCAATCCTCGAATCACCATGGGTTTCAAGATGGGGGCTACCGTCCGAAAAGCAGATTTTAACATATCTCCTAAACCGTGTCCTCATTGTCGAGCCACTCCTCGGTACACAGGATACATTTTGGTGTTACAATTCGCTGGAGAACCTTTCTCGAAAATGTAGTTAAGCCGTGACTTTTCCTTTACTCAATATAACACTTTGTCCCAAATCTCCTTTTATACTAATGTTGACATTGTCAAAATGCGATTTACTGACTGGAAGATAATGAGGATGTACAAATTCCACCTTCCGCGTAGGCGGTGACAGCAGAATCCGCTTTTAAAAGAATGACTCACAGTAACGGAGCGGCTGTGTTTCCCCCCACGTTGTTCTCCACTACATCGTAATACACAAACAATAAATTAGTCCATCGTTCAATTCAACGGGTAGCGAAAAAACTTGTAAAATCGATCGTTGCTGTGGATGTCTTTCATGGGAACCAGTTTTGTGTATCCACCCAAAATATCAACAACCAAGGACAGAAAGTGATGGACAATATTCTGGGGCCCAAAAAATGAATTCTAAGACGATGTGACACTTTATGGTACTCGATCTGGACAATTTTCTTGGCTTTGTCCAAGGCGATGCCACATTGGTCGTTGAAGATAGCTGCAATCGTCTTCAAGAAATGTTGAGGATTAAAATAATACCCCACGGGAATTATCATGGTATAGCTAGTCAAACAAGGAGGATTGGTGTTTGATGATTTTTGGGATTCGTAAATGCTAGAATCATTTTTGTCCAAGTGTTCTTGCACTTGATTGTTCAGGATATCCACGATGAAAGTGCTTTGGCCTTCGTTGATATTGAATGCTTGCGTTGGATGAATGATTTCTACCAAAGCCGCTTCCCAATGAGCTTCGTGACCAAATTGGATGGACTGAGGTAATTTGGCCGTAAAACAACATAAGGTGTTATTGGGAAACACATCCATCGAACTGTCACTGGGTAAAGTGAAATAAAATTGGTTATTCATAGTTCCAGGGTCCTAGTGTCCGACGAGTCACTCGAGTTCAAAGGAGAATGATGTTCAAACTGTTCCAAAAGAGGGCTGGTATTGTTGTGACTGGAAGAAGGATGTGACTGTCCGTCGTAAATTTCAAGGATGAACTGGGTAGAAGATAACCGACGCAACTGCTGAGTAAAATGGTCCACAATTGTTTGTCCACTTGTTGCAAACTCAAATTGGTAATGGCTGCTCCGATGACACAATACACCACAAAGATTTGGCAGAAAAAGACGAGCTGATTTTTAGGGACACGTTCTCCGCACCACACCCACAAAGGTTGTTTTTGTAATTCTTGAAGATAGGAACTCTGTGAAGGAGAAGAGGTAGTTGCTGTGTTGAACGGCATGTTGGTTACTTCTTCTTTTTATAGTCGACGACTTGGGAAACGGCAATCCAAGAATCAAAACTAGGTGGATATCCTTTCCAACGTACTTTGACTTCTTCTACTCGACGTTTCCCCACTTTGCGTGTTCTTTGTTCGAGAATGCTTTCGATGTCGCACAAGTCGTCTTCCTTTTTGGTCACTCTTTGTAACTCAGGCAAGTAAAAAGTTCCTTTTAACACTTCTTCGTGCATGTCTTCCAATTTATAGACGGGAGGATCACGTCCACGCACTGGTCCAGTGACACAAAACAATTCGGTAGTCCAGTTGGGTAAATAACCTTTGTCAAAAGTGCGTTTGGTTTTTCCGATGCGAACCCAATCTCCCGTCTTAAGCACCAGGGTTTTCTGGTGTCCCATCTTTGGTGTACCAAACAATTTATCAAACACCGCCACTTCGTGTTCAGGTATGACCTCTTCGGGGGTACATCCGATGCTACGATGATATGATTGATTGTACGCTTTGACCAAACGTGGTAACACGTCGATGTACTTGAGAGTGTGTTGATGTGTAAAATATTTCCACATGCGTTCTTTCAAAGTTCTTTTAAACGTTCCACGACACTAGCTTTGGTTTCAGGATTGTTGGTGGTAAAAAAATGAATGTGTGGTTGTTTCAATTTTTTTTGAAAGGCTTGGTTTAGAAATTCGGTGCCTTTGTCGGTTTGCCATCGTAAAGGGTGACGAACACCTTGTTTCAACACCAGTTTTAAGGTGCGTATTAACTCGGTACTGCTTTTAGAAGTCAAAGGAACGACCCAAGCAAATTTGGAAAATACATCGATGACACAAAACAAATATTTGTAACCACGATTGTACGCTGCCAAATGAGAGACGTCCGCTAAATCTGCTTGTCATTGATGATCTCGATGCCATCCACTTTGGTTTGACTTCTAGAAAATGTTCGTCGAATGGGTTTGTGTAACCATCGTCGTACTTCTGTCAAACGTACACTTTTCAATTTGGTTTTAGCAGCCCGATACAATTTTTGAACTGTTCCGTAACCAGCAGCATGGGCATGACTTAAGTAAATGGTAGCTAAAAGTTTCTCCATGATTTTGTGTTGCTCCTCAATAAGTCGCCCACTGTTCGATACTACTACTTTTGGTGTCGTGAGGTTTGGACGAAGCGGCTTGTCCGACGAGCCACAGAAGTCGGTTGTGAAGGGGTGATGGTAGGTTTCTTCTTGCTGTCTTTTTTCACTTCAGTCTTGCTTTCTTTCTTTTTTCTTCTGCTGAAGAAGGAGTGGACATTATCTTTTTAACCCAAGTTTTCATTTCTTCTCGATGAGGTGTAGGAGAGGATGTCAACACGCCAGCTGCAATCTTACTAGAGATGGGTGCAGACGGAGTTTGAAACACTTCTCGGGGCTCGTCTTCTTCTGTTTTAGTGGTGGTGATGACTTTAGGTTCGCTTTTCATCATGGCCTTTAAATCTCTCAGAGTGGGTTTAGCTGTTTCGTCTAAAGCTTTCTGGTGAAAGAATTGAAGACGTTGAAATAGTTGACCGTACCGTTGCGATTTTTCTGCTTCTGACAAATTACTTCGATCCATGACCGATTGTAATTCTTGTTGCAACTGAGAAATCTCGTTGAGATTCGGATTGGGAGGTAAATGAGGTATCCGTTGTTTGTACCAACGATGGAGTTCCATCCATCGTTTGAAAGGAACTAAAGTCAGTTTTCGTCCTTCCATAAGATCCAAAGGTACAAGTGTGTTGTCTTTCCAGAGAAGGGTGTCCTTTTTATCTTCTTTTTTTCTTCCCGTCTATATCGCATGACTCCTCCTAAAAGAGATCCAGCAATCGTTCCTAACAAAGGAGCCGCTATTTTTAACAACGGTCCTATCAGCATGGGTAGAAATCCTCCTCGTTGCACCAACATTTTTTCTTTTGGTTGAGAGGTATTTTCTTTCTGACCATTTGGCGTATCTTGGACAAAGGTACCGTTCCTTTCAACACGTTCAAACAACATTCACACACGGTATCGATGATTTCTTTGGGGGCTGTTTGAATGAGTTGTTTTCGCATGAGAGGATTGGATCTGGTCAGGACAGACAAGACTTCCCAATGTTTGGCCAGACGAGGTGGAAGTCCTTTTTTCGTTTTGCCTTTCTTGGGACGAGTAGAATGGTGTGCACTTTTGGGGGTCATCTTGGATGTCAGGAGCAAACAATAGAACTGAGGTCTCTCAGAGGTCACACTTCTTTTTATACTGGAACACTGATTGTCCACACGTAACATCTTCACGACATGCATCACTCGACGCTGAGGTGTTTTCAACGGACTAAATCGTCTCAGTTCTTCTTTGGATAATTCCACTAAACTTTGTAACACGCCTGTTCTCTCTTGGACTTTGGTTTTAGGTGAGGGCACTTTTTTAGCGGCAGCCGCAGTTGCCAGAGCAGGCGAAGTAGAGGCCTCTGGAGTTGTGACTTTCGAAATGGGTTTCCATTTTTGCATGAAATTAGGAAACGCGGATCTTAAATCCGGTTTGGCAGGCATCATGACGAAGGGCGAAGAAGAAGGAGACGAAGAAGTGGACGGAGGAAAAGGAGACTCCGTCACTGCCTCTCGTGGCTTTCGGAAGTACGTGCGCGTCCTAGCAGTAGTACCTCTCTTTCGGGCAGCAGCAGATGTGGTGGTGGTCGGTGTTTTCTTAGAAGGGCTTTTCTTCTTCTTCTTAGGGGCTTTCTTATGAGGGTTTTTCTTCTTGGGGCTTTTCTTTTTCTTTTTGGTTTTGGCTTGGGCATTAGGATCCTATTTCAAAAGAGAACGAATCATGACACCTCCTAAAGAACCGCTACCACCAGGGGTTAAAATGATTTGTTTTTAGTGCGTGGATCGATTCTGGGATCTGCCAGTTGTGACAACGCCACTTTATGTTTTTTTTAAAAAAACGTTTGGTTTGATGAGGGATATGAATGCTGCCTTGAAGTAATTGACGTGCTGTCAAAGTAAACCATCGTAACACATCTTTGAGACTAGCTTGTAACAAATGGGCACGGACTTGCGCATTTTTCGCGACTGATGCCATGCAGGGCACGAATCATTTTGGCAGGATGATGAAATTGAAAAGAAGTCATCTCGAAGACTGTGAGAAAGAAATGACGTGGTGGATGTTTTTATATTTTTTCTTTCAGAAAGTGACCGAAGGGGACCTGTTAATGACGGGACCTCCTTCTTGACACCAATGGTGAAACAAACTGGTACGAAATCGCAAATACTCGGGAGTGGTGGGTTTTAAGTCGATGAGTAAATACGCATGAGGTGTTTGAGTGGCATCGTCGTACGCATAATTCAGCCAAGGAGTGCCTAACTGTTTGGCTAACACTTGCACTTGAGATTTGTCTCTGGGGCTTTTAAACAACACCACGTAATGAGCATTGAGACTGATGGTACGATGGGCTTTACTTTGTTGAAATAAATGTTGAGTAATGTAAATGATGCTGGCATTCCGATTATGTCCTTTTCATGTAAACCAAAGTTTAATTTCTTCTTCGTCTTCTCCTAACATGTCGTCGAAGATGACCAGATGTGTTTCACTCAAGTCAGACGCGATCCCATAGTCTTCGCGAGGAATGCCTTCGACAAACGAAATGGCTTCTCCTTGACTTTCACGAAGTAAAGTGTAAGAAGATTGCCACTCTTTGTAACACCACACGATACGGTGAGGAGGACGATCAAACAAATGAGATTTGTGTTCGATCAAACGTTTGACAAATTCGGTTTTGCCTGAACCACAGGGTCCAGCAATCAACATGTTAAATGGATGGCGTAGATACAAAGCTTCCCAACTGGGACGATCTAACTTTCGTCAATCACTTTGACCACAGAAGAAGAAGAGACAGAGGAGGCAGAGGAAGATGCAGCCATGACTGAGGTAGGAAGAATTTTTAGAAGAACACGAAAGACACAAGACATTTTATACGTTTCATACACGTTTAATGTTTTTTCAACAACAAAACAATCAACAAAAAAACAACGTATTTACATGTCATGAAGTACGAAAACGCATAGAGCAAAAATGGTGAGGTACAATAATCAGGCCACCACTAAAAGAATCAAAGTTCTGTATAAACAAGTCAATGTACAACAACACACTTGATGGATATGTGTCCTACGAAATGAGTGTACACGCACTGGTGTTCTTGTCTCTGTGGTGGAAGAATGAAATGTCTCTGACGGAAAGGTTGTTTGTTCCTCAGGTGTTTCTATGGGTACCACGGTGTGGTCTTCTGCTTCTTCTTGAGGCTCAAGTGTCATGGTTAACTTGGGTTCCAAGTTCACTTATTTTTGACTTGGAAAATTAGTGACCCGCCAGGTCCTTGGCAAAGTGTGCCACTTCTTGTAGCCAAGCATCGAAACCAACACTTTTCCAGTCACGTACATCTTTCCAATCGTAAAGTTGTTGGTGTAACCAACTAGCAATGCACACTTCTTGAAAGTGTGAAGTGTAGATAAAGTTTGACAAATGTCTTCTTCACACGGAGGTACACAACTAGTGTTCATCACGATTCTCAACACTTTGTCTTTCGTGCGCCGATAAAGCGTGAGTGGTCATGTTTTTTGTTGTTGTGTGTACCGTTCATCACAATAGTCCACAACAAACACGGGTCCTCCCAAATAGTGCACAACAAATACTGTTCATCCAAAATAGTCCACAACGAATGTCCTGAGAAACGAAATCCTAGAAAAGTAGTCACTAACACACACACCGCATAGTGTCCAAAATTCAATGGAAACAGTTCCTGTATCAGGCGTCTATACTCCTCTAAGGTCTGAACACTATCGTTGACTTCCTTCCACGGAATACGTTTCACAAGTGAAGACAACGGTCCTGGCATGGTTCGCTTTTATATCCAGTTTCCCAAGGTTGGTATCTTTTGTGATAGTCTACTCCACAGCATCTGTGATCGTTTCTCCCAAGAATCAGTCTTCTTATACTGTGGAAGTAGCAATAGTTTCAAAATCGAGAAATGACTTTGAGTATAAGTTTCACTTGTATCTTGACAAACTCTCTGTAAATGAGTTCTCGGAGCTCCAAATTAAAAACAAGGAATGTACTATTCTAAACTAGCTATTCGCAGGTACGTCTTTCTTTGTGACGAAATACTCACACGTTTGCCAAATGGAATCGTGTGGTAAATGATATCCAAGATGTTCACTGATGACCTTACTACACCTCAGACGGCGCAAAGGCGTTTCGTCTTGAGGTGACACTCTTTGTAAAAGCTTTTTGTATTCCTGTAAGTTTGTCACTTTTTCCTGAACTTCATTCCATCGAATTCTGTGTAACACTGTCCCATTGTAGGTGGTGCCATCCAAAGTCTTAAAGGAGGCAGGTAGTTCATGAATGTCTGACCATTTGAATATCTGGACACTAATCAGTATTTTTATAGCATTCAGATACCAATGGTTAAAACGTCTGTGTCCTAAAGGATGCAATTGTTATTTGCGTTTTACTTGTATCTGAACCAATTCTCTGTAAATGCGTTCTCGCAGCTCCAAAGGCAAACAACGAATGTGCTCTTCTAAAGTAGCCGACATAGGTTACGTCTTGGTGCCGACCAAAGGTAGGTACTGACAGCGCAGAGACCATCTGGCATGCTCCAAGTAAGCTGAGTCTTTATACTTCCATTCCTGAAGAATTACACCGTAACTGAAACACTGAACTTTATCCCCTTCTCCCAAGTAGATAAATCCAGCTCTGGCTAAAGCTTTGGAAGTAGGTCCTTGCAGATATTTAGGCCACTTATCTTTGAACGTCTGGAGTTGACTTACAAAGTCGGAATAGCTAGCCAAAGCCACAGGCAGCGTCAAATTTTTGCCCATGTAGGGATGGCATCCGCAGGTAGGTACACGCTTAGCATCCCCAATAAAGAAGAAAGGGCGTCCTGCGTCGCTAGTGGGGCGGTAAGGCACACAAACGGCATCGCTATCGATGGTCCCAGAGGAGGCGCTACAAGGTCGTGCTGCTCCGCTGATGTCAAAGCGTACGGCATCCGTCTCGTGGCAAGGCACCGCATCGCACTCGATGTCGTGATCGCACTTGGAGTCCACAGTAGGTTCCTCGCTCGGTGGCTGTATCGAGTTCGTTAGCATCGGTGCCAGTGTACTAACCTCCGCATTGAACTTGAAGTTCACAGTGAGTTCTTCACTCGGTGGGTGGTTGACATGAGTATTCATCTTCTTCTTCTTCTTCTTGCTCGGTCAACGTTTGGAGTCACAATGAATGGTTGTGTTTGGAAGATGTCCCTTTTTTATACTGTAGATCGGCGTGTCCGTAAGGCAAAGTGGTGTGGTCTGGAAGTCTCACTCGTTTCTGGTACACAATATGGTAAACATTTTCTAAAGGACGACTGACGATTTGGTGATTTGGTCACCGTACGATTTTGTGAGGTTCTAAAGTTTTCGCTCGAAAGTCTTGGGCTTGTCCAGACTACAAAGCATTTTTCAAGACATCAAAGTTCACCACTTGGCTGGTTCGATAGTTCAGGGTTAATCCTTTGACTTTGTATTTGGTGTGAAGTTGGCCTTGTCGGTCTCGGTATCGGTATTCGTAATTTTTAGGGCCACCTCTGGCAAAACTGAGGATCGTCTCTTGAGAGTGATCGTCCGTCCAGGCTCCTAACCGATCTCCTTCGATGGTGGGGTGTGGGCAACCAGGGCGATGGATGTACAAACAACTGTCGGTGTCAAAGTACAGGACACGATCTCCCAACACTTCTAAAGCTTGGTCGTACAATTTCAAGCGAGCATGGGCTGTCACGTAGGCTGCAATGACCACATTGCTAAACTCGTCGGGGTGTACAAACTTGGATTCTTCTTCGTAATTGACCAGGATCAAATCTTCACGGATGATATCTACGTGTTTGACTAGTTTACCTTTGTCGTCGACCAGTTGAAAGTAGCTGCTAGGATCTGCCAAGTATTCCGTCTTGGGCAAGATCGTTCGTTGTGCCATTTTCCCCCACAAGCAATTCAGCATGACTTTGGCAAACGGTCTTCTTCCTTCATTCTTTTCTACGTCTTCCAAAATGATACTGTTCTTTGAATTGAACTTGGTCTTCTGGCGTCCGACACCAAGAGGGATAGCCGCTGGCTTCTTGTTTCAGTTTGAGAAATTCGTTGACGTATCCTGAGAAAATGCCTGGATTCGAGGCGTCGTCCTTTTCGTATCGTGTTGTTGTAGGAAAGTGCCAAATTTCGTACACTTTCAACAAGCGGTATCCTCGATCCAGAGCTCGAAACTATTGGGCACTGACTCACGTCCCTGTCAAAGCGCGTTTTTCCTCCGTGTGGTGAAAAGGGTGATCTTGGTTGCATGTTTCGGCACACGTACGGCATAAAGGAACCAAAAGTTTTCCTAGGCAATGATGGGGTAAGACTGGATGGTACAAGTAGGTCGGGGGTAAGACTTTGCATTTGATCAATCCTTCGTATTGACGAATGTGTTCCACGTCGATGTGTTCTGTAAGGATTTCCGGGTGTCCGGTAGGAAATCTCTTGTATTTGCACACCCAAGGATAAAACGAACACACGTCAATGTATTTGATTTCTTCTCCTCGAGATTCGTCTACGTCGTACAGCAAGCGTGTGGCATTGGTTCGTCCTCCAAACAAACTGTGGCGTGGATCCAAAGGTTCGATGTCGACCACGTCGTAACTTTCGGCAATGCGCCTAAATTCAGGATCGGTTTTGAAACGTCGATCATACTCATACTCCCACATTTCTACCACATGGTATCCTTGACTTTCTAACTTCAGACGTCATTGGTAGGTGTGTTCGTACAACTTTTCCATTGTGGAGTCTGAAAAAGGACTGTTCAGGTGTCGTTGAGGAAAACAGGCAGGGCATCCGTGAAACAAGCATCCCTGAAATTCGTACACCGTCTGAGGGTTTTCTAAATCCCAAACATCCACTGAAAGACTGTCCATTTTCTTTTCTCCCCCTCCGTTTCTGGCATGTTGTATCCATTTGTCTTCCTTTTGGCACAAGTAATGCAACCAACGCAATGCTTTTGCAGAGTATTTGACGACTGGCGAAGAGAGAAGTGTTAGGGTCTATGATGGCTAGTTCGTTCTCGGGCATGAACTTTTGGTGCACTCTAAGGTACAGGCTTTGGGTAGGGTGCACGCTTCTTTCAAAGGATCGACTTCTCCATGATCTAGAAATAATTGTCGAAACTTTCCACAGCAACGGCGTAAAATGTCCACATAGGTACGGCAATACTTTAACATTTCTTCTTGAAAGTCAAACGGTTCTGAAGCGTGAGCGTGGTACCAAATGTGAAAGGCTTCTCGGTGTTCGGTTTGCATTCCGTCGGGGTCGTAATAGTGAACGTCAGGCAAATCCGGCAGTACGACGTGTTGATTGGCTTCGGTATTGAAGAAGTGGGGAAAATATCCTTTGGCCATTTCTGTCATTCCAAATGTTTTAGGCATTCGGTTCAAAGGCATGGCCAAATAACTCATGGAATCTTTGAATTGTACTTGTCCTACTTGCATGTAGATGAGTGTGGCTCCGTTCATGGTGGCTTTGGGGTATTCGGTACCTTATTCTGAATAATATTTTAACAGAAACTGTCCATCGTATCCAGAGAAATTGTGAGCCACGAAGGTAGCATTACGATGACAGTCCACGTAACGTTGAATGTCCTCTTCGCTCCAAGTGTCGTCGGTAGGGTCTAAAATCCATTGGGCAAAATCGGGCAGAATGTGGGTGCCACGAAAGATTTTTTCACGTCCTCCTGGAATCCTACTACAAAGAGGTCAGTGAACATGGATAGGTTCTTGTATGCACTTCTCATAAGTCCGATGAGCGAAGCAGAAATTAGGGATGTGAATGCCCGTCTCTTGCTTGCATTCAAAATAAAAAAAGATGAAATCCATTTTGATCTTGTTCTTCTTGGGATCACCCTTTAATTCTTTCTCCAGTGTATTGTCGTATTTTTGAATGAAACGTTGATGATCAAAGTCCACTATCTGGTCGCAAATGCGGCATCTTTTCTTTCCAGCACAAACGTGTGCCTTGGAGTTATTGGTTCGAATCAGCTGTCTACACTTGAAGCACAATTTCAATAAATCACAAGCGCTTTTCTGCTGGTGAACCTGTGTCCTGAGATATTGTTCGTAATAAGAGGGACTGACAAAGGTTCGTCGACACGTCGAGCAATGCACGTGTTTTTCAGGAAGGCATGGCGTGGAAGCTAAACAGCCCCGACATCTCTCTCCGTAATGAATGTATGCTCCCTACTGTTAAATCCTTGCTCGCATTTCTCGCAGTAGTAAGAGTATCCAAGAAATCATGTGACACTCGTGATGGCATCGAAATGTTTTTGATGATAATATACGTGAATGTATTTTCCTTCGGGGAAATCGGGTCCTCGAAGAGCAGAAGTCCGCGATCTTCTTGAGGATGCAATTTCAAGTTGTAACGAGGAGCCAAGACGTCTTCAAGATGTTGCATTTGAGAAATACCACACACGGTCTCTTTTGGTATGCCTGCTTGTTGTAACAGGAGTTCTGCTTCTTTTCGTTGTTGGGGTCTGTCCGATCGTCGAATGTTCTTCCATGCTCTTTTCCATTCTGAGGTCTCGTTCTTGTCGGCATACGTTCGCCCCACCACGATGGCACGGGATAAGCACATCTGGTTCTGGGAATTGTAGATTTGGACGACACTCTGTTTGGTACTGCGAAGGTCGTCCACCAGTAACACTTTCCTACTTCGTCCGCTACCTCGAGGAGGTGACACGTGAGTCATGTGAAGTGTGGCTTTTCCATTGGTGATGGTAAACTCTTCGTTGGATTGTTGAACGTGTCTAATTTTGTCCATGACTTTAGACGGTGTTAATTCTGCCGGGGTGCTGAACTCGATCCAGTCATGAGACTTCAAACTGTCATGATGGATGGAAAGTCTCAACCGATCGTCCTCTTTGGCTCCTCATTGTCGTTTCAAGGTCTGTAACAAGGAATCCCACAAATAGGTATTGAACCCTGCAGCTGTCTCGGGAGGCACTTCAGACTTGAAGTCTTTAAAGTTGACGCTGTAAGTGTAAGCCGTGGTTCAAAATTTTCTAGAGGTCATTTTTTGTGTCTCTCGAATGCAATAGTAATTTTCGAGAGCCACGGAAGGACTTTCTTGGTTAGGGGTTTTAGATTCTTTTGGTTTAGTGGAAGGTGTGGTTTCAGGCTCACTCATCTCCTCTTCGAAATCGCTGGCATGGACTTGAGCTAGCACTTCAGCTAGAGGTGTTTGAGGCGACACGGAAAGTCTCCGTCGTGGCCTCTTCGTTTCTTCTTCTGTTTTCTCATTGAAAGTGCGTGATCTTTTCATCTTGATGTCTCACCTGAATCTGATTGAGTTTTAAACAGACTCTCACCCTATATATAGAGAGACCTTCCTACCCTCAGAATCACTATTCTTTATTCAACTTTCAAACAGTGAAGATGGAAGAGTCAAGAAGACAAATTGCCATTCTGGTCAGAGATTTGCGGAGAGTCCTTCGAAAGTATACCACTTTCAATAAGACTAAGGACTACTCCTCCTTAGCCTCTCGAGATAAAAGTCAAGATACTTGCTATATCTGCCAAGAGAAAGGACATTGTCTCCATAATGTCCACAACGTCAAAACCAAGGAAAAGAAAAGAGAGACAAAGGGAAAGATACCTGTTATCATTGTCAAGAAAAAGGACATTGGTCTTCAGAGTGTCCTAAGAAACAAGAGAACCAACAAGAGAGGAAGGAAGCAGAGGGATCTTCAGCAGCAGCAGAAGAAGAAGAAGAATTCATTACCGTCGTCAAGAAAGGCAAGAAAGCCAGACGACTGGAAGACAGTGAAGAAGAAGAAAAAGAACCACTGATCCCTGTGAAGAAATTCAAGAAAAAGAGAGACAGACAGTGAACGATGAACTTTGAGTGATGTGTTATGAAATGTTCTTTGTGCTTTTTTAAAGAGAATATACCACAATGGAAAAAAAGTAAGTGTCATTTGGTTTTGATTTTGTAGAGTATGGACGCACTCACTCTTACACAAACCAAGGATGGGGTTTAAAGTTTTACTTGATTTGGCAAATTTGATTATTTCTTTTCTAAGAAATGTAGGTGGCCCTGAAAAGGACCGTTGGGGTGTTTGTTTTTTTTAACAAACTTATGGACTGGACATGATGAGTTTTAATTGTCTCAATCCCTCTCCACGGCCAAGTTCTATTCCTCCTCCTGCTGCTGCTTTGATAGTAGTAGTCAATGGTGGTGGTGGTGGTAGCATCTCAGTAGTAGTAGTAGTGATGGGTTTAGAATGTTTCGCTCATGATGGTCTCTTTCTCTTGGGTTGCGTTAAAGAAATCTGATACATGTTTCTCAGATTCTTTAACTCGACTAAAATGTATTGTAACAAACTCACCGTTTTGTTTTCATCACTCTCTTCCTTCTGTCCTTCACACTTCTCCTCTTCTAACTTTCTTATTTCCTCTTCTTGCTTTCTTATTTCCTCTTCTTGCTGAAGAAAAGCTTCTTCTGCTTCTCTCTGACGATGTAAAAAAATTCCAATTCTTCTTTTTGCCTCTTTTTAAAATCATTGATCACAGGTAAAGATGGTGGTGGTACAACAGCGGTGGTTGTTTCAGGCAAAAATTCTTGCGATGATGACAGAAAATCCACAAATCTAAATTAAATCTTCTGGTTGAAAGTTCACCACTGCATTCGCTGCTGTCGTCGTACTCTCACTCCGAACATAAGAAATTTCCGTATCAGGCTCACCCCAATACATGGTCTTCGTGGTATCAGACATACTCAAACTATGTCGCCAAAGGTAAAACCTAACGAATGATGTGACGCTTATATACTCAAGATGCCGTCACTGCCCGGCTCTCTTCTGATTGGAAGAGAGACCTACCCTGTTGTAACGCGCGATTGAATTGGTGGCTCATTTCGATCCGTTTCAAACTGCTCTTAGGCTATATATACCACCGCTTTTGTCACAGAGCTTCACCGGTTCTCAAGACAACTCAAGAAAGATGTATACCTCTGCAGAGTCATCATAGATCGTATCGGGGATGTTGTTTAACCTAGACTTCCCGATGTATGTCAAAGCATCATGGGCAATCACGAAGATCACAGCTTCAGCGGTGTGGAAAAGACGCATTTATATCGAAAGACAAGGCTGCCTGAAGCGGGTCCTCATCTACGGACCTGAAGTCCGTAGAACCTTAAGAAGAAGAAGACCCTCCATGAGATGCCATCTGTGTTAACTTGGTTAACACCACTCCAACGGCCCTATTCAGGGCCACCCATATCTCTAGAAAAGGATTACTCCATTATTGCCAATATTAGTATTTCTATGTTTTGTGTTTGTGTGTTTAGTGTATGCATATATTCTATCCCTTTCAAAATACTTATGTCCCATAAACATTCCCAAATGGGTCTCAAGTGCCCCCCTCCATGTTCAATTCCCGTACGGGTCTCAAGTGCCCCACCCATGTTAAATTCTCGTACGGATCTCAAGTGCCCCACGCATGTTCATTTCCCGTTTGGGTCTCAATCGCCCCAATGTTAATTTCACGTATGGGTTCAAGTGCCCCACGCATGTTAATTTCCCGTTTTGGTCTCAATCGCCCCACCTGGGTCTCGATATCCCCACTATACTACTCATATATCCCCACGATGACTTTGTCAGGCAACAATATGCAAGCACTGCCTAAGGCACAGGCACTTCCCGCCGCACGGCAACATAACTATGCGCCTTTAACCATGTGGTCGGCCCGGCATTTTACATCTTGTACATCAAACCCTTTTAAATCAGATTGTGTGGGGAAAAAACTAATTCCAGTTCTCTACCAAAAATGCTTCCTGCATGGGTACATGTACAACGAGAGAGAGAGAGAGAGAGAGAGAGAGAGAGAGAGAGAGAGAGAGAGAGAGAGAGAGAGAGAGAGAGAGAGAGAGATTGATTGAGTGATTGGTTGATTGATTGAGAGAGAGAGAGAGAGAGAGAGAGAGAGAGAGAGAGAGAGAGAGAGAGAGATTCTGTATATAGTTGAAATTTCCATTATTTATTTCCTCTTTGCAGAGGGAAGTAACTGGGAAGACGAATGCTGATTGTAGTCCTATCAATTAGTCACTTACAATATAGGATTATGGGATAAAGAAGACTCTTTACAAATTCACAAATCAACTGGAGCGCGTGCATGAAGCTATTACGATCCAAAAATAACTTCGACTTTAAAACTTCCATTACGACATTGTACTTGTGTATACTTTTATCCCCGTCTTTTTTTACCCTTACATTGATACTGTATGATGGGTAATTTGTGATTTTCCCTCGAAAGTGTTTGTAATATTTAGACTCTATGTATACAGTCCGACATTTAATTATAGCTGAAGTCGTCTGCATTCGTTTGGTTCTTTCCTGAACATTCAAATTACATGGCAGATTGCATATATCTTTGTATTAAAGTGTAGTCCAAAATATACATAGCAAGCGCTATTGTGGTCTCCACTTCAATAGATATTGTATTCATTTGTTAATAAAATTACTGTATACATAATAAAAGCACAAAGCTATAGTAATGATGAGTAAACCACTGGTTCCTACAATACAAGAGATATTGTGCTAATTTGTTATTGATACTATTAGCTGCATAAATAATTTCAATTATGCATTTTGGATATTCTGCAAGCTCGAATGTTACTGTACACAGATACAATATCGATGAAATAAGCAGACATATGGAAACATATACTTACCTACCTACAAACATACATATATACAAAGTTATGTTTCGGAAAGACCATCCAACACATTTTCAGCGAATGATTTTGACAACAATAATTTTAAAAAATACGTGTTCTACCCACCCACCCCCATTCTTCTCTAAAACGATATTCTTCCCAAATTATTTTTCTATTTTGATTTAAAGCTAAATGCTTCATCTCTATATAGTAACATATGATGGATGAATTTAATTTGAACCTTTCTCTGTGGAAATGACTTTTTAAGTTCTTCTATAGGTAGAGGATGGTAGGTTTGTGACTATCTTTTCTGGTGTTCACTAGGTCCCCATCAGAGAAGTATATGGATGAACAAAAATTGATGACATGGAGACATACTCCGTGTACTAAAACGAAATTAAATGTCACTGATAACAAACAGATAAATATTTTTTCCATAAAAAAGCGTTTTCTTAGTGAACTATTATATACTTGTGATTTTCAAATATTTTCAAGTTAAAAATTATGAAAAGGGTTTACAAATTTGTTTCAATTGTATCAACAAGATGGGTTACAAATTTAGTGGATTGAATCTAATATATTCACCATAAGGTTTTGCCAGTCTTTATTATTCTTGCAAACTATTATAGTCATACATCATGAAAAGTAACAATTATATGCATCACCTGTATTTAAAAGGTGTTTACCATTTCATTTAATACAAGGAATATATCACAATTAGACACTTTTCTTTGACATTGTTAACATTATAAGGAAAGATACATATTCGAGTGTCTATGAGTTTATTATTGGATTGTTTTATCTAAGAAAGTTGTCATTTTAAATTTAATGTTTGTTTTTTGGGGGGTTTTTTTTGCAAATGTAAATGCTGTGTCGTCTAAAATATATTCCTTCAGGTTAAATCAGGGTTGTGTTACCTAAAGACACCATATTACTATGCATAGTCAGGTGTGTGTGACCACGGTTTAATCTACCAAGATATTGCTGCATTATATGTAATGCTTCCATCGTCGTATCTGTTTCATTTTCAAAAAAATTGTATTAACTATTACGTGGATGCCCCCCCCCCACCCCCCGTCCTCTATCTCTCTCTCTCTCTGTCTTGTCATTCTGCATGGCACTCCCCTATGCACTCACAAAACGAGAGTTTCAAGTGTCATATGTTTGATTTTCAAACTGTACGTCTATCTTTTGCTCTATGTACGCCATCGTTTTCTTAATTCGTTTGCTGGTACGATTAATATAATGAAAATATCGATCTTATGTTGACAATGAAGCTTTGAATTTGCATACTTTATTTAAATAACTAGTTATCGTTGTCGACGATTACAAGGTAAACTTGGCAAGCCATGCATTTGTTTCCCTTTTTTATATTTTATATTTACCGTGGTCTGTTTGGCGTTCCCTTGAACGAAAACCGAGGCGGCCTAGTCTATATCTCGACTAAACCATCCTCCGTATTGCAGTAGAAACTTATTCTTTGTAGGTATTTTGTTACAAGTAATGTAAATATGAAGTTACCGTAGGATATAATTATTAGCAATTCGGCTGTACAACAATCAAGGCCGGAGTCTACTTCGAAGAAACAAACAACATGATATTGAATAGAAACCAACAGCAATGAAATAAAGAACAAACCAGATTAAGACTAGATATTATATAATGGAAAATATTGTATAAAAATGGATTCCAAAGATGAAAACGTAATGGACAAGAAAGAAAAGATTAAATGGCGAACAATTCTTGACCTAAATATACGAGCCAACAAAAAAGACGTTACACATCGAGTTGATAATCAGCATTGGGTACTCTTGAAATATGTATAATTGGAATAATAGCCTTTTAAAAAATTCTTTGGTAGAATGAACATAAGATGTGTCTAAAAACCATGAGGAAATTCAAGAAAAGAACCCATACTTTTGCTAATCATTTATACTGTATATAATGGTTTTAAAAATATTGGATTAAATTTTGGTCATTACTTTGGGTAATAAGGAAATAAAATGTTGTAAGTCCCCAGCAATACTAATCCACATTTTAGATAGTTCTTCTGCCAGTCCATTTTGTAATAACTTTCCGCTGTCATTGTTTGCTGGTAATACCCTACTGATTCCTAGTGGCAAGCTTACATCTTAGCGTGGTAAAGAAAAAAATTCTGAAGTTATTTTGACACCGAAGAAAAATACTATTTGTAAGATGAATAACTCGTACTCATATTCGAGCTCCAGCATTATTGAAGTATCAATAAATATTTGCTATTTTTTACATGTTTATCGGTATCAAGTAAGGCAAATTATTTCAGTTGCAATGGAGGATACAATGTCGGAATAGAGCCTCCAGCTAGCGGAAGTATGCTTTCAAAGCATTCAAGACAAATTGAACGTTGTAGACTACACTAGATCCAGGAATCCAGGACCAAAAGATCGCTGGTTTGAATCCTACTGTTGGATAAGCCAAGGCTCTACTATCGTGGTGTATCCCTGGGCAAGATACTTTACTCTAACCTGCTTGGTACTAATTAACATTCCTGTGTTACTGAGGAACAAAATGACAAGCATTTGAATTATAGAATGTTTTTGCATAAATTTGAAGGGAATACAATTTGAATATGTTTCATGTAGTATGGGAATGGTCTCCAATATGAGGCTTTCTAGTATTCCATGTTAATCTAAACTGGTACATGGATTAAAGGCTCGCTATCTGATCTCTCTGGTATTCGAGTTTACAAATGCACACCTATAAACATAAGCGATAAATCATAAAGGGTCTACTTTGATTTCCAAAGCGGGAGGTTATACTTTTTGTCATCAACATCAGTCGAATCGTTGATGTGTTAACGGTCTTTTGTAATTCTTATTACAAAGACAGAATACTTAATTATAAGATAGGATCAGACAGTGGTATGCATGCACTCGTATTACATGCAAATAATTCACATGAAGACAAAACCATCGAGTTTTTAAAATCAAATCACAAAGCTATTAAGCTATCTGTAGTCAATGATTGTATCCTCCTTTTATATCATCCTTCTTAAACTGGGGGCCCCGGGTGGCCGAGTGGTCTAAGGTGCTCGCCTTTACAGATCACTAACATCTCGCCTCTCTGTCGGTGCGATTTTGAGTCTCGGCTCGGCCAAAGTGGGTATGTGAGAAAGCTCGCCAGGAGCTTCCCGTGGGTTGGTGGTTCTTTCTCTACCAAATAAACTGGCCGCCATGTATAGCCTACCAGGTGCTGAAAAATGGCGTTAAACCCACAAAACAAACAAGCATAACCCTATGCCGGTCAGCCCTCTGCTGCTTGGTATCCCCAGTAATAAATTCCTCCTTCCTTCCTTCGTGACCTGCTGCTGTGCCTCTTCTTGAGATGTTGTCGGTGGTAGTATTGGCGCCGGTGGTGGTGGTGGTAGCGGCAGGGAGGACTGTTGAGACCTTTTCGTCACTGCTAGGTGGTATGGTCCGGGTGGTCGGCTTCTGGGTCTGCTGCTATTGCTGCTCCCTCTAGGCCTGTCTTCTCCCTTTCCTCTAGACACTGGGGCTTCTTTCATAGAGATTTCCCTTTCCTCTAGACACTAGGGCTTCTTTCATAGAGATTTCCCTTTCCTCTAGACACTGGGGCTTCTTTCATAGAGATTTCCTTTTCCTCTAGACACTGGGGCTTCTTTCATAGAGATTTCCCTTTCCTCTAGACACTGGGGCTTCTTTCATAGAGATTTCCCTTTCCTCGAGACACTGGGGCTTCTTTCATAGAGATTTCCCTTTCCTCTAGACACTGGGGCTTCTTTCATAGAGATTTCCCTTTCCTCTAGACACTGGGGCTTCTTTCATAGAGATTTCCCTTTCCTCTAGACACTGGGGCTTCTTTCATAGAGATTTCCCTTTCCTCTAGACACTGGGGCTTCTTTCATAGAGATTTCCCTTTCCTCTAGACACTGGGGCTGCTTTTATAGATATTTCTTCTTGAGTTCTGTTAGTCGGTAAACTTATTGCAGACCTACCGCAAGAAAAGGACCGACATGCAAAATGTTATATCAATGGTTGTGATAATTTAATTTAAAAAATCTAAGTGTTAATTTTACAAGATAACAAAAATGAGAGATAGTCGGGAGCTGGTCAAAGACGACATTGTTTGACTCCGAATGCTTGTTATTCTGGAGTACTTCAGTTTGGCACATCAGCACATTAAATATTACTGGCACATCAGGACAATACAGACTATTGGCACACCAACACATTCAAGGATACAGAAATGCACTCGGAACATTCTATATTTAGGACTTGTGATTAGGACACTTAAGATTTTAGGATTGTTTGGATTTTAATTCGCGTTACTGTAAGTGTTTTTTGATTTGTACTTTAATTATCTAGAAATAAATTGCTTTTTGATATTTACTTGATTTGTTGGTTTCACTTTCTTTCTGTTACATGTTTCTTAGACCATAGAGTCGTAACAATATGATATGCCATACTTTAACCGACAATGACACCTTTTACGGAGAATGTCCATCTCTTTAATGTTAACTGGAGCATAAATGCCAGCAACAGTCTGTTGACTGGTTCATTATTGATTGAATAATTGATTGATTAATTCACTTATTCATTCATTTAATTATTTTCAACTCTGTAACTTCGTCATCAGCGAATACGCCAAGCTACTAGGTCCGCAAACAATTTGAAGCTTTCACTATTTGCTGAATATTATTGAAAATGAATGTGACGTGAAAGCAAAGGTTTTAATACATCAAATTAACATGTTTGAAAAAATAGCCACTATTTCTATGGAGACCATGGATTTTAGCATTTTGACACGAATAAAGAAAAGAATGCACTGAAACATCATGCTGATAATTCTAGAATATACCCTCGAATATATGTAAATTTGGTAATATAATAATAATAATAATAATAATAATAATAATAATAATAATAATAATAATAATAATAATAATAATAATAATATTTAATAATAATAATAATAATAATAATAATAATTAACAACAGCAACAATAACAACAAAAACATGCATCGAGTTTTGAAAAGTTTTCACAATCTTAATAATATAATTTTATTTATACTATTATTGTACTAAACACAGACAGTAAGAAACTGCAGAAATTGTTACTGAAAGTCTGTAATATACAAACATTTAGAGCTCCTGGATACAATGTAAATGACGTACAAATATTTCATTAAAATGTCATAAAATGTCATAACAAACGTATATTAACTGTAATCTTCACCGAAGGTCTAGCACCTGATACGCTATTTTATATTTGAGGCAATGAAAGAAATAAGAAGAACTTTAATGTGCATTTAATTAGACAAATTTGGATGAGCTTGGCCATGACAGTAAATACAGAAAATGGTAAATGTTATTTTATCATATTTGCAAAATGTGACAAATTACAGATTTATTGGAATTGTATGCCTTTGGCTACAAACCAATAATTCATCCCTCCATTAATGGAAATTCAAATTTGTAATGTTCCAAAGCAGAATGTGTGATTTTGCCTATAAATCGGCTAATTATTATCCTCAATCTCCAGACGGAAATAAATTAATCAATTAGGAATAATGTGGAAAATCAAATATAAATTGTAAATAATAATAACAATTGTTTTCAATGCTACTCAGAAAGTTATAGTCCATATAAAGAACAGCATGGATACAACATGTTCAAATGTGCAAAGTAATGTAGTCTTGCAAAAGTCACTTAATTATGTTAAGAAAGAAAAATGAATTTAAGCGCACTTACATGTTCTTGCCACATATGCAATACATTATCACTGTTAAAATTTCATTTCTATTCCTATATCACTCATAAGTTGCTTATTAGATAAAACTCTGGTTTAAAAACATACCTATGGCCAGGAATAATTAGTACTACGGGTCAGATTCATCTGAACGGGTTTTTCTTAGCTAGAATTATGTAATGCAAAATGTTTGTAATAAAACTACTAATACCACTGATACTATTACAACAACTAATACCATCACTACTACTACTACTACTACTACTAATAATAATAATAATAAAGTCCTTGTTTGATATTGACTGAAAACAGGTACTATAAAGTGGGTACTATAAACAGTTCTTGTACTTAGCTCTTCGCGACGTTATACATATATTCCGTTCGAAAACAATGTCATTTACAAATGACATTTTATTTGATAATTCGATAAAGATTTTACAAAGTGCGAGTGCACAATGTGTAAGATAACAACAACAACAACAACAAAATCTTTGCGTTTTGTAGAACTCTTTCAAACCATAATAAATTTTGTCTCAGGGTGAAGAAAATAAGAATGAGGAAATTAAACACGCATACTCAGTAAGTAAACAACACAGAAAAACTTATAGCTCTCCCCAAAATATGTCACTGTACCATTTTATTTTCCACATCATCTATAGCTGATATATATTTTTAACGTTACACATTTGATCTTACAGTATTTGATTTTAAACTTTTATTGCAATTTAAATCATAAAATCCTTTTATCACAACTATAATGTTATGTTTCATTACGTTAGTTGTTAGTTATCATGAAACATGATATACATCATCAATGAAGTTTACTTCATTTAATATTTCTGACTAGCCCAGGATCATTGTACTATGCATCTATCCCCGACTTGTATATTGTTTTTATTTGTTTTTGTATTCTTTTTTCTAGTAGCAATATTGTAGAATAGATTCGGCAGGGGACTATTAATATCGTCATACTATTCTAGGGCGTCCTGTCATTGTCAACGTGAAGCTGTCGCTGAATGCTGTGAAGTTCGTGCAATTTATATTTCAAACTATAGAAGCACCCCACCCCCCTATTTGATATATTTTGTGGAGGATCTTTATTCGACATGAAATAATGTGATTATGTAAGCAGTGTGTTAACATAACACACACACACACCTTGTTCGATTGTACCATATCAAAACTTAAACTGTTCTTTACAACATTCTTACCGCCATTTTTTCAACGAAACCGTAACAGTCTAGCAGTCTATAGGTTGTTTTTGTTTTTTGTTTAAATATACAATATTAGTATTTCCAGATAGCTAATTGACATTTATACGGAGGTGTCTGGAAATGTATACCGCCGGTTTGGCAATAAGGTGGTTAAGTTGGTACATTCACTCCTTCGTACTTTGTTTTTGTGACTGATAATTATCACTAGTACGAATAACGTGTTTTTAACATGATATATCCGTGAGGCATGTTTCTTATTTTTTATACAACCATCTGTGGATAGTGATAATTAGAAAGTGTATTAGTAGAACTCTATATAGGGTGAATGCAAATATTATAGCGGCGGAGACCCAACCTTTCAGAATACCCATACCTGGGATAGAACAAAACAAAACCTGTCTCAAGTTGTAGCCCTGTTTATCTTGATTTTGAGGAGAGATGTTGGAGTTGATCGACCACCAACATGCAATTTTTAGCCGTTTCTATGGTAACCGTAAAAATGAATAAGAAGCAATCATTGTCATATAGCTCTACATATTAACTTTAACCATAGCTGATCTAATATTTTGTGCAAAACTGTATCTTCAATGACCTTCCTGTATACTTACAAAAGAAATGAAATCATATGAGTGAAATCCAGAAAATGCTAGGAATAGTAGGGCTTGTGAACAGCAATATAGGAAAATCGGTTCGGTTCTCAAGAAGTCTGCAATCCGTATAGCTTTAAAAAGCCATGAAACTGAGGTACACTATTGGTTCCTATATGTATCAGGACTTTTCCATCTAGCACTACCACTTCAAAATGTACTACCAAAAGTACCAATATTATCACCCATTTGTTAATTTTTTTTTTATCTTGTAAGTCAATTGTTTCACTCCGTCTTCGCGCAAACTTTAACTCTCTTCATACTGTACCGTTTTGTTCTTGTTTTTTGTACTTTGTTCCGTTTCCGTGGTTGCAAACGACGTGTTAGATACTGTATTGACAAGGGCAATATAACTACTGGAGGAACAGGGCAAGGAGCATGTCGTCTAGCAGATTGAATTGTGTAAAGCAGAGCAAGGAAAGCCAGTTTGAAACCTTTTTTTTTTTTCATCTCATAAAGAAAGTATCCGATAATGAGTATAAGTCGTTATAAATGGCGATTGAGGGGTCAAACTGGAATTAACATTATGCCGTAGTTTTGCATGTGAGGACTGTTCGGGGTCAAATGAGAAATCCTATATTAAAATTGTCCATAGGTTTAACATTATGGGTGCATTGTAGCATTGTAGGAAGTGTTTGACCTCAATGTATGGGGTCTAATGAGATTTTAACATGCGGTGGACACTATAGGGTCATAGGGGAATTTACATTGTGAGTACATTGTAACATTGTTAGAGTGGTTGACATCAATTTATGGGGTCAAACGGGAATTTAACATGTGGGGGATGATATTGTGTAAAACGTGAATTTAGCATAGGAAACGTGTATGGGGTCAAAATGTACATGGTCAAACATACTATCCAACGCACACCTCTACTATCCATCAGCCGCTTTTTATATTACAATTCAACACACACCAGCATTATCAAGCACCCGCACTTTGATCACAATCCAACACACACACACACACACACACTATCCAGCACCGGCTTTTTATTACAATCCAACACACACTTTTACTATCCATCACCGTGAAAAGAGTAGGAGTGTTTATACACACACTATACTTACATACATACAAACATATTATGACACAAGGTTCGGAATGTTTATAGACGCGCTACACCTTCACACGAACATACTATACTATCACACAATGGTAGAAGTGTTTATAGACGCACTATACCCACATACCAACAAAAGTGAGGGTTAAGGGATTTTAAGTTTCAGTTGTAAACATAGACATAGACATACAGAAACATACAAGAATCGGCAATAATTTTGAGTAGTATCTCTCTTTTCTAGAGACCCGAGTGGCTCTAAAAAGGACCGTTGGGTTTATGCCACCATCTTTCCTTAGTGGTCGCACCTTTCGCGTCGGGCACCGCAGGCCGCACATTGTTGTCCCCATATGTATACACTCCAAATTGTTTTCGTGGAGACGGTGATCCTCAAAGGAGGCTCATTTGCCTCCTTCTCCCAATTCTCTTTCTCCTTCTCCTCCTCATTAGGGATCCAACCTCTTTCTACCCGCTGAGACATTTTCTCCTGCACTCTCATCCAATTTTGGTTGCTTGCCATTTGTTTCCTTTTTCTTTAGCTTCTTGTTCTTTAAGCACCGCTTCTTTATGCTTCTCTGCCATCTTCATATATGTGATTGGGATTCTGTCGTGCATATTCTGCAATTGTTCTTACGGTGTACGTATGCGCCAAAGCTACATTGAGGTTCCCGAGGGTGGATGATATTGTGATTGCTGACAAGTCAACGATGGGTTGCAATTCTGGTGAATGCACCGCTTTATATCATTTATTATTATGGTAGACGGACGTGAAGGAAAACATCCCTCCTATTCGGTACGCAGACGTGAAAGAAAACGTTGTTGTTTTTTTTAAACAAAGGTCGATAGAGAGAATATGAAAGAGCATGTTAACACAATTTGTTTTGAACAACAACAAATAGATAGCACCATTATCTTTTTAAAATCAACATGTTTAATAATAATAAGAAGCTTCTCTAACTTAAAACAAGAATACAAACTGACACATTAAATATGAATGTATTTGCTAGGTTGACAACGTTGTGGAATCAGATTCGATTTCCAATGATCTAATACAGGGGTCTCCAAACTTTTCAACCCGAGGGCCGCATTAACTATCAAACAGCAGTTCGGGGGCCGACTACACACTCGAGGTCCAAATAAAAAAGAATCAAAACATGGATGTTGTTTTTAATTATTTATTTAATATTATTTTATTCAGTTATTATTTAATAACACATTGATACACTACACATGAACACCTGTATTAGTGGGAATGGTGAAATTGTTTCCTGGATGCCAAAATAGCAGACATTTCTGGCTTTAGATTTGATGTCCCTAACATCAACAGTGACCTGAGATTATCATCGGACAAGTTTGTTCTCAAATTGTTCTTCACGTATTTCATTCTTGAAAATGTTTGTTCACACAGGTATGTTGTTCCAAAGATTGAAAGGTACCTTGATGCAAAAGTTTTGACATTAGGAAAGTCTTCCTTGGGCAAAAACTGGTAAAAACCCACCAGTCCTTCTTTGAACTTGTCCCTAAGGAGGTCATTTGCTTGCAACTCAATGACCTCCAGCTGCAGTTCATCTGGGCAACTGGCCACATCTGCTTCAAATGGGTTTTGAAACAGTCTCACTTCTTCTGCCTTTGAATCCAAGTCAGAAAACCGCTGCTGAAACTGCAGCTGGAGGTCTTTGATGATCTCGCATGCAAATGACGTGGGGAACTCAGCTGTTGCTTCAGCCATGAAGACCTTGCACTGCTGAAAGTGCGTCAAGTTGTTGGCCTGTACTTGTTCCAAAAACAAGACAAGTTTGGATCTGAAGGCCTTTAGGTGGGTGTATAGATCAGAAACTAGATTTTCCTCTCCTTGTAGTTTTAGGTTCAGAAAATTTAAATGACTAGTTATGTCTGCAGCAAAGGCCAATTTCCATACCCACTCTTCATCAGACAGTAATGGCTGTGGCTTGCCTTTACTTTCCAGGAAGTAACCTATTTCCTTTCTTAACTTAAATACTCTGCTCAGAACTTTCTCACAACTTAGCCATCTTACTGCTGTGTAATATGGTAAATCTTGCGATTCTGTGTCTGTATCTTTCAACATGTCTCTGAACTGTCTATGGTTGAGCCCATGTGACCTTATTAAATTCACCATCTTCACCACAGGATTCAGTACACTGCTAATGTCCATATATTTAGCACACAAAGCTTGCTGGTGAATAATACAGTGCAGGAACATTGGTTGTAGAATGTTTTTCTCATTACACATCTGCTTCACTTGTCCAACCAAGCCTTTCTTTATGCCACTCATGTTCTTTCCTCCATCAACAGTCAGGCAACTGAGATTTGTCCAGTCCAAGTTATAATCAGCAAATGTTTTTTTTTCAACTCATTGAATATATCCTCTCCGGTAACAGTGCCATACATGCTATGTAGGGAAGCCAGCTCTTGTGTTATGTTCATGTCTTCATCCACACCTCTAATGAACACAAGTAGTCGAGAGGCGGAACAGCTGTCCAGCGATTCATCCATTGCAATTGAAAAATGGCGAAACTTGCTTGCATTTTTCGCTATTTGAGTCACAATGTTTTCACCCATGTCTGCAACACGGCGGGCAATGGTATTTGCACCCAAAGCTACATTTTCAAATTGTTTTGACTTTTCTGGGCAAAGTTCCTCAGCCACCTCCAACAAACATTCCTTCACTACTTCACCATCTGTAAACGGTTTGCCACTTTTAGCCAGGACGTAGGCAACTTTATAACTGGCCTTAGTTAAGGATTCATTTTCATTTGAGGATTTACTGAACAATGTCCTCTGAGATGTGAGTTGATTTTGTAATTTAGAAAATTTTTCGGCACGGACTTTACCCTCCAACTGTGCATATTTCTCCTGATGTTTGCTTTGATGATGACGGCGCAGGTTGTATTCTTTCATCACAGCCACGGTTTCGTTGCAAATCACACACAATGCTTTCTCGCTGGATTTGATGAAGAAGTATTTCAAACTCCATTCTTCTTGAAATTGCCGACACTCATCGTCTATTTTTCTTTTCCTCTTCTCGGCCATCGCTGTGATCAAAATAATCAAGTCTTGAACAAGCAGCAAACCATTTAAAAACTCCGCCACTAGATGGCGTTATATCATCTCATTGACTGTGAACGGAAGTAGAAAAAGTAAGCAGCGAATAAGGTTTTGCAATGTAGTGATCGGTTGGAAAACATAACGCACTACTGCGCGCCTCTATTTTAATTCGGTAAAAACATAACGTCCACGTAAGCGGCGGCTGATCTTGGCAGGATACACGTAAATTTCCGTAATTTGTTTCCGTAGACAAAAAGGTCTCCACGGGCCGGATGAGAGGGCCTCGCGGGCCGCATACGGCCCGCGGGCCGTAGTTTGGAGACCCCTGATCTAATACACAGTTTTATGGCCATCGATGCACACTTCATTTCTGAGTTAAAAATAAAGAGATAGCCATAATGTTCACAAAACCATCTCTCTATTTTATCATCGTTTCTAGAGAACTCACGATCAAAACAAGTCACTAAATGTTTTAATGGAAATCCAAGACAGCGTTGATGAAGAAAATACACACAATATTGTCCACACACAATGGAATCTGATCCTTGTAATCTCACCTTTTTGAATTGTGGATACAGCATTTCTTCGCATAGAGTCAATGATATCGTCTTCCAGAATAGGTAATGTATAAGAATCAAAATATTCCACACTGTGGATGTTTGGAAGGTAGACAGTAACTAAGTGGGTTCGTGGTCGATGACTGCTGTATGTGTTGATGACATAGACTCAAACATCTTTATTTTTTCGATGTGGAAGTTCATCTTTAGCACACACCACTGGATTCCACGAATCTATGTACGAACTCTGAGTCAAAAGGTAATGAAGTTCCAAGATATCCATTCTTGTTTGTCTTTTTTAATGACGTTCCCAGGTATTGGGTTTTCTTTTCTCAAATGTAATGATAAGTCATTAGTTCACAACTGACATATTCCGTGAAAATATCTGTCAAGTAAGTTGATGAACGAGTCGTCTCCGTACTCTGTTTCAAGAGAGCTTCGATGCGTTTCGTCTCTAGATAAGTCAATGGGGATTAGGAATGGTCACGCAAGTCTTAATACCACTTTTTTCAAATTGTTCTCTTCTGAGATAAGGGTCCATGTCTCTTCTAGGCTTCCAACTTGTCTTCTGAACTCATCATCAAACATATGTTGCTTTGTTTCTGACTTTTTTTTTGACATCCATAACAATGTTCCATGGCTAGGCCTGTACTTTTTTTAGCCGAGTAACGAGCAACACAGGAGACTAAATGTTCTTCTTCTTCCGGACATCTTGACATCATGACAGCAGTTTTTGTTTTCTTATGCACTTGTGGTTTGTGACTGTTGTTGTTGATGTTGTTGTTCTGAATAGAAAACATCCTCTTCGTCAATCTCCATAGGTTTGTGTTTCATCTTTTTCTATTTTCTTCTAATAGTCTAGGATAACTTTTCTCAAACAGTTGATTTTCAGAGAATTGTTAAATAAATTCTGCATATAAGATGACGTTCACTGTATTTTCCAGAGGTACTGCAAACTGAAGTTCCACATGAAATTGACCTGATTTTATAGGGCGGAAATGGCCCCATTTGTTGCCTTGGTCTGGAGTGAAATCAAGTTCCAATAAAGAATATCATCCTGCATACTCGTCGTAAGAACTACCGTCGCTATTGTTGGAACCTAATTGTCCTGTACCCTCAAACAGTATCAAGTAAGATCTCACTAATTTTCCTGGGCAAAGTTAGGTTCAAAGGGTCTGATACACAACGTCTGGTCATCTCAGATGACTGCTATCTTAGACACGTTGAAGTGTTGGAACTCGACAGGATTTTGATCTGTGGCTCCGTTCGTTGCCTCATTGCTGACGGCGCCAATGAGCAAACTTTTGGTAGCTGTCCCTGTAAAACATGATCAGGCAGTGTTGAATTTTGTCACTTCCACTCGTCGTAGTGGATACTTGGCTGTCGTTCTGCTGAGAGTTTGCCTGATGTCGTTTCCCACTTTATGTAAGACTTCCACACGGCGCACATAAAGTCTGGCTTCTTTGATGCTCGTTTTGTACTCGTTAGGATTAGCCATCAAATAAATCACGGTACTACTTCGATTCAGTCTCAGTCGCACATCCATTCCATTCAACAAATACGTGTCTTGCGACCACATGTCCAAATGTAGACGGTCCATCATTTCTAAACTGCGTCCTAGATTGATTTTCTTCCGACCATCGTTAAATCTAACATTGTGAAGATGGTCATTTTCAGTCGATCTGTGTCGCTGAACTTGTCCAAAGTGTCAGGTTTCCATACCACGGATGTATCCAGATGTGTGTTCTTGGCTTTTTTCCGTACGTCGAGAGATTTTCCAGGTAAGCTTAGTAAGGGTAAGTATCCATGCTGCTGCAGACTAATTTGTTATTCAAGTACAAATCCATTTCGCTAAACAACGAATGCATGAAATTTTTAAGGGAGTTAATCTGGCATCTTCCGCTGGATTGGTGTTGTCCACTTTAAGTACTTGGACTTTCAGGTACAATCAACTGTTATTTAGATCGATGTAATCTTCTGGTTGTCCTTTGATTTCAAATTCGATAGGTGCTGAGGTGGTAAAAGACGACACAGGATATAATTCTACCTATTGGGATTCTTGCATCGTCATCATTTTCGGTGACATGGCAAACATATCGAGTTCTGACTTGGAACATTGGCAAGAATCTCAGTGCATCATTGTTTCCCTTTTCAGTTAGTAATCAGAAACGTATAATTCTCTGTACTTCTTTTCGTATTCTTTTTCTGAACATGTTTATTCAATCTGAAGGGGTTTCGACGTCTCTTTATGCCGCGTCCTTGTTGTCGCGTAGATGAGGAAGTAATACCTCCACCAGCGTGAAGCAAATTTATAGGGCTGTCCATGAGACACAAAATGTCTTTTTCCAGTTTGAAGCAACACATTGTTTCCTGCTTTCATGGAGTCTTCTTGAGGACTTTGTCGATGAGTACGTTTTGGAGAAATTATTTTTCTTGCGTCAAAGCTGCATCTTTTAAAGCATGCAATCTTCAGTTACCTTCGATTTTAAGATGGGTACTACCGTACGAAAAGCCGATTTTAACATATCTCCTAAACCATGTCCTCGTTGTCGAGCGACTTCATGGTATACAGGATACATCTGTTACAATTCACTGGAGAATCTTTTTCGAAAATGTAGTTTCACCGTGACTTTTCCTTTAGAGAATAGATTATTTTGTCCAAGATCTCCTTTTATTATCGATATTGACACTTTCAAAATGCTATTTTATAACAGGAAAGACAATGAGGATGTGCAAAATATCGGTGAACGTGATACGTGTTTCAAAACTAGGTGAATATTCTTTCCAACGAACTTTCACTTCTTGAAGTCGATGTTTTCGTACTATACGCGTTCTTCGATCGCGAATGCTTTCGATATCGTACACGTCGTCTACTTTCTTAGTCATATATTGTAATTGAGACAAGTAAAAAGTTACTTTTAACACTTCTCCGTTCATATATTCCAATTTATATACAGAAGGATCACGTCCACGCACTTGTTCACCGAAACGAAATTATTCGGTAGTCCATTTAGGTAAATAACCTTTGTCAGAAGTGCGTTTTAGTTAACTAATGCAGACCAAATCTTCTGTGTTATTTTTTTTTTTTTTTTTTTTTAGATGATGCCTCAGACGTTCAAAACAATCGCTATGCATACACACCCAAAAACATACTTATACACTATCACACAAGAGGGATAATTATAATGGAGGGATTTTGTTTTTGTTTCATTGGCAATCATTAGACTAGTATATCTTTTCTAAATGATCTAACCGGTTGTGGAAAGGGCTATATATGTTTATGTCTTTCACAGAAAACTTAACCCTAAACCATAAGTATGTTTGTAGGTATAGTGTGTGTAAGCACTACTACCCTTTGCAGCTTTACAGATAGACAGAAAATTATTTTCTTAACAAGTGCAAACACTCCATGTACGATGCATAACGTCCTTTTTTTGCATCCTGTTTAATGCCTACAGAAGACTATTATTATTTGGTTTTACCGTTTTCAATCTCGAACAGAAAATATTACTTTCTCTTCACTCTTTAGTTTGGCCCAACAAAACGATTCTACCTAAAGCAACATCACCACCATAAAATTGAACAATCACATTGGAAACTGAAATTGAATATGAAAATTTCAGTACGAAAACTAACAGAAGTGAAAATAGAAAATCAAAAATTAAAATTTATATTTAAAAAAATGATATTTTACAGAAATGAAATTTCAAACACTAAATTTGAAAATGAAAATTGGAAAAGAATATTTAAAAAATGAAAAACGTAAAGCAAAATTTAAAATGAAAATTGAAAATTTTGAAAACAAAAATTACAAAAAAAGTTTTAAAAAAATTAAAATTTCAAATAAAAACATAAACAAAATTTTAAAAACTAAATTTAAAAATGAAATTTGAAAAACTACGTTTGGAAATAAAAATAAAAAAAAAATTGAAAATGGAAATTGAGAAAATTGAAAATGACATTTAATAAAAACAACCCAAAAAACAAGCAATTTCTAAAGCAAGTTCAGAGTTAGTAAGAGCTTTAAACTTTGTCTTAAAACAATATGGTCGACAGCCTTTACGATGGCAAACAGATAAAAAAACACGGAATTTCCTAACCACCCCTACCCTCTTTTGTGATACTATGTAAGTATGTTTGTGGGTATAGTGTGTGTAACCACTCCTACCTTTGCTTGTGTGTGATACTCTGTGTGTGTGTGCGTAACTTAATTTCTCTTTTTTACATCTTAGCCTCTTGATTTCTAGTATATTTGTGTGTTTGTGGGTATAATTTGAGCCCTTTTCGTTGGATAGTAAGTGTGGATTGTTGGAATGTAAATAAGTGGGTGTTGGTCTCTTCAAAAGCGCATTGGATGCTTAAATGTGGGGTATTGGTCGCTCCAGCGGCGTTTTGATGATATAATGAGAGTGTTGGATAGTAGATAAGTAGATGCTAGATCGTAAATGACTGGGTGTTGGTCACTCCAAACGGCGTGTCGATAGTAAAGTGTCGGCGTTCGATAGCATATAACTGGGTAATGATCGCTCAAAAACGGCGTAGATAGTAGATAACTGGATGTTGAATTGTATATCACTCGGTGATGGTCACTCCAAACGGCGTATTGATGGTATAGTGTGGGTGATGACTAGTAGATAACTGGGTTTTTAATAGCAGCTGACTGAGTGTTGGTCACTCCAAACGGCGTAACGGTTAGTAAGTGTAGTTTTAACATTAAATTTCCCGTTATAGGGCATAGAAACCCATGTTAATGTTAAACCTATGGACATGTTTAACATTACACAGCACGTTAGAAATCATGGAGACTCAAAACCAAACATTATGGCCTCAGTGTTGTTATGTATGATGCTTATATACTTAACTATTGTCTATGATTGTAAGTTGTATGGTTATTTGAAAATACATACTTAACTATTGTCCAGTTATTTACGCAGTATTTTCAAAGGCATTTCGCAATTAGACTTTGTGACATATGTCGGGTAAGCCAGTATGTTTCCATTGGAATTACTCATAATGTGATGCGACATAGGTCATGTAGGCATGTGTATTTATATACATATTTTGGTAAAAAATAATTGCTGTTCTAGAATTTTGGTTCAAAAAGATCAGTCTGTAAGGAATCTATTTTAGTTGCGTCGTTGAAATCAGATATAATTTGGGAGGAATTTTTTATTTACAATTTTCATTGGAAATACTAAAGTACTCATTGACTTTTGGATTAATACATCATTTTTGGGATTTATCTGAACTCATTCAAATACATTCTGGATTACATTTTTGTGTTACATGAGGACATTCAAGGCTATTGGAATTCATTCGGAACATTTTATTATTTTGGACTTGTGATTAGGACATTTAGGATTATTTGGAATTTAACTCACAAACTGTAAGTGTCTTTTCAATTTTCACTTGTATTTTCTGTAAATAAATTGTTTGTTGATTTTACTTACATTGTTGGTTTAACTTTTTTCTGTTGCATAATTTTAAGACCTAGAGTCATAACAATACTAAAATCCCAACTTTTAAGTTAACTTGTGTCCAGAATTCTCATATATTACCTACTTACTGGAATTATACATTTCGCATATCAATTTCGGTGGAATAGCCTTTTCGCATATCCATTCTTTTTATATTTTTTCTCAACCTACAACCCCTCTAATCTTTGAACACTAGCAGAGTTGCCACTATATCTAGATAATAATTTAGAATTAATAGACTTTTACCAGCAATAAACATTGTATTACAAGTGATACGCAAAATGTTAAATTTTATAAATTACTTATATTATTTAAAAAAAAACAAAAAAAAAAAAACGTTTTATAGTAGGATAAATCTGCAATAGACAGTGTGGGTTAACATCTTCGTACCAATAACAAAAAAGTTTCATGTTTGTGAGGTTTGCAAATTTTTTAATTTATTGTTTACAAAAAGAACAATTGCATCCTCTATGACATAGATGTTTTAAAAATTGGTTTTTGAATGCTATGAAAAATAGCTGAAATTGTTTAAATGGTCCAAAGACATTCCTGTAAATGGACAATTTAGAAGAGCACATTCAGAACCTAATTTTTGAGCTGGAAGAATGTATTTACCACTACTTTTTTCAGATTCAAGCGAAACGCAAAGAACAATTGCATCCAACACGGCATAGACTTTTTAATCATTAGTATCTGAATGTTATAAGGACACTGTTTTGAAAATGTTCAAAGGGTCAGATATTGATCAACTGGAACGATATTATATGACTTGCCATGCCAGGAAGTATGTCGTCAGTATTATATAAAATCCCATGGATAAAAGTCATTTATACTCTTCAAGACTTTGTGGATTTTCAAGCACATTTAAAAATGTTGATTTCACGATCACATTGTAGATTCGTTTGAATTTTGGACGCCGTGACATGTGTGTTAGCTTTAGTTTACCAACAGATTCTTATGGCAAATTTATAAACAGTACATGTAAAGACATGACAACCAATTGGACTTGAACTATTTATATTTAACAGTGTAAGCCGTCGTTCAAAACTTTCTGGAAGTCGCTTTTTGGGTAACTCGAATATGAAGAAAAAATCTTTATTGGCTGATTTTAACTCTCTTTGTCCAGTTGAGGTAGATGGTACTGGTCATGTGCATATCTTCTTCAAAATCGCTGGCGTGAACTTCTACCAACACTTCTTTGAGAGTGTTGGGTGGCACAGAACGTCGTTGTCACTTGACTTCTGGTTTCTCCTTTGATTTGGTTCATCATTTCTTGACAGTAGATGATTTAAATTTATGTTGACTAGGTTACATCTTTCTCCCTATATATAGGGCACCTCTCGATCTAAGAGAATACACTCATTCAGTTTTTAATTTGTGAAGGTGGAAGAGTCACAACAGTTCGCTCTTCTGATCAGAGATTTACATACAGTCATTCGAAAGCATACTTCCAACAAGACTTATGATTACTCCTCTCGAGATAAAAGTCAAGATACATGCTATATATGACAGGAAAAATGACATTGGGCTCAAGAATTTCTACATTGTCAAAGAAAAGGAATCTAAAATACAGGAGAAAATAAGACAAAAGTAAAGATAGCTGTTATTAATGTCAGGAAAAGGACATTGGTTTTTAGGATGTCCCAAGAAAAAGAAAAAAAAGAGAAGGAGCATTTAGAAGTAATAACAGAAGAAGAACCCATACCAGTAACAAAATTAAGAAGAGAAAGAGAGTAAAAAAGTGGATGTTTTGTGATGTGCTATAAAATTTCATTTGTGATTTAGATTTCACAAGAATATATAAAAGGAACGTAAATATGTCGTTTTCTTGATATTGTTCTTATAGTATGGATAAATACTGAAACTCACTTTTACCGAAAACAAAATAGAGTGTTGGATAGTAAGTGTGGGGTGTTGGATAGTAAATGTAGGGTGATGGATAGTAGATGACTGGGTGTTGGTCACTCGACTTTTTTCGTTGGTTAGTAAGTGTGGGCTGTTGGTCACTGAAAACAGCGTGAAATGAATAATTTTGTATATATATCTTTCAGAATTTGTAAACAAATGTATACAAGTTTTAGACTTTTGTTTTTTAATTTTTTAAAAGTGTAATTTTTAAATTTGTTAGGATATTTTTCAGTCGTCGCTAAACTCCGTATAATTTGTTTATTTTTTATTTGTAAAAAATGTTTTCAACTTTAAATTTGTTGCAAATTTGTAAAATTTTATTTAGAATTTTTACATTTTGGGGAAATTGTTTTTTAATCTGCTCTAAATCTCTAAATTTATTATTATTTAGACGTTTTAGTATTACTTTAAGTCTCGACTATATTTTAAATTTGTTAGGACATTGTTTTCAGTTTCCGCGAAAGTTGGTATGAGATTATGCATTTTATTACTACTTTTAATCTTGGCGATAATTTTTTTTTTACATATTATCTGGATTATTTTCAGTCTCCGCTAAAGTCTGGAACAGTTTTCGGAATTTGAGTACTATTTTAAATTTTGGTTAATTATTTTTTTTTAAATCCGGTTATTTACAGTCTCAGCTAAAGTTTGGTACAGTTTTGGAATTTTATTACTAATTTTAGTCTTGGCTAATTTTTTTATATTTTTTCCGGATTATTTTCAGTTTCTGCCAAAGTCCGGTAAAGCTTCAGAATTGTACATGTATTGTCACTTTTAGTCCTGGCTAAAAAAAAAATGAAAAGTCCGGATATGTTTCAGTTTCCACTAAAGTTCGGTACAGTTTTGGAATTTTAGTAATAATTTTAGTCTAGACCAAATTTGAGAAGAAAAAAATTGAGGATTTACTTCAGTCTCTACTAAATTCCGGTACAGTTTCGGAATTTTATTGCTACTTTTACCCTTCGCCATATTAAAAAAAAAAATGTCCGGATATTTTTTAGTCTCCGCTAAAGGCAGATAGAGTGTCGAAAATTTAATACCACTGTTTGTTTTCATATTTTCTTTTTCAGATTTTTTTTTCAATCTCAACTAAATACCTTATGAGTTTCGGAGTTTTGGTGTTACTTTTGACTCGACGATTTAAATATACAGTTCCGATTTTTGTTTGTTTGTTTTTTTGTTTTTGTTTTGTTTTTTTCATTGCTAGTCTCCGCTTAAGTCTTGGACAGTTTTGGAACGTTAGTACTAATTTTAGGTGCGTCCATTTTAATGTTATTATGCGCTGGTTCCCTTGATTATAGTTATTTATAACATCAGTACAATAATCCGTATATGCAAATTTAACGACACACCAACATGATCTCAGGTATACGTAATGCTTTATAAATAAATCTCAAACATATGCAAATAGCCACTACATAGCATGTCACCATACACAGCGTGTTGATGGTATAATGTGAGGTGTTGGATAGTTGATGACTGGGTGTTGGCCACTACACACGGGGTGTGAATGGTATAGCGTGGGGTATTGGCCACTACACACGGCGTGTGAATGGTATAGTGCGGGGTATTGGTCACCACACACCGCATGTGGATAGTATAGTGTAGATGCTGGTTGGTAAGTGTGGGGTATATGTCATTACACACGGCGTTTGGACGGTATAGTGTGTATACTGGATAGCATGTGTGGGGTATTGGTCACTACACACGGCGAGTGGATGGTATAGTGTGCGGTATTGGTCACACCACATTGCGTTATTTGGCTCCAGATTGCCATCCCCATGTTAAATTCCGGTTTGAGGCCAGAGTGTCCCCCACAAATTAAATTCCCTTTTGAGGACAGAGTGCCATACCACCCCAATGAAACAATGTAACAATGTAGCCCCAGCAACATTTTTTTTCGGTGTTTACTTAAATTTGGAAACTATTAGTCTCTGTTTTGATCATAAATACAAGCGAGCAAATACGCTTTTAGTTACAATGGTTTACAAACAAGAAATATGTTTCCGGTTCTGTGTTTAATACCTGATTTCATTTTTCAAATGTTGAAGGTGTCTCAGTACCAACGACGATTCTTTAGAGACATACTTTATATTAAAAATGACACTAACAAATCCTCTCTAGCTCAAAAACCCATGAGATTTCTGGGTTTTTTTTTTTCGTTTTTTTGTAGCACTTGACACTCATAGGGTAAAGAAATACGACGTGTACAATCAGTCTTGTCTGAATTGATTTATAAAATCGTACCTGCTAATGTATGTGTATGTTGAATACAAAGCGCAGACAAAAACATGTGCATGTCACGATAGCTTATAAACAAATTACCCAACCAAATAAAGACCCTGATTTTTCTGAGCCAAAGGCTATTCAGACGATACTTACTTCGTCTGAATATTGCTACCATACCCCATCCCCGTCACAGACTACCTTGACTACCATTGCACAAGACAGAACAAGATATGGAACGGCCGCAACAAGAAAACACCCGTTTAATCGTTCCTTCACCATTACCCATAACATACACACTTATGAACATACCCATACCAAAGTGACCCAGTCACATAAAAAAAATAAATCGGCATGAAAAATAAACTTTCGTCTAGACAAACCATAACTCGTGGCGCTGAATGACTCTCTCTCTCTCTCTCATATATATATATATATATATATATATATATATATATATATATATATATATATATATATATATATATATATATACACACTATCAGATGCATCACGTTAACCACATTTTCACAAACCTACAAAGCCATCAATTACGTATATCTTCCCACTAGTGCACATTTTGGTAGCCTACTCCTTATGATCAAATGCTTTTCCGTGATTCGTAAACTCAAACGTTAAGTCATATTTTGATGGACGGAGATATTAGAAGACCTTGCTGTCAGGTTATGACGTTATTATTTGGTCATATCACAAGCATAAGTGTAATACATGTCCTATAATTATCGACAACTGCTAAACGACCAAACCGTTACCGTTCTGAGTAAATGTTTTGGGACTCCTCCTATTCGGTGTTCTTAAACTATGATGATTTAGACGTTTACTCGTATGTAGATAAGATTTGATAACGAATTTAAAATGGAATCTTCTACTAAAAAGAATTAAAATTGCTTACATGTAAACCTGAAAAGATAACATATTGACTGATGCTCTTTCTTAAGATTACATCTTATTTCATTAAGGTTATTTTTGGCTTAACATTTCCTATCCCTTTTTACTGAAAGGTTTCAACCAACCCAGGCTATCCTGGGCGGGTACAGAACCGGTGACCCTTCGATTAAGAGTCTGACGCTATACCAACTGAGCACTACTGCTTCCCCGCGCCAATGTAAAACAAAAGACGTGGGCTTTATAGATTTATACGGTGTATCTCAAAGAATTTAAAGTTGCTTGTCATATTGGCCAAACATGTTCAGAGTTCGTAATAACAAATTGTTTTTGACAGATACGTGGTGAGGGTAGAAGCATGTAATACAAAGTAGGAGAGTTTATATTTTAACAAATAAGAGAACAAATAAAATTTTCGGGGTCCACTTTTCATCTTATGACAAGCAGGAATGAATGATCTTAAATTCTCCTGATTTGTCTTCCCAGGGTGTTGGAGAAAGTTACGTGTATTTATGTGTGTGTGTGCATATATATATATATATATATATATATATATATATATATATATATATATATATATATATATATATATTTATACACCAATCCTAAGGAATTTAGTGTATATGAGAAAGATAACAAAGATTAAGAAGACGTCGAGGATTTGGTTTGGTTTGCTTTGGTGCCTTTACGGCACAGCAACACAAGTAGGTTATTTAGGGCCGAGGCAATTGGTGTAAAGTGCCTTGCCCAAGGACACACCACGCTTGCTGACTCAGGCTGGTCCGAAGGTAGGATTCGAAACCGCACCCTTTCGGTCGTGAGTCTGGCATGCTGACCACTGAGCCACCACGGCTCTATACGTCGAGGAAGAAAATGAAGAGGCGAGGAAGAAACAAGTAAAGAAATACACCCAAATAAAACCGATGATGATAATGACTATGATGGAAGTGCGAAGAAGAGATGATATAAATATATGAACGAGTATGTATGGATGTAGATAGGTTATGTAGGTAGCAAAAGTATTTGCCATTACGTTACGATCGTCGTTTCTTTTTCTGTTATTAAAAAGCCGCATTACCTATCAAAGAACAAACAGTATAATCCTTACCTTTTAACTCGCGGATTGCTGTGTTAAAGTCGCACTAGTCTTAAACTGCTTGAAGTATCGAACGAATGACACCTAATGCAAAACAAATTGATGTATTTTGCTACTGGTGCGCTACTTGACTATGAGCATGGGATTGCATCAGTCAGCGTCTACGTCATAGCGCTTACCTCATTGGTATAAAACACAACATTACGAGCGCTTACTTCACAACGAATGAATGCGTCATATCAGGCGATGTTAAGAAGCGGAATTGATCAAAGTATGGACGCTCTTACTAGCATTGCCTCTCTAACTAAGTAGACGATAACTACGTACCCAGAATTTTTAAGCAATGGTTTTTAAAAGGTTAGTAATTTTTTGTGCTTTTTTGGGAGATTTTTTCAGAAAGTTAGTATTTTCAGGAAATGCTGAATAATCTCCCTATGAACTGTAATCTATGTAAGTATGTAGGAGAGAGAGAGAGAGAGAGAGAGAGAGAGAGAGAGAGGGATGATGGTGATGATAAACATTATGTAGATTATTATAGTTTTAATATTTCCTCGCTTATGCGTCCGTTCCTGAGCCCGATGTAGTGCATGACAGTATATTGTGAAAACAACTTTTCTCACAGCTTTAAATAGATATCAATAGAATTTTGTACATGATATGGTCATCGCTTGAAGATGCACATATCGCAAATGACTGTCTCGCCACAGTTTTAGTTGGAGTCGTTGCCATATTTGTCTTGCAGCGGAATCCATTGTATAACACAATTTTGTGAAGGGAACTAGTCTCACATATTTCAACGGATCACCATGGGTCTTGGGAATAGCTATGTTCATCATCTGAATATGTACTTATCGAAACATTGCTGTGCTACTGATATTGTTGATACAACTGTTGCTCTTTTTGTCTTGGAGCTGGATGTAGTGTATGACAGAATCTTCTAAAAGTAACTAGTCCCCCACTTTTCAACGCATAGGCAAAAAACGTTCTACACGTTATGGTCATCATCTGAAGATGCGAGTATCGATAAATCTCTTTGCTCTCCCAATTTTGTGAGAGTTATCGCACCTTTTTGTCTTACAGCTTTTCCTATAGTAGATGTTGTTAGTGTCATTGTTGTTGTCTTAATCTTCTGTGCATTATATTCTTCTTCTTCATCATCATCATCATCTTATTATTACTATTATTATTATTTTTTTATTATTAATATTATTGTGATTATTATTATTATAAAATTGATTGATACCATCTAAAGGAAAATATGGATGAATTACTTTGATAATATAAACAGCGCATCTCAGACCTTTCTCGCATTAAGACTTTTTCTTAGCTTGTTGTAGATTTGTCACGTGATTGCAACCCGACTGGCTCATATATTTCTTATTCTACGTAGGACTACCCAACCGTATCCTCGTCCTATTGGGAGCAACGCGTTTCATCCAACAATTCCTGTAATATCCAACAAGACTCAGAGAAAAAACATTGGACAATCATTGAAACCTTAGATTCTTATTATGATAATACAAGGTATATCTAAAACTTAACACAGCATGACGTACCATTCCTACAATGGACTTTGAGTAGTTCTTTCTTTCCACTAGTCAAAGAATTAGGAAAAAAGATCTGACTAAAGGAAGACATGGGTGCAATAAAGCATTTTGTATCGTATGGAAGAAAATTTGCACTGGCTTCGAACATTTTGTTTGGGGTAAGTCTAAATCTCTTGCTGCTTTATTTAAGTCATATCAGAGAAATGCAATTGGAGTTGAAATCACAGGATATGATTTCACATGATCTCATCAAGTTGTTGTGCTAATTCCTATTTCATATACTGTATTTAGTGACAACTGGGAATCTAACAGTCTTATGCATTTGTATTAATCATGTATGTTTTGACACGGATAAAGTAACACATATTTCCATAATGTTTACATGCATATTATCCATTTTGATCGATAATAGGATAATATTCTTCGGGTCTTGCTGTCTGTCTATATGTTTTTCCCTGATGTTTATCTATACATTTTCTTCTCTGTAAATAAAAGCAAAAATTTATATCCCAATTGCAGGTCCTTTCATTAGCAATGTCAATAGCCGGATTTGTCATGCGATTTGGTGACCAGCCGGTGAATGAAGGAACTCTACAGAAAATCAAGGACAGCGCAAGAGACGCCTTCGGTATGAATGATTTAATGAAAATGTGGTAATGGAAGTATATACTGAAGTAGATCTCGCGCATGCAGTAATGTTTAAGATGGCTTTTGTATATTGTCAGTATTTTGGTAGCAAGCAATTAAAGTTTTGAATATGTGTAATGTCTTTTGAAACTGTGATCGGATCAAATGGTACACACACGCAACATAGCAAGCACGAAAGTAATTGCTAAATTCCTTTTTGTGGTGGCAGAAGATATAAATATGGCGGACACTAATGACTTTTGTGTTTTTGTTCTCTTTCATCTGTACAAAAAATGTGAGATTACCGAAATTAGTAAATCTCAAACATCGCGGTACATTCTCAATCAACGTTCAATAATGAGGGAAACTAAATGTGTTGGATAATAAAAAACAAGCAAATAAATCATTAGAAACACAGATACTTGTCAAGATCTTCATAAAAATGCTATATTATACATCAATCATCACAGTGAATGATACATTTCTGGAAATTAAAAGGAACCCTAAAATTGAAGCTTTAAATTTACGTCTAGATGCAACAATGAAAATATTACATTTTAAATATAACCATATTATTTTATACGTATTTATTATCAGGTGTGTATGACCTTTCCACGAACAATTTCCGACCGATAACGGAGAGTCTGAAACAAGCATTTGGAACATTTCTTATCGTGACTGGAATCGTGTCAACCCCACTTGCGGTGTTTGGATTTTATACATTTCTACGGAAGAAGAGGAATTTTCTGTTTGCGGTAAAGATATAGATTCTTCTTCTTCTTCTTCTGCTGCTTCTTCTTCTTCTTCTGCTTCTTCTTCTTCTTATTATTATTATTATTATTATTAGTAGTAGTAGTAGTAGTAGCAGTAGTAGTAGTAGTAGTATCGTCTAGAGAGAGATAAAATTTAAGTCATATAAAGAAATCAAATGTAATAGCCTCAGTTATATATGATAAGGCAACGATTTAACTACGGGATTAGCGACCACATATTTGAAGTATGGTTTGATTCGGATTTGTAACGGCATACCATAAAACTTATCTTTATTGTCTAAATTCAAAATATATAGTTAAAACAATATATATATATATATATATATATATATATATATATATATATATATCTATATATATATATATATATATATATATATATATATATATATATATATATACTTAGGATATCATCGAACATATACATGACAGTATACTTTCTTTCAGTGTTATTGAGGGATATATCAATGGCATATTACAGATGTTGACATTCCAATGATACATTTGTATTTCTTTTTTAAGCTACTCAGTATTCATTGTTTGTTTCCTCACATGTTATTTTATGAAATACTGCCACTCCTTTGCCATAAATGAACGATTTTATACACCAAGACATGTATGCAAATTTGTTTTTCTTCTTTGTCTTGCCCACATAATCTCCTTAACACAAGAAAAGTACAGTTTTTTCTGTGCATATATACATCGAGTGAAAACAAAATGTGTCTGTCTTTATACGAACCAATAATAAAATGTGGTTTCCCATCGTTAGATACCATATTTTGTGCTCTTTGGATTATTATGACACCAACTTGTTGGAACATATATCAAAATAATGCAGGTCAAATGTATGTCTCTTAAAAACAGCTTTATAGAGCGGGAACAATATATATATATATATATATATATATATATATATATATATATATATATATATATATATATATATATATATATATAAGGGAAGCATTTGAAAGCGTTGGGTATACAGAGGGGCTGAGTTAAATAAACAATCTAGAGTAGGTTTGTGCAGAAATAGTATATGCACGATTACAATTAGGCCTGTATAGAATTGTGTACAGTATAACCATTGCATACTTATCTTATCGGAAAAATACCTTCAGAGTATTATTATTGGTCTTTCTTTCCAGTATGTAATAATCATTGGTTGTCTTGCGGCAGCTCAACTCTTCGTGAATTTTCACTTCCTCAAAAGTCCAGAAGCAGTAAGTAAAAAAGTTTCGTATAAAAAATGAAATATAAAATCCTTCATTGTACAATGTTTGTTGTAGACAAGATAAGATAATGATTCTTTATTTCAGACTCCTTGGTCCATAGATTTGATAAAATATATACGTCTTTTAAAATATTCAATTATTAAATACAAATTGGTATCTAAGTAAAAATAAAACGCATACAAAGTACACACTCTAAAAGTATTTCGCACGCAATTATTTTCAGTATTAAAACATGTTTTATGTAAAACAGTTAGTGCTTTGAATTTGCTAAATTAGGCGAATGTATAGCATTGTATTTTTTCAAATATGCACTAATACATTATACTCTCTGTTTGATATTTTGTGTCTGCAACGAATTTTCTTTACAGCTCTTTTGAAGACACTTACTTACAAACATTGTATGTGCACTGCTTCATCGATGTAAGCTGGTATTATAGCAAAAACGTACTGATTTCGCCCATGAGAGCGCGCAATACATATTACAACAAAATGATTTAAACTAATCTAGTCGTATATTCAGAGAACGATGTTTACGTTTACGTAGAATCAGGTATATTACAGTACACAAAAAGCTGCAGTGTCTCATTATATCATCATCGTCAGATAAATTTGATTTTGCATGACCCAAAATAGGTACGGATATAAAAATATTGAAGACTTTTACCAGGAGGAAATATTCTTGGCACATATGGCAATTTAACAGATGTTGCCTCAGAGACCATAAATACAGATTTGTGTGTGTTATATGTGTCAAAGTACAGGTAATAGCTTATTTCACTAGTTTTTAATTTAGGGCACATACGAAAGGAGTGAAAATATGACAAAACACGGTTTAAATCAGGTATTGTCTGTAAAATACACGAAATGCGTTTGTTAAAAGTAATCTGTTTTTATTAATGTTTTATATTTCTCTGGTCACTGCATTGATATTAAATGTATACTCTTGTATTTCTGATTTCCTTAAAATATCACCAAACTCTATAAAAAAAAGCAAACGTTTTTTTTTACAGAGAATAAGAAATCATTCGAGTTTTAATTTTCATAAATTACATAAAACCATACTCACCGTTATTGCCTATATCAGAGGAGGTGTTGGTTAATAGAAAAGTGTTTTAAAAAAACACTCGAAACCTTTGACTTTCCCTGTTATACAGTTACTTTGTTATACAAATGTAGTAAAATTATTTTCGTGTTTACTTGAGGAAAGTCACCAGTGCCAAAACTTTATTGTACTCCCAATGTCTCTTATCTTGTTTATTCAGGTGCAAGAAATGATGAAACCTTATCTTCGTGAAAAAATCAACGAATACGTCGGAATACACTCATCAGACCAAGTCTCGCTAGGATGGAATTATGTGATGCAAGAGGTTTTCTGAAACAAATGCTCCTTAAATCTATCCTTTTATCTACTTTGAGGTCAATTGAACAAAGAGTTGTCACAGATCATGCTACGTATGCTCGACGGCAAGTTTGTTTAGATGTAAAGTTGCCCATGAGGTGGTGTAAACGGAAGAATCCAGCTATATACTCTCCCACTGCACCTCTTGGGATCAATCCCAGAACAATATAGGCGCAAAATGAGTTTGTTTCCACTGCGATACCAAGGTCCATTTAAAAAAAAAAAAACATGAAGTGATTTGTTTTTGCATGTAACTCGCCCGTCACTATCATCTGTTGCTACATAGCGCCAGTATACAGTACAAACACAACAGCATCCACAGGATTTAGCATATTGGTCGATTTCCAAGGGTTACTTTTGAATCTACAGTTTTAAACTATTATCTGCATAATGTGTTTGGTCCATGTAGAGTTTTGTACGATGTTTACTTACCTATTGAATGCAAAATTCACTTCTCTTTGTTAAAAATCTTGGTACCTGCAGACAAAATATCCGTTTCACTTAAATGCATTATATCTCTTCTCAGTGGCATGACTAAGCGAAACCTAGGTATAACGAGTGCGTTGTAATGGTAACTCAAGAAAATACCGTTACACAAGTCTGGTAATTCACATCTATATTTCACAAAGTTTATGCAGTGAGGCTTAAGAAAATTACAACGTTTATTTTCTGATTTTGTTTTCTTTTACCGCTTATTTACGATGACAATTTATTCACCTGGAAGTTTTATTATAGTAAAATACAGAAATTAAAACCACATTATGACCAGTGTCATAAGCTGCAGTAACAAATGATCATTTAGTGTTTTCAAACTGGCCTAAAACTTAAAATCTCAGTTAAATAAGAGACTAGGGTCACTCTGTCAAAAACGTCTGGTCTAATGACTGTTGTCATAAAAGTAGACGTCAGTGGCGGAGTGACGTTAGAGGAGGATTGCTCCAGTTACGTCACTGTACTTTCTTGGTGCCAAGGATGACATATCATCCGAGGTACTGTCCATGCTCTTTGAATAATGCTGTTGGAAACTATTTTATTAAGATTCAAAAAATAAAAAAATAAAAAAATTATCAGATGGTTGGATGAGTTCTATACATTATGGATGATCATTTTTAGTTACAGAGGCTTCGACTTTCGTCTTAAACTTCTAGAATTAAGAGTAAAACTCGGCAACTTCATAGAACCCCTAAAATCAGGTTCATGCATCAGTGCATTCGGCTGAAAATATACAGAATTATAATGAGAGAATGACCAGAAAAAAATATAATATTTTGTATTTAAAAACGTAGCATGGAGAAAAGTATATGAGATATTAATATTTGCTTCTTGTAGGCACTCACTTACTTGTAAAGGTCATTTTTTCCATCAGACCATATACATTTAGACATACAACACTTTAAGAAACCCATATCTCTGAAACTACACAGATTTTATTCTAAATTATTTTCATTCCAGTATCAGTGCTGTGGAGTAGATTCATCGGCTGACTTTAAATCGTCTTCTTACTACCCTTCTTACTGTCTCTACTATGGCGATTATAATGCTGTACCCGGCTGCTGCCGAACTCTTCCGTCTTCGTATTCTCAGTCGAGGTGTTCCTATTGGGATTATCCCTATTATTATACCTATACCATTGACCCATGGAGAAAGTATTGTGGTGGAAGCTCATCTGACAGTTATATGTGGAAAGATGTAAGAACACACACACACAAACACACACACACAGATATATATATATATATATATATATATATATATATATATATATATAGTAATTTAAGTTATCGTTTTATGAATTCTCAATGAAATATATATTGATTTCTTTTAAAATTTAAGCACTTAGGCCTATTCTTTTGTCATTGTTATTTATGTAATTTGCAGAAGTTCTGATAATTCACATATAAATCATTTCTATTATAAAGCTTTTCGCCACATTGGTATTTATCATCATCTTCATCATTTTTATACTTTTCCTCCAAAGATTAATTAGAAACAGTTCTTACGAAAGCAAAACTTTCATCTAAAATAACTATTTTCAGCGATATTCAAAATTAGTCATGACCATTATTAGAGGCAATAATGATGATTCACTAATATTTGCAAATTAAATCAAGAGCGTGTTCTACATTTTTAGGGATGCTCGGCAGCACTGCTTGGCTTTTACTACACAAGAAACACTAAAGTCATATGGTCAATGATAGCTGTTGGGTTGATTGATCAGGTATGTATGCTTGAAGCTAGATTTTTTGGTTTTAGTTTCGAGCACGCACCTTCTTAATGGTTGTTTTCAATCAATTACTGCAGTGTCCTTAAAAGGATTTGCTAACTTTAATCGAAGTTCAAATCGGTCTAGAGGCAAGTTAAGGCAGGAAAATATGTGTTATGCACGACGGAAACATTTTGTATTATTACTCGTATATATATATATATATATATATATATATATATATATATATATATATATATATGTGTGTGTGTGTGTGTGTGATATGTGTGTGTTTGTGTGTGTGTGCGCGCGCGGGTGTCTGTATTTGCTGGAGGTATTTAATGACAGTGACAAATAAAAATTCTTTTGGAAACAAATGTGCGAAAATATACAAAATAAAATCCCCTTCTTTGTGTTTTGAATTATCGTGAATGGAAATGTCTGTCAATCTGATTTAGAAAAATACTTGAATAGATACAACTTTTGAAAATCATCAATATCTATTGTTTGAATGAGTCCATGTAATTTTTTGCTGAATTTGTTGTTGTTTTGTTATTATTCGTGATTTATATAAAGCGTGGGCATGCATTTAAATTTTCTTATTACGTCATGTATGGTTATCCTAGCGGGATGTAACAATTCCAACCAGGTCAAAAATCGTTCCTATGACTTACAAATGTGGTGTAAGTATGACACATGACGAATGGCGATACACAACAGGGTAAAACAAGATGGCGGAAACCTCCGCGTCAGAATTAAATTGCTAATTATCTAATTGATGATCCAAAAGCTTGAAGTATTGTATTAGATATATATATATAGAAATGAGTTACTATGTGGTTTATTATGAATGGAACATATCGCCCAAAGGAAGGGTCAATTTTTATAAAATAATGATGATTCGTCAGTCCTTTGGCAAGAGTTTTTGGCTCAAGGGAGGTAGCCGCTACAACTAGTTCACTGTTTCAATACAATCTTCTGCATAACAAGCAATGACACTTAAGAAATTCATGTGATATTCTTTCAACAAATAAGTTTATGTAAGCTCTGTTAGTTTATCAGTTCAGGAGCTCAAGATGATCATAAGATTACGCACAACCCAGTAAACGAACATGTAGCTAATAATGCCGCACAGTAAAGTATTGAACCCATTGCGTATTTCACCGACAGATCAGGACAAAAACTGTTTTTTGCAAATCATACTGAAATAATCAGGGTAAATACTGATCTATCAGCTCATTGTTCGACGGCAGCACTGTGCCTACGCCGTTTGCAATAGAGCTCATGTTTGACACATGCATTCATTCGCTAAATCAAATCACCACTTTGAAGTAACTGACTACGTCACCAATATATTATGTTTCAGATATTGTTATTTGTCTTCGCCATTATTCTGCTCAGAAAGACCAAATTTAAAGTTGAGCCTGCAAGCAACTCCACAACGGAAGTCTGGACTACAGGTGACATATCGATGCAGATTTTGTTGTATAGAATCGACATAAAATATCTAGAGTCATTTCCTTATATTTGTTCGTAAAGGAATGGGTTTTTTTATGAATGAAGTTTTCTGTGATAGGAAAAAAGAAAATCATTTCAACAAGTAGAACTTGTTGTTGAATCATTATTTAAAGAATGTAATTAAATTAGGCAAGATCCCCACTCTAATCTCAAACATGCATTCATTGGACAATAATGTTGTCAATGTTCCTGAAAGATCCTTTGGTCCAGCTGTTAATCATGTAGCACTTTTTCTCTTTCAAACTTTTCATTTAATAATTTAGAAATATTAGCATTTATTTATTTCTGCCTCATGCTTCTTCAGCAATATTTCTTCCTAATGATTTAGAATAAATATTGTCGATACAATGTACTATCTAAATATTGATTACTAATTATAGGGGACATTCAGAAAACCCAAATGGGATTACCATCAACAATATCTTCCGCACCAGTGTCCTTGCAACCACAACAAGTAATATCATCTACAGCACCGACCCAGCATAGCTTCCTTCCCGGATATGTGCCTCCAGCTTCAACATCATCATCATCAGCACCACCACCACCACAACAACAACCAGTAATATCATCAACAACACAGAATCAGCAGAGCTTTTATCCCGTGTATATGCCTCCAACTTCAACAGCAGCAGCAGCAGCGCTACCACCACCACAATCAGTAATGCAATCAACAGGACCGATCCAATCTAACTTGTATCCCATGCAGCCATTCCTCCCAGGGGCAGTGATGCCTGTGCCTACATCGCACGACTACGCCGGACTTACGATGCCAAGTACATATATCCCAATGACGACTTTGCAAGGCCACAGTATGCAAGCACTACCTCAGACACAGGCACATCCAGCCGCACCGCAACAGAACTACGCACCTATGACTTTGCCAGGCAACAGTATGCAAGCACTACATCAGGCACAGGCAACTCCAGCCGCATCGCAACAGAACTATGCACCTATGACTTTGCCAGGCAACAGTATGCGTACACTACCTCAGGCACAGGCAACTCCAGCCGCACAGCAACAGAACTATGCTCCTTTAAGCATGTGGTAGGACCTGCATTTAACATCTTGTGTATCAAACCCTATTAGATCAGACTGTGTGGGGATAAAGCTAATTCCATTTATCTACGAAAAATGCTTCATGCAAGGATACAATGAGAGAGAGGGAGAGAGTGATAGAGAGTGAGAGAGAGAGGAGAGAGATAGATAGTGAGAGCGAGAGAGAGTGTGTGTGTCTGTGTGTGTCTGTGTGTGTGTGTGTGTGAGAGAGAGAGAGAGAGAGAGAGAGAGAGAGAAGATTTTGTTCTTGGATTTATAGTTCACATTTCCTTTTATTTATTTCCTCTTTGCAGACTGATGTAACCGAGGTGATGAATGCTGGGTGGAATCCTAACAATTAGTCACTTAGAAAATAGGATTATTGGATTAAGCAAACGCCTTACAAATGCATAAATCAGTTGTAGCACTATTATGAAGCCATTGCAATGCAAAAACAACTTCGACTTTAATTGTAATTGTATATATAGTTTTATCTCTACCTTTTTTTACCCTGACATTGATACTGTATGACGGGTAATTTATGATTTTCCCTCTAAAGCATTTGAAATATTTAGACTCTTTGTTTACAGTCCTTCATTTAATCAGCTGAAGTCGTCTGCACTTGTTTGGTTCTTTTCTGAACATTCAAAGTACATGCTAGATTTGCACATACCCTTGTATTAAAATGTACTCCAAAATACACGCATGAAGCACTAATGTATTTTTCAGTTCAATAAACATTGTATTCATTTGTTAAAAGAATTATTGTATAAATAATAAAAGCACAAAGGCTATGGTATTGTTGGGTAAACCACTTGTTCCTACAATACAACAGGTTGTCCGCTCCTTTGTTATGGATACTATTAGCTGTATGAATAATTACAGCTTTGCTCTTTTGATATTCTGTAAGCTCGAATGTTTCTATGCACAGATACAATATCTACGACATAAGTATATATATATATATATATATATATATATATATATATATATATATATATATATATATATATAACTTACCTACCTACCAACCTACCTACCTACATACAGACATACTTACAAGGTTATTTTTCTGAAGAAACATCCAGTACATTTCCAGCGAATGATTTTGAGAAAAATGATAAAATAATTTCTGCCCTCTCCCCATTTTTCTCTGAAACTATATGCTTCCGAAATTAGTTTCCTTTTTTTACTTAAAGCTAAATGCTTCATGTCTATATAGCAAAATACGATGAATGAATTTAATTTGAAGCTTTCTCTGTGAATACGACATTTAAAGTTCTTCTAGCAATGCCATCAAAGAATTGTAACCTTCACAGGTAGAGGATAGTTGGTTTGTGTCCATCTTTCTTGGATTTCCAGGTACTAGTATTCTATATTTTTTTGTTCATTATTTGTATTTAAAGATATAGAAAAACGTTGAGACCAATACAAAAATTTGATTTTTGTAAAAAAAATGTATTGCTCCCTCTCAAACCTTTGTAAAAATAGTTTGATAAATGTTATGTTGGAACGCTATGTCCATACAACTCCATCGGATAAATATATGGGTGAACAAAACGTAATGACTTGGAGGCAGTGCTGGATTACACAATAGTCAGACTAAGCACGTGCTTAAAGCACCATCAAAGCAGGGGCACCAAAACAAATGAGAAATAACGTTTTTATTTATATTACATATGGGACCGGGGCGGGGCACTATAATCTTTCCAGTGCTTAGGGCCTCTAAAAGTCTTAATCCGGCCCTGCTTGGAGGCATATTTCTCTCCTTTCAGGTTAAATATTCCATGTATTAAAAATAAATTAAATGTCACTTATAACAAATTTGTTTCAATTTTGTATCCACACGATGGGTCACAAATTTAGTGGATTTAGTCGCATATGTTCACTATAAGGTTTTGCCAGTCTTTATTCCTGCAAACTATCAGGGTCATACATCATGAAAGGTAACAATTATATACATCACCTGTATTTGAAACATGTTTACCATTCCATATAATACAAGGAATATATATGATAATTATACACTTTTCTTTGACATTGTTAGCATTATAAGGAGAGATACATATTCGAGTGTATATTAGCTTATCACTGGATTGTTTTATCTAAGAAAGTTGTCATTTTAAATGTAATCATTTCTTTTTGCAAATGTAAATGCTGTGTCGTCTAAAATATATTCGTTCGGGTTAAGTCAGGGTTGGGTTACCTAACGACACCAAAATATTATGCATAGTCACGTGTGTGTGACCACAGTTTGAGCTACTAAAATACTGCTGATTTATATGTGAAACGTCTATCGTTATATCTATTTCACTCTCAATAAAATTGTATTAACTATTAAGTGGCTGGGCCCTCTCTCTCTCTCTCTCTCTCTCTCTCTCTCTCTCTCTCTCTCTCTCTCTCTCTCTCTCTTTCTCTTGTCATTCTGCATGGCACTCCCCATCCACTCACAAAACGAGACCTTTAAATGTCATATGATTGATTTTCAAACTGTACGTCTGTTTGTTGCTCTATTTATCGCCATCGTTCTCTTAATTCCTCTGCTGAACCGATGAATTAACGAGTATATACTGTTTGTCAGTCTGTCTCCCTGGTTACTTGCCTTTCTAAAATGTATGTATTTATTGATGGATGAATGTATACATAAGTATTCATGTATACTTCCTATTTTCATCACCTATCTAGGTATAAACAGTTAATTCAGTTTACATGGACCGTAATGTAAATATTGTGTCCAATTGCTATACATTTTTCGTAAGATCGGTAACACACCTCTTACATTCTATGCATAATCTGTCCAAGAGGAAACTTCTAAAAACAGCGACTCTCATTCAGTAGTGGGAGTATAAGGATTTGAGATTTGTATTACCGATCCGTGTTCGAATCGCGACTGGGTACAACACGCACACAGACTTCCAACCAAGCATTTTTTCTGTACTGGTACAAGTGCCATGCAATCATAGAAAATAATATTTATGTTTCCGATGATTCTGTGTTCCGGGGGCTTGCCACCGTTCACCTAAAACTACATTGATTATGCCAGTGCTTGGTAGAGTCAATGGTCGTTTTCGACGAAGAACTGTTACGCAGACAAGTTCGTCTTTGTAAAATATCAGTAGATGTCTTTCTTTTCCTAGCCGAGTTAATATTGGTGGTTCGATATAATTGACGGGGTATTTTATCGCGGTGGATTTGTCGGTGAATTCCACTTCATCGTTGTAGAAACAATCTCTGGGTAATTTTACGCCTGATGGTGTAGTCAGCAATATTCCAAACTTTTTTGCATTTGTGTCACCTCAGACTTTGACAGCTTTAATGTTACCGAGATCTTCTTTTTTTTTGGCCCTCTTGAGTTGATCAATTTGCGTTTGGGTTAACCACACGGGGACATTTCCCATCAGATTTGTTGGAGAAAATTTCAAAATGACCCCACACTCATTTCTTGTTGCACTCTTTATTTTCGCAAGCTGGTTTTGACTAAGAGAAACCTTAACTTCTTGATATGACATTATTTTAAACTGTGCTATTCAATTACGTATTTTCCACTGACGCGTCGATGACCCTCATTTGGCCACCTGTGCCCTCCAACAACAGTGCCTTATCCGAGAGAATGACAGCAACGTTTATATAATCGGGGACGCGATGCTGCGTTACACACGCTTTGAAGTACATGTCGACCACGGATTGCTTAACCAGGTTTAGATGATCGACAGAAAAGTAATAAATTGGAAATAGCGTTGTAAGGTCTTTCTGGTAAGTCTGCAGACCTGTGTTGATGATTTGATGCCGGCCCACGAATGAATGACCATAGCTTGTGATATGCACGTGCGACATGATTTTATTGCGCAATCAAGCAAAATTTATTCGGGGGGTTCCTGATGAACATTTAACCGCAAAGAAACTTCAGACTTCTAACCGGTCTGTCTACCACGCACCCGAACCATGGTTTGAGACACCACAAACACGTGTTTTGGTGCGCTGACACCTTGTTGATTACTTATTTGCCATGCACGCTGCTGAAAGCTGCTTTCTGTCGAGTCTGTGATAACGTTGCGTTGACATGCCTCCGAAGTCCGTAAAAGAGAACAAACGCACGTCTGTGGTCTGCTGTGTTAGCAGAGGCATCCATAATGTCAATTTCGACAACACATCTTTGCCATTATTGACGCCGTCGCTATGCCAAGTTGCATCATTGCTGTTGCCATTTCGATGTAACACGACTGTGTGTAACCTTACTGACATTTCTGCAAAACCCGAATATGTGACTGAGAGGAATCGCACACGAATACGACAATGTGTCTCCGTGAATTGTTTTTTTTTCGACGCTGCGCTTATCCAAGGTTTAAGTTCGGGTTTGAAATTCGTATAGCGACGCCACCAGGACCAGGTCTGGCAAGCATACCAGCAGGTTGCGGGTCCACGAAAGCAACCTACGTAAGTTGATGTGAGATATAGGGAATATGATCTGATTATTCGTTTGAATCCTTGTGAAACATCATAGACGGATCAGCAGATCTCGCATAATCGTCGCTGTAACGGGCCAATCAGTACAAACATGTTTCGATTTCCTCTATGTCGATGAGATATTGTGTACTGCTGAATAACGCCATGATGCCGTTGTTGTCAAATCCAATCTTGGTACCGGCGTCGTAATTGTTACCATTATCATCACGTACAAGCTTTCAGTCGATTTCCAAGAAGGCCTCGCACGGGAGAAAATATCGAGACGTGTACTGCACTTATAATTATATTCGGTCTTTTTGATTGGGTTCCTTAGCCGGGTACGGATACTATTGAAATTCTCGGACGCTTCGCTCTACAAACACGAGCGCATCAATGTCGAACGCAGTATCGGGTGCATCTTCGAATCGAGCCATCGTTTGTACATTATAGGTTTAGTCTAATACTTTTTACGTAACCGTAAACCACTCCACATGGCCAGATTTGCAATCATCGAATCAGTATTGTCTTGTGCTAACCGAGCCAGACGTCGTTGTGCAGCTAAGTTGATTATTTTACTTACCGGCGCGGGCATTGTTGTTGTTGCCGAGTCACTAATAGTTGTAGTCGATCGCGAGTCGATTGAAAAGCCCGCGATTAAAGATTTTTCAACTGATCTGCAGCAGCGCTTTTGATACTGTCAACGTCTCGCATTGCAACTTGTTTAGCGCTCGGTGCAGGGCACAAGGCCACGCCAGCGAGCACCTTTGGCGCGCCTGTGAACAATCCCTGAACAACATCACTGAGGCCATTTCCGTAATATGTAGCGTACACGGGTCTTCTCTCGATGACAACACATACGTGTCTCACACGTACACGTACGACTGTCACGTGTACATTAAATATCAGGTTGATCTCTATTGTACAGCTGTATAGTAAGGGTCTCCCCGCGCACGTCCAACTCGTGCCCGTTCTGATCCACGCGGGAAAAGCGAAGGTGCGTCAACCGATGATTGTTGCATGGAAGATACAAGGGCGCCGTGGGCGTAATCGAGAGCAGATCAGACGGCGGCGCTTTTGGGGAAAACCCGAACAATATAAAACCTTGCGAGGCTATGCTTGTGGAAGCTCCGCTTTCCAAACCTGAACTCTAATTGTCGCTGATGGCGTCACAGTTTATTTTAACCTGAGTCGTCGAGGTAATCCAGACAATGTCTGGAGCGAAATCATTAATATCTTCGGGCCAACCCAGAACTGTTCTCAGCAATGAATGTTCGATGTCAACCGCGTAATGCTGGATTCAATCAAGATGGCAGATCTAAGTGTGACCTCGTGTACACGTATAGATTTTTTGCAATCTTTGCCGGTCCCCAACGAAATCCTCTGTCGGAACTCATCATTGATCGATTTAATGTAGTACGCCCCCGAACGGCTGCGATAGGATATTAGGTTGAATTTGATAAACGATCTCAGGTGTGCGAGATTGCCCCGAGGTGATTGCTGTGGAAAAAAACACGTAGAATTCTGGTTTCGTTGACGAGATCGTGATCATCGAGGTAATGCTTGGGGTTGTATTTGCAACTACACGCTACATCGCGGCATTGGTATTGTGGAGAAAACGGAGTATCTCAACGGAAAGCGCGTTCAGAACTCATCATCGGTGTTGTATACATCATTGATGTCTTCAATGAGTTTGTGCATCAACGCGCAGAATGTCCCCGTGTCCATGATGTGGTTGCTGAGCAACCGCTGACAAATCGATGTAGCCCCGTCGATGACTTCTGGTTCGCTTTTTGCTGGGGCGAATTGACCCCATGAGCTTTTCCAACGAGTTTAGTGCTTTGTTGCTCGTCTACAGACACACATTTGGACTCTGTGGTGGAACATTTGGTTCTCATAGCCGATTTATTGTCTCACGTTTGCTTCCGCGGGTTCCACCGAGACCTTTTCCACGTTTGGGCGGGCCTTCCGTGAGAGACAAAGTCTCCTCCTATGGGGAATAATATTCGTCCTCGGGAGGCAGATCCTCCTCCAGAAACCGAGCCCCTTAGATCTTTTGCAAAGATCTTTTAATTTACGGCGAAAACTATCCCAGTATGACTTGATCTTTTCTGCACCTATGTTTTATACATGTTAACGATCTTATGAAAATCGTTCCACATATTATTATTACTGTAAAGTCTTTTAAGTCCAGTCCACTCCGGAAATACCCATCCGGGCCATTCCTTTTTGAGTTAACCCGGGCGCGTATCCCCGGGTAGTTTATGCTTCAACATAAAATCTTTTAAGCTCTCGGGTGTGGGTACGTTAGCGGCAAACCTTAAGGATCTTCAATGATCATCTGCCGTCCCTTTTCGTTAAATTTTTGTTGGCAACTTTGATGTGTACTCGGGTGGTTGTTGGTGTGGGAAATTCTCAAATGCCTCTCAAATATCCTCTAGAATATCATCTAACCTTTTCTGAATTTGTGCTAATCGTGCTGGCGCACGCCTGATCGGAGCAGTTTTGTTTCTGATCTCATCATCGCGGCGGTGGTTTTCGCGACTTTCTTCACCGGCTCCAAAATTTTGCGCGTGTGTTTGATCAGCAAACGTTTGTTCGAATCCGCTGTGAGGTCTCTCCTTGCGGATTGTTGCGACTGAAGCTTATTTAGGACGCGTTCGCGAACATCTAAGTAGTCGCGGAGAAGTTCCAGTTCTTCGCGGGCAGCTTTGTGGCGTCGGTCAGCATACTGAGCTATTACATCGCTGGCAGATCTGCTGCTCACACGTTTTGTCATTGTATACATTATCGTAGTCGTCAAATTGGTTTTTACAAATCCGTGCGATACTTTTTTTACGGAGACAAAGCCTCCTCTGGTGGCTCCAGGGTCAATCATGAGGAAACCGTTTGGGTCCCCGGTGACCCCGCAAACAGATTCCGAAGAATGGTCAATAGTACACCAGGTCCAATGAATATGTGTGAGGTCGTGCGCGTCAACCCCACGAAATATCATCAACATGTTGCAATTGTCCTGGATCACTTTAGAAATGTTTACGTATCGTTGTGTCACACAAATCACGTCTGCTTTTTTTGTGCACGCCCCGAGAAAATATTCACGCGGGATTGTCTTGCCGGTCAAGCATCACATCGTCGAACTCGACAAGATTATTCGCTTCCGGGTCAAGGTCATCAATCGCAGGGGCTTAATCGATCGTGGAAAATTACTTTGTTGCTTTTCGTGGTGGCTTCACCACTCGACGACAAAGACGTAAGCGCGTCTGCTAAATCTCTGAGTACGTTATAACATGGTTGGTAGTCAGCGGATGGTGCAAGCTCATACAGCCTATCCCACTGTAACCATCGCATGATCAGATTAAACAACAGTTGAGTTTTCCCAGATCCGTCCAGATTCGTTCGGACCAATTCTCAGCGCGCGAACCAAGTTTGGAAACATGTCGCCGTGCTTGGGCAGAAAAGTCAATGACGGTGAAATCGGTTCTTCTGTTTCGCGTGGTAACTTCTCGTGAACATGCAGTGTCCAAAGAGCTCGGCGGTGATATCACTGCCGCTGTGACGAAACCAATCGGGGTACAGTAGAGCAAATATACTGGTGAAAGACATATCCCTAGATAAAATTCCTGCAGGCCTGTAACACGGCTAGGCATATGTCTGCACAATAACAGACAAAAGCCCGGAGAATAACCTGTAAACCATGACGATACTGCATGTTACCAACATGATCTCGCGTTAAAATCATCAAATGATCTGTGTGCACATCAACTCGCTGACTTGGATCTCATCCATGACTTGAATGCGATTAAGGGACCGGCCATTGCAGAAAGAATCTCCAGATGGATTGTCAAAGGAGAATTGAAGGGTAAGATTGCACTTGAGGCAAAGCCTCGATATAACAAACATACTCGGGATATAATACAGTCCACACGGTTATTGGAAGGGTGAAACAGCCATTGGAAAGTTAAGGAGCGCGGCACAAGTAAAGCGTAGCTGGTGGAACAGGCGTTGTGGCGCTTTATTTACCCGCCCCGAGAAAGATTTCCCATGGATAGTTTGATGTGAGGAAACTCAACGAAGTTCACCAAGCTGATCTTTTCTTTCTCCCACATGATCGGGTACGTGCACGCACATACAAATATGCATAAACCGTTATGGATGTTGCTAGCAGGTACAAGGAATCCGAGCCACTGATGTCTAAAGATTCAACAAGTGTCACAGATGTTTTCAAACGTATCTATGCACGTGGACAGCGGGTTCGTCGTGGATCGCACATCTCGATCAAGCCATCGTGGAATGATTCAACCGTACACTTGCGGAACGATTATTCGGGCAACAATCTGCGCAAGAATTATTGATGAATTGAGAAGTGATTTACGATCGGTCTCGAACGTGAGTGATGCGACTTCGATCGGTCATAGCAGTGTTGAATAATGAAATCACACGTGTGAGGGGTATAAGACCCGCTGACACGATTTGGCAAAAAACCATCGTGGTCACACGAGGTGCTTTACCACAGCAGCCACCCGCGTTAGACCTGGTCGAGGACTATCTGGTTCGGTACCTGAATGCCCCGGGAGATCTGGAAGGTGGAAGACGTTCTGCTACTGTCCCGGTGTGGTCCGTCGATGCATATACGATCTCAGACCAGATTGATATTCCAGGGCAACCAACGGCCTATCATTTGTCGCCCGCGACCACAAGTGGATCTAATGAACGGGAGGTAAGGCCTCCTAGAACAGCATTAGTGCGAGAAGAATTGCAAGTCATTCCTGCGAATACGAACTACCACCAAGATATATTTTGAGATCTGCGTGTGCCCGTACGCGTAAGTGGTGATTCCGTCAGGGAAACCGCATCGCTTGGTGTCCAGCGGTGACAAAATCGCATTGGTGCAAGGTTACACACCCATGTGACTTTCCGCGACGTAATAATATTTGCTGCGTGTATGAATTCAAGTCGTTGTTGAAGACACTCCACGTAAATATCGTACCGGAGACCCTTTTGCACAACAACGCGTGGGACTCCTTTGGCTTTCTTAATGTTTTTGTTGGCAGTCTTTATGGAGTACATTATGGGTCTCCCCCCCCCCCCCTGCCCTATATAGTATGTACAGTATTATTCACTTTACGAGAAATTATATATTTTAAAAACACTATATGAAGACCATCACATGCGTTATTTGGAAACTACTTTAGCTTAGTTTACATGATGGTTAGGTGCAACGACATCAAAGGCATAAAGTTGGAATATTAAGTAATAGTGACACATGGGTTACAAAGCTATGGACAGTTTAATTAATACACCAATAACATGAAATGTGTAATACTATTCAGGTCCAGTGCACATAAATGTCATCATACATATGCAAAGGTCACAATGGGGGTGGGGGGTGGGGGGACTGTTAAGAAGTACGACGATAATCTAATCAACGAAGAGCGGAGGCAGAATTATCATATTCTGAAAATGATTGATGCTGAGTCATAACTTCAAATGTACTTGACCTTCAACACGATCTGTTACGGAACAATCGGTTCCATTCGAACCAATATGTTCACAGCTCTAACTCGATCCTTGAAATTGAATTGGACAATTTCATAGCTATTTATGTTCACTATCAATATTTTATTCCCATTCAATCTTAACATCGTCGACTTTATTCCAAGTCCATGTACGTTTGCAAATTTGTTTACGACACATGTTATTTCAAACACCCTGATCTTGAAGCACCCTATTCTCTTATTATATTGCCTTGTTACGCCAAAACGACTTAATGTACTATCCTCGAACAGCCACATTTCGTGGACTTAAGGTGAATTTTAACGAGTTCGTTACAATAAATTGTGAGAAACGATTGAAATAACCATAGAAAGTGATCAACTATATCTACTTCATTTAATCATCGTTAAAACAAATTTGGCATTCATGTACATTAGTTCAGAATTATCGTTTTTCCGAGCGTGTGTAAGTTTACTTATTTCCGGAAGTGCGTCAGTAGTAATGTTTAAGGCAGTTTTGAGGAATCTTTTATCTTTCACTTTATTTTATATTTATCCTGATATATCTCTCTTTTTCTTTATAAAACCTTCATGTCCTCTCGGACCTGGCCCCGAACTTTAACTCAAGTCCCTCGGTTCCCTCGGGCCTTAAATATGATCTTATATCGTTCATTAGTTTATTGTAAGCTGTAAATCCAACTTTACGTGAAGTGTTTTTTTTTTTTTTGTTGTTGTTAGTTTTGGCTCTAATTTTCTAAACAAAATGTCTATTGTTTCCTACTTCAGAAATGATTAACAAAAGTGGATTTCACAGAGCTCCTCCAGTTGTAATTCCACTTGATGTTATCACAATAGGACTGTACGTTGTAAATCTCAATATTCTTTTGTAATAGTTGTAAGCTTTTGTATGCAGTAATGTTTCTTGTGAGAATGGTTATAGTACGCGATAAGTTCTTTTCTATCATGCACTGGGCTTTCACTTGATATATGATTAAAATCTAAAACATGGTTCATTATTTTATCTATCTGCTCCACAAAACAAACTTTAATGCTGCTGCAACTATCACATCATGAAAGTCTTTGTTTCTAGGATCGTTGAGAAAATCTTTATATTTTTTGAAAAACTCAGCATTTTTGTCCAACATCTGAGTCTCTTCTTCCGCAGTAAACTTTCTAAGTACAACAATACCAAGATTTGATGATATATTTTCTTCCATAATGTCATTAATAGCATTTGGTACTTTGACAGAATCAATAAAAGACACAGCCTCTCTGACATAAAGTATTGGTGCTCCTGTGGTGAAGTGCTTTTGTAGAATGACAAATGCCGTAGCAAGTTTACTCAATGTCACATCATTACTATCATCTGATGATAGTTTCTCATCAATATCTTTTATAGCTTTATACAAAGCAGCGTTCTCAGGTTTATTAAAAAATGTTTTGTGCTCATCAAAAGTAGGATCGTTTAGATTTCTATACTTGGCTCTCTCTTCAACAGTTGGTGGAATCATATCCACTTCAACTAAGGTTACAGCTATCTCTTCCGATGACGAAATCCTAGCAATACCATAGACGTGTTTGTATTTCTCGATGAAAGTCAGAGATCTTTTTATAGCAGTTGGTGACAAAGCTCTGCCAAGATATAGATATCTGTATAAAGTAAGATACACAAGAGAAAACTTACTTGCGATCTCGTCTATGCTCAGATCATTGTTATAATCGATAAAAAAAGTATCCAGAATAAGCACCAGATCTTTTAAAAGGTTCTATCGTGTAGACTTCTACTGGGTCATGAGGACCTGAGGTAAAAACCTTATTAATATTGATGCCAAATTAATCCTCCGCATCATAGTCTTTTTTAAAAAAAGACGCAAAATATTCCATTTGCAATAATCTAAGTTTTTCTTTTTGTTCTTCTGTTATCTCTTCATCAATTTTCCAGCTTATATTTTTGTTGATGTCGCCAATACTTTGTATAGGTTCTATCAAAGTTCCAATGTCAGATTTTCTATTTTTTTCAAAACTTTTTACAACTTCATAAGCTGCATAATACTCATTAGGTTTATAAAAACTAAAACCTTTTCATTGTTCATGATGTGAGATAAAAAATGGAATCGGAAGTAGCAAGGATACTGCTGTCATCAGGTAATCTGTGAACTTAGCTTAGAACATTAAAGTCGTTAAAAATATTCCAAGTTCTCTATGAAGTCTTCGCTTGGAAAAACGTCATCTTATGTTCAGTTCTTTTCCAATGATATATTTTCTTTGATCGTTGTATTTATCCATTGCGTCCTGCTCATTTCTGTGATGTGGCCCATCTGTCTTTTTTTTCTTGAGAAGTTTGCTCTGAACTATAGTTTGTGCAACGTCGCTGCCAAAAGTTCTGTGATTACATTATGCAGAAGATTTTCAATTTCTTCTTCATATTTGCTATGTCCTTTTTTATTTCAAAAACTTATCATGATTTCATACTCGCTTATTTTTTTCTTCAGTTCTTCTGATCTCATCGCGTGAACAGAAGCATAGTTTCTCTCGATATCTATCTTGTCTTTGTTTTTGTTTTACAAGTGAATTTTGTAACGCAAAATATCTTGGCGGCAGCATCCTTCTGATGTGGCCTGGCATCTGCTGGTGGAACAAGAACATCTGCAGCATCTGTGTTCAAAACAACATCATAAAAGTGGTTGCATGTCTCGATAAACTCTGCCATTATTTATTTGAATAATACAATATTAAACCTGATCGTAGACGATTTATATTAAACTTAATTCAGGATTTGGTCCTTCTGCGTTTGCAACATTCAATCTAAACCAACGATACTTTGTTGTTGATATTGGTGTTTGTAGTTGAAACTCTTGTGCTTGAATTTCAATGTAAGTTGGATTTGTTGCTTGATATATTGTTGTCCAAGTATTATTATCTGTTGACGCTTCCGGTTTCCAGTTGTAGAATCTGTTTACACCACTACCACGACCTCGCAATGTAAACTTCCAGATTGCGACAGCACTTGGACACTCTATCTTGGTCCATACGTTTGATGATTGACCGTTTGTGGCCCATTCATTTGTGTTTCCTGCTGTGACCAAATGCCATGCAAAAGAGTTGTACGGATTGTACCCTGTTCTGTTTGGTGAATTACTTGATAGTTGTGGAATAAAACCAGAGTTATATTTTGTTCTCTTGACGCTTCCTGCTGATAATGAGTCAACATAAGTTTTGTTAGCTAAGTTTTCACCAGCTGCTGGCACAGCACTTGATTATACTTTATTGGTGCCCATGTTTAGATCTCCAATCATTGTGTGTCCAGTTTTATTAACAACAGCCATGAGAGCATTTGTCAAGATAACATATAGAATTGCGTCAGCAGGGCCAGATGGTATTGGAACACCAGTTAACCTTTTTTTTATTCATGCTAAGATTTCCTGTCATTGTGCCGCCACCTATGGGAAGAAAGGCATTATTTACATAACCAACACTTGCCGCATTAGTATTATCATTTGGAGAGTCCTGAGATAATCCTGTGATTAATCTATTGTTCATATTGATAGAGCCTCGCATTGTGGCACAACCAAGGGCAGCATAATCTGATAGCGCTGTCACAGCTTGACTGTAACTCAAAGCATCTCTTTCTTCAGGTGGAAAACTTGTTGGTAATCCTGTTATTTTATCACCATTATAAAATGTCAAAACGCCTGGTACTGTATCTCCACTTTTAATTATTTTGAGATTGTTTAGCGTATTCAGTTGAGATAAACTTGCTGCTTGTGAAAGATTACCATTTGGCAATGGATAAGTTACATCCAAGTTTATTATTTTTTTCCTGACATATTGAGATCACCTGTCGTTGTGTCACCAACACGTTGAACATAAACCTCACTAGTAACAACACCAACACTATCAGTTCTATCTCCAACAACAGTTCCAAACTTTGTAAAGTAGCTTATTATTTATATATTTTGTGTAAAAATAAATATAATGAGTATCATAAACTTTGACACAGAAAATGTCATTAAACAACAACACAACTTTGATCTGCCAAACTGTCATTATTTAATAGTTAGACGTACTGGTTCTGGTAAAACAAACTTGCTTATGAATCTACTGCTTAATGGTGGATTTAACTATGATAAGGTCTTCATTTACACACTAAATCCTCAACAAGATAAATACGATCTATTACAAAAATACAATGACAAAATGAAAAATAAACTTCAAGCCAACGAAGACGTTTTTGTGATACAAAGAACCAGATCAAGTTATGCCAGTATCAGAACTTAACTCAGATGAATATAGAATAGTTGTCTTTGATGACATTCCACTAGAGCACAGTGAAATGAAAAAATAAGGTCCTATTTTTCTTTGTTAAGAAATAAACGTTGCAATACAATATATCTTGCCCAAGGATTTTATAATGTAGATAGATTCATCAGAAGAAATACAGGATGTTTTATTTTGTTTTCTGGCCTTGATAACACTGATATTCAGAACATTGCCAGAGAACAATGCGGAGACGTTTCCAAAGAAACTTTTGCTAAGTATTATCATGATGCTACTCGTGGCAAGCATGATTTTTTATTGTTTGATATATTTTCGCCTGACAAATAAAAAATGTTTCGATTTGGTCTTGATATATTTTTATGTGATTAAAATAAATAATGGATAAACAGGAAGGACTAAAGAAGTTGACAGACAGAGCTAGTTGAACAAAGAAATGTTGTCAAAGAAGCAATAGAGGAGGCTAGGTTAGGTAAAAAAAAAAGACTGAAGAAGAAAAAGAAAAGTTTTTTAAACCTGTCACAGAAGCTGTTCTTGGTAAACTACCAGAAACAACTCCATTAACAGAAGCTGAGCTAAAGAGAATAAAAGAAAAAAGTTTGAAAGGTGTCATTGATGATAAACAGCGTGTTATTGATGAAAAACATGATGTTATATTGAATAGGCTAGAAGAAGCAAGAATAAAACAGGATGAAGATATTCAGAATCTTTATTATAAATTGATCCTCGTCAGAGAAAAAAACTTTGGATGATGATTTACAAAAAGAGAAAGAGAATAAGTTAGATTTAATAGGAAAGACTCATAAAATGCTTATAGTTGGAGATATAAACTTTGTTCTGGGTCGGATTACAAAAGAAACACCTGTTTCTTTAGACACATCTCTCAATCATCTTACAAAAGAAGATTTTATTGTCATGAGAAAAGTTTTTTTCTGAAATAAACAAAAATAGTTTAGAGAAAATATTAACATTAAAAACTGAAGACTATGATGATATTGTCAATGAGACAATGATTTTGTATTGCCTCAGATATTTATCAAAGATTGCTTTCATTATATGATCCAAGCCTAAGTAAAAGTAAAAATCATCGTATACAGACTTGTCATCAAACGAAGCTTTTGTTGCGAAATTTGAAGCTTTTTCAACACCAGCTTTGAGAGATATTGAAAGAAAATTTGAATACGAATAGGAAAGGATTGGTTCTGGACTGAAGAAAGGCTGCTAGAGAGCTGCGTTCACAAGCAGGCAAAAAATGTTTGGCAGCGCTGTAAAGTATTACAAATCACAAAGTGAACTTGTTGATCATCTAATGTTATTTATCTCATTAAAAGAAGCTGGAAACACAGGAATAGATATAGACAATGAAATCGTCGAGACCTTAGATCATTTGAGAGCTAATGGAAGTCTGACAAAAAGTGAATACACTATTCTTCATTGTGATTTAATATTGTAGCAAGATAAGAAATAATGTTAAGCGTTACACCTCTATTTGATTCCAAGCAGACATCAAGCGATAGTGCCAATTTTTCTGTGATTTATACACCACCTAGTACAACTTGACAGTGATACACAACATGAGATAGGACTTATCTCAGCTACACTCTGGTCGTCAATTTTTAATGTTAAAACAGGAGTCAATAATAACTTCACCTATTCCACTGGAGTTTGGTCTTCTGTTACAATACCAGCTGGAGCTTATAACGTCACTGATATTAATACTATAATAAAACAGCTTCTTTCATCAGATGGTGTTGATTCAAGAAATTTTTTACTTGAACCAAACTATAATAGATTGCGAGCCATGATCACCTTGAAAAATGATATGCTTGTTGAATTTTCTATTGCAAACAGTATTGGTTCATTGCTAGGATTTAATAAAGAACGTTATTGTTCAGGTGCCGTTTCTTCAGTTGTATATGAAGGTGTAAAACCAGTTGATATCACAGATGTAAGCACAATTCTTATCAACTGCTCAATAGCAAATGGATCTTACACAACAGATGGTAGCAGAGAACAGACAATATACAGCTTTTCTCCAAATGTCCCACCTGGATATTTGATTCAGATTCAGCCAAGACAAATGATTTATTATCCTATTAACGTAGAAAAAAAAATATCAAACATAACAAGGACGCTAACAGATCAATTTGGAAAGCAAATAAATCTTAAAAATTAACAGGTGACATATTATTTACACCTGCGCAGAATATAGAAATAGCGCAAGTAGATTGTTTAACAACATATTATAATGAAACGAAGAAGAATTTACAGAAGAAAAATAATAGGAGTACAAAGATCGGTGGCATTAGCCACTGGAGCGATATCTGCTGCAGGAACAGCTGTTGGTCAAAAAATAGCAGATAAAATGAAAGGAACACCAACATGAGAAACAGCACCTATCCAAGTTATTCCAACACCAGAAGAAATAACAGAGGTAATCAAGGAGATCGCTCCAACACCTGAAACTGACAAAGTTATGATAGCCACAACAGAAAAACTATTATCTCAACGAGGTGAAGAAATCATAAGAAAACTAAACACAAAAGGAAGAAGAAAAAACAGACGTTGCTGCATTTTAACCTCAATTTTATGCAAAAATAAAATATAATGTCTATGAAAGATTATCTTAACATCAAAGAAGTAACATAGATAGACAATACTGTAACAGAGTTTGAATATATTGAATGCCTTGAGGAGGCTAATGATCCAAATAAAACAGGACAAAGAACAATCAATGCACGAGATGAAGATATTTATCTTTGACCTCATAAGCTATTCTAGAGGTTCGTGGAAGAGTAATGGAAACAGCAGCTCCTCCTATTCCTTATGCAGCTGATGAAGAGTTAACATTACAAAACAATGGTTGGTGTTTGTTTAAGAACGCACGATATCAACTTAACAATCAAACAATATAAGACAGTTCAGAACATCTGCCAGTGGCAATACTTAATATTATCTCGATTAGTGAAGACTACTCTAGCAGTGTTTAAACTAACATTCTTAAGTTTAAGGATACTGGTACTGGTGATGCTACATCGTCTAGTAAAACACCATGTGAGGCTGTTGTAATGGCAGTTGGTAGTAACACCGCAGCTACAGAAGCAACCCTCATAGGTTATCTCATTCGATTATGCCCAATGCTAGGACTAACACCATTGCTGATATTGTAGAAGTGATGATAAGGGTTTGCAGAAAAATAGGGATAGTACCGCTAGCTGCAGCTGCCAATCGCGCAGCTGCTATAGATAACGCGGATCAAATAAACGCAGCACCAAAAGATAGTCTTTTGTACAATGCTGGTTTTGTATCTAGAAAATCGTACACAAACAATAACAAACAGATATCAATGTTTCTTGCGTTAAGTTCAATTTTTGGTTTCTGCAGAGATGGGAGCAAAGTTGTTATTGCTATTAGGCATACGATCATAGTTAACAGAGATGATACCTTTGGGTGTATTCATAGAGCAGCAGGTATTGCTCCTGCAGAGTTTGTTATCTCTCGTCTAGCATTCTGGATGCCAAAAGTTGTCCCATCATTTGACAAGCAGGCTAATCTTTCTTTGTCTCTTGCATCATACACTAAAAAATATATTTCTTTCAGAATAAAATATAAAGGCATCGAGTAGAACCATCAACATCTTACTCATGGAGAATAACAAGCGCTCCAAGTGAACAATTACCAAGACATATCTGTATTTTTTTCAAGATGCTGATAGAACTGGCAGCCAACAATTAAATGGCGCGACCTTTAATCATATGAGTGTTAACAGAATAAGCGTGAGAATACACTCAAGACAATATCCAGATAGAGCCTTGGAATGTAACTTTGCTGCACAATCAACAGACATATCAAGGGCCTACATGATGTTAATGGATGCCATACAAAAATATCAGGATGCTGGTGATGGTGCTCAGGTGAATATTGAAGAGTTTAGAACACTCTACCCTGTATTTCATTTTGATGTTTCACAACACTCTGAAAGACTTCTTGGATCACCAGCTGAAATAGAGGTAAGCTGGAATCTTAATGCACTTCCTGCAGCTGCTTTTTATGCTTATGCGCTAGTAACATCAGATAGATATATTACAATGGATGTTGTTAATGGAAAGATGACAATGCAAGTGTAAAAATACTATTTTATGTAACTATAAAAAATATAATGGCTCTTGATTATGACAGTCTTGATAAGCTAACACAATATAAATATGTTGAATACCTTGATTATAACTCTTCCAATCAAAATAGATTAGGACAGAGAACAAAAAGTATTCGTGATGATGACTTTTATCTGCTGCCACATAAAGCTTTTCTTAAGGTTCGAGGCAGCGTAAGAACACTTGCTGATGCAGGAGTAGAGTTTCTGCTAATACTGATATAACATTACAAAACAATGGCTGGTCTTTATTTAAAACAGCTAAATATCAACTTAATAATCAAACAGTAGAAGAGCTTGTATTGTATCTGCCAGTGGCCAGCAGAATATTAAATACAGTCTCATTTATTGAAAGTTATTCTAGGAGTATAGTAACTAACATGTTTTGGTTTAAGGATACTGGTATAGCTGGAGCATCAGATGATGAGTTTTTATCAGCTATTATGCCTGGTTATTTTGCAAATGCTATTGCTGCTCATCCTAATCCTGCAGTTTTTGCTGCTGCCAATCCAACACCAGCAGAAATAGGTGCTGCTGCCAGAGCTGGTTTAACAACATTTTCTGGTACTATTAATGATGTATTGACTGTCAGAAGAAACTTGTACAATGCTGGTTTTGCAGCAAGAAAATCTTACACAGATGCTGGTAATCAGATAACAATGTTTTTGCCTCTATCAACAATCGTTGGTTTCTGCAAGCATGTTGAAGTGTTTGCAGGAATTAAACATACGCATGTGTTAGAATGAGCTGATAAAGGTGATTAAATGATGAAATCAAATGAGTGTGTTATTGATGATGGACAGTTTGTTATTTCTCATCTTGCTCTGTGGATGCCAAAAATAGTTCCATCACAATCCAAGCGAGATGATGTTGACAGATATATCATGTCAGCAACAAATATTTGTTTTAAGCAGAATAAAATATATAGACAATCAATTTCCAGAGGCATAGTAAACTTCTCTTGGAGAATAACAAGTGCGCTACTTCATCAACTACCAAGATATATTTTTATTGTGTTTCAAAATGCTGAAAGGATAAATGATCAAGAAGAAAATAGTGCTCGTTTTGACAACTTGGACGTTAAGCATATTAATGTTAGAATAAACGACAGACAATATCCTGAACGATCATTGACATGTGATTTTAATGAAGAAACAAGAAACGTATCAAGAGCTTATGTGATGTTAATGGAGGCTATGGAAAAGTATCAGGATATTAACAAAGGTTCTCAAATCTCGATTGAAGAGTTTAGAACATTGTATCCTATTTTTCATTTTAATGTTTCAAAACATCCAAAGGATATCATGATTCCAGCTGATATAGAAGTAAACTGGAACTTTGGTACTGCTCCTGCTGATCCTCCTGACATGTCTCAGCTTGCAGATTACAATGAAAAAAATAAATACTTACTAAATATTGTTGATGTATTTTCACGTTACGGTTTTAGTATACCAATAAAAGATAAAATGGGAAATACAATAGCAACAGCATTTCATGACATCATAAAAAATGTTTGAAAGAAAACCAAATAGAGTCTTGAAAGATCAAGGGGTAGAATATTGCAACAAAAAGTTTGAAGATGTTTTGAATCAACATAAGATTTAAAAATACTTTACAGGTAATGAAGGAAAGGGTGTTATCGTAGAAAGATTTAACAGGACATTAAAAGAAAAAATATACAAAGACTTAACAGCAAACAATACAAATACATACATTGACAATCTGCAAAACATAGTTGACAAATACAATAACACTAGGCACAAAACAATCAAAATGACTTCAAATGAAGCTATAAAAAATCCATTGATGGCAAATTAAAACTTATACAAGAACTATCGAGCAGAGATCAGACCAACGAGACACAAGTTTAATAATCATGACAGGGTTAGGATTTCTCTGACAAAAAATATATTCGAAAAAGTCTATACCAAGAATTGGACAGAAGCAATATTTATTGTAATTGAATACTAAACACAATACCAGTAACGTATAAAATAAAAGAACTTAATGGAGAAGCTGTGCTGGGATCATTTTACGAACAGGAACTATAAAAAACTGATCAAGATATTTTTCTAATATAAAAAGTTTCAGAAACCAAGGGAAGAAAATCTTTTATTAAATGGAGAGGCTTTTCAGATTCTTTTAACAGCTGGATTCCAACAAGCAGTATAACAAATTATCAGTAATACGTTTATAAATCTTTTCGTATTCTATCAAAACATGGCGACATTTTATTGGTTTATAAAGTTTCATCAGTTCTGTTTTTCTTTCTTGTGTGATAATTCCTGTGTCTGACATCAGAGAAAATATATTTGCAAAAATAAAATCGAACTTAACATTATTTTGTCGCCCAGGTATTATGATATTCATTAAACGTTTTAGCCTCTTGTAGAAACACTCTTTTTCATCTGGATTAAGATCATATTTTTTTATTGTTTTTGCCAGATGATATTTAACAATTAGCAGACGATTTCCCGTAATGTTTTTTATTTGGAGCATCAACACCAATATATTCTGGCTCAACAACTTCAACTGGTTCTGGTATATATTTTTCTTGTGTATCATCATTACCAGGCTGAACAAAAACATTTTTTGGTTGTTCATTTTTATTCTGAACAGGGCAAGCTTTGTAAAGATCATTGAGCAATGATAACAGATCCATTATACATTCTATTTTTGTCTAAATGATAATATAATGGCTGATGATCAAAACAAAAATGAACCAATGTATATTAGAAAATGTAGGATTCTTGCGAAAGATAATTTTAACAAGAAATAGAGAGAAGCTTTTTTAATGAAGATTTTTCTCCCTATTATTTTGGAGTAACAGAAGGTAAAGAAGATCAGGTTTTGTTATCATCTGAAAACAGAAAAAGATTGTTCTTTGATAAAAAATGTTTGATAGTTTACTCAAAAAGTGATTTTATGATGCACACTCATTGCTGTATACACAAGAATGATCTGATAGAGATTTTAAATGGAAAAGTTGATAATGGAACTCTAGTCTAGATAAATAAAATCAATCCAAGTTTTGAAAATATCAGAGCGGGCATCTCTACCCATTCCATCAAGAACAAGCTTCACTGCTTTTGGATCAATACCAAAATATTTTGCAGCATCTCTTGTATGTTTCCATTCTTTTTCTTCTCCATTTTCTGTGTTTAATGAGATAAATGGCTTTACTGTTTTTCTTGTTACAAAAGGTCGTAAAGCATTTTCTCTTCTTGTTACTGCTTTTTAAGTTGGCCAGTCTATTACCTATTGTGTTGCTATTTTTATGATCAATGACCAAAGCATCTGGTATTTCTCCGTGAAAACATTCATAAATAAGCCTGTGAAATAGGGCACCTTTTTTCTTTTCCATTACTACTGTTTATAGTGATCTGTTTGTAACCAGAGTTTATTTTTGACTCCTTTTACAACTTTTTTATTTTTTACCAACCTGACCTCACCCAAAACGTTTGCTTCATATCTTTAATACAAGTAATGAGGCTATAACTCATCTATGATCTGATCTTGAGACATTCTATATTGTACGGCTATCTCTAATAGAAAGCTCAAATGTAAAAGAAATCAACATCAGCATTTAGTTTATCTGAAAATTCTTTCTTCTTGCGCCCTTCACAATAAGTTTGATAGATAAAATTGAAACACCACAAAACTAACTTGCAGCTTATAATGATCTATGCTCAGTCTCATCACCTATATCTAGATTCACAGAGAGAACTTGTTTCTTTTCTCTAGGCTCGTTAGGTCCTTCAACATGTCTAAATCTCATGTCCCCTATCTGTCCGATAACATCATTTTTAGTGGCTAATATAAGATCGTTCCTGGAGCAGTTTTTCATATCACAATCACGCCAGGTTATAAAATCTTCTTCTCTTCTTATAACATCGCGATCAAAGCAGTTGAAAACAAACATATGAAGGGCTACAATCACTTGTTCATTTATATTTCTTTCAGTCACAGATACAAACATCATATCACTCGTACTCGAGAGAAAAGTCGTCACGACTTTATTTGTTCCTACTCTTCTTACTAATCCACTTTCAGAAGCCTCATAATAGTCAAAAATAGGATTAATGGCAAAACTTTCTTTGTCAATTTATTCTAGTATATCTGGCTCGATTGGAGTTTCACGTGTTATTATGGGGTCATCAGTAGATCCACCGTAACAATCCTTGATAAAGTTGTAATGTGAATATAAAACCTGATGAGTACCAGTACCGCTTACGGAAACATAGCCGTTCCAGTTTATACTGCAAGCCTTAACAATCTGTTTAGTTTTTACATTTCTGACAACACGTGATGGATTACATTCGTAGTCATTAAACACAGAATGAGCAACAAAAACATTTGAGTCCATTTCTTCTTTTGTCAACAGCAAAAGATTGTCTAAAGAAAAACCTCTCATATCATCAATGATATGAATAACATGTTTGTCAGGTATTGTTCCCTGGAATACTTCCCAAATAAAATCTCGCTGCAAGTATGTTACAGATTTTTTTTATTCTGTCTTTTTTACATAAACTTTATAATAACCATCACGCAGACAATAAAACCCAGCAGATTTGTTTTCTCTCTATTTCTGATAAATTCTTTTTGATTTGCTTCAAACATATCATAAATAGTATGTGCTTGATATTGGTTTATAATATATTATAAGGCTTTCTCTAAATCGAGATTTTCATATTAAAGAAATGAATATATTATAATGGCTAGGAAAATAGAAACAGCATTTGCTGGATTTGATAACACTTATATTTTTGATAACCGCAATGATTTAAGCGCTGGATTTTCAGCAAGAGACTTAACAAGAGTAATCAAACATGTTGTTGATAAAGAACTGAGATCACATGGTGGTATTAAACTTTTGGTTCAATATCATGTGCATATGACTAGAAATGTTGATGATACTGATGTCATAGATGATCCTTATGTGATCAAAATCAAGAAAAATATTAGTTGGAACTTTTTTGAAAAGTGTTACTGATGAAATGGAACAAGAGCTCTGGAAAAAAATAGATGAATACACGGAAGGTGGTTCTGGCTGGAAGTATGATGGGATAATAGAAGTTATATTTCATACTTCAAGATACGTTCCGTTAAAAGGATCCGGCTATGTTGAAATGCCAGATAAAATACGAAATAGCATATGCTGTATTAATGTAAAAATCAATGACAACAAATGTTTGATGTGGACAGTACTATCAGCTAAGTATCAGCTAAGACATTTTGCTACTCAAAACACATAAATAAACTTAACTTTGATGGAACAGAGTTTCCAGTCGAGGAAAGACAGATACCCACATTTGAAAAACTAAATCCAGACATAACAATCAATGTTTTAAACGTGATGATTATGAAAAAATATACCCTAGATACATCAGTGCTAAGGCCAATAAAAATTACTAATAACCTTCTTCTGTAAAAAGATCATTACGTCTGGATAAAAAAAACTTTAATGGATTACTAAGAAGACAATGTAACAAAAACAAAAGACAACAATATTTTTTATTTAGATGTCTTCATGGTTGCAAATGACAAGAAGTTCTTGATAAACATGTTGAGTATTGTAATGTAGTTCAAAAAGTAAGCTTACCAAGTGCTGATGAAACAAATCTGAGTTTTAAAAACCACACACATCAGCTAAAGATTCCTTTCATTATTTATGCAGATTTGGAAGTTATTTTGGAAACTGTAGAAACTGTGATAGGAGATGCTACAATAAAGATTCAGAATCATATTCCTTGTTCAGCTGCTTACAAGGTAGTCTGTTCAGTAGACAACAAACTTTCAAAAGAAATAAAAATATACAGAGGTACTAATCCTGCGAAATGGTCATTAAGTAACTTGATAAAAGAAGTTAATAACATAACAAGTGTAATTAAAAAACTACTCAAATGCTGCCCTTAACAGAAGATGAGAAGTTGGATTTTAAAAATGCCATCAAATGTTCCATCTGTGATAAACCTCTGGGAAAAGAAAGAGATAAGGATAATTGTCATAATACAGGATAATAGTTGTAATCTTCATTATACTTTTCCAGATTGTATTCTAGTAGTATTTCATAACCATAGAGGATAAGTGTGATAGTCAAATTATTGTTGAGGCTTTTGGAGATCCTGAAATAATAAAGAAACTAAATCTGATGAAAACAGTAGGATAAGATGTATTCCACAAAACATAGAAAAATATCTAGTCGTGACACTTAGAAAACTTCGGTTTATTGACAGTTATCAATTTACACTTCATTTTTCATTTCTCCCGTAACCTTGCTGGTCGTTGGGGCGCCACTGATGACTTTGCGACAATCTCTCTCCATTTTGTCCTGTTCTCCACTGCTCTTTGGGACTTTGCAAAGTCCATGTCTGTCCACTCTTTGGTATTGTCTTCCCATCTCTTCTTCTGTCTGCCTCGTTTTCTCTTTCCTCTCACTGTGCCCTGTAGGATTGTCTTTGACAGGCCAGTTGAGCGTGAGACGTGACCATACCATCTTAGTTTGCGTTTCTTTACAGTGGTGAGCAGATCTTCATAAGGTCCAGTTGTACCTTGGATTTTAGTGCGCACCTCCGCATTAGAGACCTGGTCTAAGTATGAGATTTTCAGGATCCTTCGACAACATATCATCTCTAAGGCATGGATTCTCGTCTCTCTTATTGTGCTGTTAGGGTCCATGTCTCACATGCATATAGGAATATGGACATGACGAGGGAGCGCATAAACTTGATCTTGGACCCAAGCGTGATGTTGCTGTCTTTCCAAATAGGCTTCATTCTAGCCAAAGCAGCTGTTGTCTGTGCAATCCTGGAAAGAACCTCAGGTTTTGAACCTTCATCAGAGGCGATAGCACCTAGGTACTTGAAGCTTGTTACTGTGCCCAGCTTCTGTCCATTCACTCTTATTTCCTTTTGGTGCCACTCGGGTTCTTTGTCATTAGGTTTGTCTTATCAGCGTTGATCTCCATCCCATATCTTAGTGATGCTTGATTGAGACGGTTCACTAAGGTTTCCATTTCTTCTTCATCTCCTGATAAGCCTTCGATATCATCAGCGAAGCGCAGGTTGGTGATTGTGCTGCCTCCAACACTAACACTGCCCTCATGTTCTTCCAAGGCGTCGGACATGATCCTTTCCAGGTAGATGTTGAAGAGAGTGGGTGAGAGAAGGCACCCCTGTCTGACTCGGACTGTGGTTCTGAACCAGTCTCCTATGTTGCCGTTGACGAGAACTGTACTAGTCGCCTTGTCATACAGGGTTTATATAGTGCGGATTATTTTTGCGTTTATGTTGTATATCCGCATGATGGACCACAAGGCTGCATGCCATATCTTGTCGAAAGCCTTCTTGAAGTCAATGAAGACATGACAGAATTTCTGTTGATGCTGGAGATATTTTTCACAGAGGATTCTAAGATTGAAAATCTGTTCTGTAGTGGTACGTCCTGCTCTGAAACCTGCCTGTTCTTCCGCAATGATGTGCTCTGCTTGGGGTTTCAGTCTGTTGAGGATGATTTTAAGCATAACCTTGCTTGGGTGACTGATGAGACTAGTTGTTCGGTAATTCTGGCACAGTTGTAGATTCCCTTTTTTAGGAAGAGTCACGATCAGAGACAGGGTCCATGGGGTGGGCCATTCTCCTGTTTGCCATATTTGGTTGCAGATTGTTGTGACGACATCTATCATGGAAGTTCCTCCTGCTTGAACAAGTTCTGCTGGTATATTGTCTACCCAAGCTGACATCCCCTTCTTTAGTGCCTTTACTGCAGCCTCTACTTCGTCCCTGATGATCGGGTGGTCAACCTCTTTTGTGGTCAGTGGTACGTTTAGTACAGCTTGGTCTCCAGAAGTCTCCTGGTTTTAAAGCTCCGAACAGTATTCCGTCCATTTGTTAAGAATGTCTTTGTTTTTTGTCTGACTCTTACCAGCCTTGTCCTGAATCGTATTAGATCTCCCCTGTGTCTCTGTTGTCAGGTCTTTCACCAACTGGTATACCCTTTTACTGTCATTCTGGTTCAGGCTTTTCTCGACTTCCTTGCATTGGTCATCTAACCAGCTTTCTTTTGTTTTCTTTATGCTCTTCTTAATCCTGTTCTTAATCTCATTGTATTTTTTTGGCTCCTTCATGGTCTCCTCGCTTATTCCTCAGTTTTCTCCTCACATCGCAGAGGTCGAGGATATCTGCTGTGACCCAAGGCTTCTTTATTCTACGATGCTTGCCAAGGATCTCTCTGGCTGTGTCTATTACTGCCTTTTTGAAGGTGATGATCAAGGAGTCTAGGTTTATTTCTACATGTCCCAGAACTGTGAGTGGTGCAAATTTGGCGCCTATTGATGCTTCAAATGCTTGTGCCACGCTTGGATCTTTAAGTTTTTCAAGGTCGAACCTGATCCTATCTTGTCTTGGCTTATTGGTCTTCCTCAGACGAAGTTTGAGTCATCATCAGCAAATCATGGTCGCTTCCTATATCAGCTCCTGGGAAGCTACGTGTTCTGGCAATGTTTACGCTAGACCGGAAGCGCATTCTCACCAAGATGTAGTCAATCTGGTTGTGATATTTTCCGTCTGGGCTGTGCTAAGTCCGTCTTCTGGATAGTTTGTGGGGGCCAAGGGCATTCGTTAGCGCTAGGTTATTGTATGTGGCGAAGTCCAGGAGCTTGAGTCCTCTCTCATTGGTCTGCTTATTACAGTATGGACCACAGACTTCTCGCCAGTCTGCTTGTGCGTCTTCTCCTACCTTAGCATTCCAGTCTCCTTGAATAACCAGAATATCCTTCTTGGGTGTCTGGTCTATGAGAGTTTGAAGCTAGTCGTAGAACCAGTTCCAGTTCCTCGTCATCATGGTTGGATGTTGGGGCATAGACCTGTATGATAGTGATGTTAAGGGAGATGCCCTCACGCGGATTGTAATCATCCTGTTAGACACAGGTCGAAAACCCATGACTGCACTCACAATGGGTGTACCATAAACCCGACTTGTTCTCATGCCCACTGAAGTAGATCCTGTGTTCGTCATCTGTTGATCTCTTTCTGAAATTCTTCCAGCGCATCTCGCAGAGTCCAAGGATGTGCCATTGGTATCTTCCCATCTCATTGGTAAAATCCTCGAGTTTCCCTGCTGGTCTTAATGTCCTGACATACCATGTTCCAATGGTGATGTTATCTCTTGCCCGTACTTTGATGGTAGTTGCACCAGTAGCATACTTGTCACCTCCGTCCTGGTGTCCAGCGGATGGCGCGACCGATCCGGTATGTGAAATCTATTTATTGTCATTTCGTCATCATTGGCGTATCATGGGCCGTTTCAACCTAGCGGCGCCCATCCCTCTCCAGGCTGTAGACCACAGCCTACATCCATGTTACCGTATGGTTCGCCCTGGTCTCGAACATGTGGCCGTTCTTTGGAACCCTTCCGCCCTGGCCGTTGACTTCAACTTGGAAGACTTCCGCCCAGTGATGTCATGTTACCACCACCCTATTTCTCCCATATGTAGGAAGACTCGTCGAGACGGGAGTGTCTTAAACCTTCCCTTGCAAGTTTTTTTTTATCTTGCCCACTGCCTGTCCAGCCCAAGGAAGTTCTTAGTGTTGAGCGTCAAACGAGGTAGCTCTTGGTGCCATTTTTCATTTTTTTTACAATGGCTTGGCCGGGATTTGAACCTGGGACTTCTTGCATACGAGGCCGACGCGCTAACCACTGGACTATTGGAGCTCAATTTACACTAACATCATTGAAAGTACTTGTCAAAGGATGCGATAGTTATTGTAATCTACAGGACTACTTTAAAGATCTTGCTGATGATCTAACAAAGAAAGGAATATAGTGGGGTTCTCTTTGTGTAAAACTGAACCTTGGGACCGAAAATGTGTTTCGGGTTTCAGTAAAGGGGTATCTGTTTTGTGTGTGTGTGTGTGTGTGTGTGTGTGTGTGTGTGTGTGTGTGTGTGTGTGTGAGAGAGAGAGAGAGAGAGAGAGAGAGATAGAGAGAGAGAGAGAGAGAGAGAGGGAGAGTATTAAAAAAGACAAAGGTCAAGGTCACATTGACTGAAATAATAAAAATGGTTTCTGCACAATAACGCGAGCTAACCGCCATCAACAATAACCGATTTTGTTTAGATTGATTACAACTGGCAGAAGAAGAAAAAAATCTATTGATTTTGGGTTCTAAAGATGAAAGACCAATATCATGGTGACTGTAAGAAGAAAAATGGTCTCCGCACAATAACTCGAGTTCTCCATGATCTACAGTTGTTAACCTATGTGGACGGTTCGCACGTGGGGTAATAAAGAACCCTTTTGATTGGGTTCAAAATGTCAAAGGTCAATGTCACTCTAGCTGAAGTAAGAAAAATATTTTGAGCACAATAACTTAAGTTCACCACAATCTACAGTTACCAACCGTTGTGGATGGTTTGCACTTAGAGTCACAAAGAAGTCTATTGATTTGGGATCAAAAGATCAAAGGTCCAGGTCACTGTGACTGAACGAATACATTGGTTTATCACAATAACATTATGTCTACGTCGTTACCTGGACCAACCATAATGATTGGTTTGCACTTGGGTTAAATAAGAGGCCAATCAATTTTGGATTATAAATTCAAAGGTATAGGTCACTGTGATTGAACCAACTTGAGCTCTCAACAATCCTCAGTTACCCAACTTTTGTTAATGACGTCTACTTGGGGTAAAGAAAAATTCTTTTGATCTTGGATGAAATTCTCAAATGTAATTGTCACTGTAACTAAAAGAAGAAAAATGTTTTCTTTTTCTTTGCATACTAATTTGTGTTCTAGACCACATACCTGGACCAACATTTATGGATGGCTTTCACGCAAGGTATGAAAGAGGCCTGTTGATTTGTAGGTCAAAATGTTAAAGGCCAAGATCATTGTTGTTCAAAGAAAAAGGGGTTTTGCAGGTGAAATGCTCCACACACCCCGAAACATTTGTTCATCTGCAAACTTTGTGAATTGCTTACATTTAGAGTAATAAAAAAACTTTCTGGGGTCTAAAGTTCAGAGGTCACAGTCATGGAAGGTTTAATAGGAAGATAATGGTTTATGCATACTAAGTTTAGTTGGAGACCGCATACCTTGACCAAAGATTGAGGTTACTGAGACCCATTGGTCAATAATATCCAAAGTCAACAGTAACCTACTAGTGTCTAGATAGAAAACTATTAAACACCTGATTGGCCAATAACGTGCAATTCGAGGTATTCATGTTATGCTTCTCAAAACCTGTTCTCACCACCTTCATATACATTTTCTTTCTTTCTATCTTTGTTTATTTTCTGAACTCTGTATGATTACAGTATATACGGTAGGCCGATGCTAGTCATTAATTGTGATTTTATTTTTTCTCTCTGACGAGAGAAAGAGAGAGAGAGAGAGAGAGAGAGAGAGAGAGAGAGAGAGAGAGAGAGAAAATTGGGGGGGGGGAGGGGATTATATGGCAAATAGCAATCTTTCCAAGGGACTGTATTGTCGGGAAATGATATATACTGAGTAGAATTATATTGGACAAGATATGGCGAACATGTTGCCGCAACACTGTACACTAGCCTGAGCGTTTTCTTGTTCTATGGGTCATTTGTCTGCAAATGTTAGGTTGCCTGGCTGCTGTACCGTGTTTACAGTGGAATTAAAAGTATTTAAAGATTGAAATTACTTATGTTTTGAAACCCTAGTAACATTATATTTTAGGCTAAAGACCACAATCATGCAGTAAAAGGTGACTTGATTTGCTGCCACGAGATCAGGATACAGATGCAGCAAAACGTACGATAATGATCCTACCAAGCCAATTAAATGGTTTTGGACGCGGTGCTGCAGTTGTACTGGAAAATATGGACGCAGACAGCTTCACAGACTTCCAAATTATCAGGTCACCGCCCATCCCCGGTAGAGGAACAACGTTCAGATGGAGGGCAACTGGTAGACCTGAAAACAATTTTCAAAACTTTTTTAACGACTGGCTTACATGTAGACATCCTGCTCTCTAGGATTTCCTAAACTACATCTTGATGAATCAATGTTGACGAGCAATTTGCTGTTCATGTAAGGGAATTTTTCTGTAGGAATAGCGACACTAGAACAAACAAATACATTAAAAGTTTTCACAAGTAGTGGAACCAGCCTTTCAGACAAACACATCATAATCTCTGGCAATTGATCTGAAAAATGAAGAATGAACAGAAGAGCAATGAGTTAGCCACATCAGGTGCTCTCAGTGGGGTCCGTCCACCAAGAAGACGGCAGTGGAGGCGTTTAAATGATTTAAGATATTTCATTTGTTTTTGCAATTACTGTACTTATAAAGAAAAATTGGAAAGTTAAACCTTCAAGAAAATGCCAAACGGAAGCTTGTACACCAGGTAAGACACTAAAGTAATTTATATTGTATGGAGTCCCCATATTTTAATTTTTTATTATCAACATATTTATCGTACATAAATGAAAGCTTATAATTAATACAGTGTTTGCTAATAGTAAAAATAAAAAATAATTTTATCGAACATACCTAACTGTTTAATCATACGCTGAATTTTTTTCTTTTTGTTCAAAATCTATATTTAAATTAAAAAGGGCATGGATTTATTACATTCAAAGTCTATAGGAAAAGGCATGGATTGCATTACAATGTTGTAAATATTCATTACATTTCCCTTAAAAGAGAAGATTTAACCAAAGAGCGTTTCTTTCTTAAACTTGTAATTTAAAAATGTAAATATATGGTCCTTTCTTTCTTTCTTTTGTTTCTCTGAAGTTTCAGAAACAATATTCTTTTCTTTCTAACCATTTAAAATAAGAATATTGTTGAAATCTATAGATAATTAATTAGCATTTGATAGGTGGAACACAGATAACCCAAATAGGATTACCATTACAAGCATCATTGAAAACACTGCCTCAGCAACCAAAACAAATAATTCCATCAACAGCACCGACCCAGCATAACTTTCATCACATATATGTTTCTCCAAATTCATTAGCAACAGCATCAGCATCAGCATCGGAACCAGTAGCAGCAGGAGCACCACCACAACGTTAATGTCCTCAGCATCATCGGGTCAGCAGAGCTAATATGCCACGAATGTGCCACCAACTACAACAGCAGCACTACTATCACTAATATAACATAAATCACCACCAACAACAACCAATAATACCATTAAGAGCGCTCGCGCAGGCACACTTATTTCTCATGCAGCCATTGCATCCAGGAACAGTGAGACGTATGCTCAAATCTCTCTACTATGGTCTTAGTATGATGATACATACAGTGAATATTTCATGTTTTAATATATGTAAATAGGATAGATGAATTGGATTTTAAGCTTTCTCTTTATTTAGCCTGGTTACAAATTTTAAGCTTTCTCTTTATTTAGCCTGGTTACAAATTTACATTTTAGTTATTTGAGCAATGTCATCAGTGAAATATAAACATTGTAAGAAAAGGATTGTAGTTTTGTTACTGTCAATCGTGGTTTTCTGGATATTCTACTTTCAATCGCTGAGCATTTACATGTAAACATGTCCTTAGAGTATAATAGCAAAACATTCTGTATATTAGATGTAAAACAATTGATTTAGCTTTGATTTCTCATGTATTGCTCTCATCCTAGGTGTCTATAAAAATGTTGTAATTTTCTGTCAGAATTGTGGTCCCATCATACAATTCCTTCAGATAAATCCATGGATGAACAGAAATGAAAGACCCTGAGACATATGTCTCTCTGATAAAATTGAATATTCGAAGCATTTGCAATTAGGAGCAGTTAAAACGCATACTACTATTTTACTTCCTAAAAAGAAACGTATTTCTGATGAAATAATATATGCTGGTGATTATGTAAATATTATTCAGATTTAGATTAAGAATTTTGTTTTTGTTCTTAAATTGAATCAAATGTATCCGTATAAAAGTGTTTCAAATTTTGTGGATTGATTGTCATATGTTTAATATGTTTACCATAAATGTTTTTCAGATCTGAAATAGTACTCCACTGGCTAAAATCATACATGCCAAGAAGTAACCAATATATGCATATCCTGTATCCAAAACACATATACCATTTCATTTAATAAATGGTATATTTTAAATTTATAAAGTTTCCCTTGTCGTTTTTACTATCTCGAGATAACTACACTTTATAGTCTATAGGTGTTTATTCGTGGCATGTTTTTTCCTAGAGAGTTTCCATTTGATACATAATCATTTCGTTTTGAAAATTCCAATGCTGAATCATATAAAAGCTAACCTGCTAAGATAAACTGAGATATTGTAGAATTTTAAGAAACCACGTGTGGCCACGGTTTGGTCTACTAAAAGCATGCAGCGTTGTGTGTACAGATAACATTGTTTACTCTATTGGGTTCCCAATAACATTGTGCTGACTTTTAAGTGGCTGTGTTATCTCTCTCTTTCTCTCTCTCTCTCTCTCTCTCTCTCTCTCTCTCTCTCTCTCTCTCTCTCTCTCTCTCTCTCTCTCTCATATTATTATGCATTGGATAACCCACCCTCCTCTAAATAAAAGAACAATAATTTTGCGTTATTTCACATCGTAGAGTATAAAACTGAATGTTTATCTTTGACCATAATCATTCTCTGGATACCTCTTTTGCTATAACGAATGGAACGGGTATGTATTAATGTATTTTCGAATGTTTGTCTGATTGCGTGCGTGTCCAAAATATATGTACGTTTGTAGGCATGTATTGAAAGGGGAGGGGGTTGACAATACCTATACCCATCTATCACTGAGAACTAAATCTCATTGTTCAGCTAGTACACTTTCATGTAACGTGTCCAATAATAGCGTCAGAAAAGAACACAAATAATTATATTTATAGACAGCTTTGCATTCATCCATTCCGTTGGGCTAATACTAATAGGATACTATTTTAATTGTCGTCTCCCGTATGTATGTGTGAAAGCATGGATGGATGGATGGATGCATACCTGTCACATGGATTAAATCAGAGTGAGCCGCTCGATAGGATCTGGTTTGAATAAACACAATGCAACAAAGACGCTTAAAACACTGCTAATTAATCATACCGGCTTTGTTTTGTTTGACGTATTTTGATTGGCCGATTATTTTGTCGCTTTGAGCATTATGCAGTCAAGCGGTAACAGAACGTGCACATATGCGAGTTATCACTGACTACCTGTAGGCGTTATACAGGATGTATATGTATACATCTAAATGAGTAGAATCAAGTATTCAGTATACCCGGAGGGCACGAATGGCCAAATAAAGGTTGATATAGTGATTAAAGCACGAAAATAAGGACTTACCTTACTTTTTTTTAATAGGAAAAAAACACTTGTCCCTGACTAAAGACTTGGAAAATTGTACTTGCCCAACTTCGAAAATGAATAGTCCGGGACGTCGGACTATGGGATTTGCTCAACCCTGATGTGTGTATGAATGTGCGTACGTATGTATGTTCCTGTGTGTACGCATATAGACATGAATCGACATATAAATATGTATCCGTTTATATTCCTCTTTCTTACCACCTATCAATGTAAATATTTTCTTATTTAAGCAGTATTATACATTTCCATGCACGTTTCCAGCAATTTGCCAGTATAAACTAAATTTAAAAATTTCTAATATACCCTGTATTGCAGAGATCCATGAAGGACTTTAAAGAGATATAATTGTGAGTTAGTTCAATTTATTTTCTTTCGATAACACAGCTGCATTTTGTAACATACGACAATCAGTCTATTTTGAGACTCATTCTTTATGTGCTCTAACAAAAGCGACCTTTCTCGTCTTCAGAAATGCGTCTAAATCTAGTCTTGACTCGTTTATACTGTAACTCTGGGGAAATATTGCTGAACGTGCGCCGCCTTGTTGATTATTTACATCAATGGATGAAGTGTTGACATCATCGATATTATCTGTAGCGTTCTAACAGGGGGTGGGGGCGGACGGGGTCGTTGCCCCGGGCGCCATAGGTCTTCGGGTGCCAAAACAGCTGATAAAATACAGGCCTCGCATTCTGGCCCTTTGGGCCATTATCGTCGCCCCTGGCGCCATTTACCCTTAGTACGCCAATGGATATTATTGCATTATAATGTGCATGACGTCAAAAATGTCGTTAAGCTAATATATAAAAAGTCGATCTTTGTTGACATTCAAGCTTTGAATTTGCATAGTTTATTTAAATAACTAGTCAATCGTAGTCGACGATTACAAGGTAAACTTGGCAAGCCTTGCATTTGTTTCCTTTTTTATATTTTATATTTAGCATGGTCTGGTTTGCGATTGAACGAAAACCGTAGGGGACTAGTCTATATCTCGACTAAAACATCCTCCGTATTGCAGAGGAAAATTATTCTTTGTAGGTATTTTGTTACAAGTAATGGAAATATGAAGTTACCGTAGGATATAATTATTAGCAATTCGGCTGTACAAAAAACAAGGCCTGAGTTTCTTCTTTGAAGAAACAAACCCGACATGATATTGAATAGAAACCTACAGCAATGAAATAAAGAACAAATCAGATAAAAACTAGATATTATATAAGAGGAAATATTGTAACAAAATGGATTTCATAAGATCAAACCGTAATGGACAAGAAATAAAAGAATAAATGGCGATGAATTCTTGACCTAAATATACATGGCAACAAAAATACGTTACACGTCGATTGGATAATCAGCATTGGATACTCTTGAAATACGTCTAATTGGAATAATAGCCTTTTAAAAAATTCTTTGGTAGAATGAACACAAGATGTGTCTAAAACCATTGAGGCAATTTATGAAAAAAAAAAACTTTTGCTAATCATTTATACTGTATATAATGGTTTAGAAAATATTGGAGTAAGTTTTGGTATTTACTTTAGGTAATAAGGAAATACAATGTTGTAAATCCCCAGCAATTTTAATCCACAATTTAGATAGTTCTTTTGGGAGTCCAGTTTTGTAATAGCTTTCCCCTGTCATTGTAGCCGATGTTTTCTGGTAATACCATTCTGATTCCAAGTGGCAAGCTTACATCTTAGCGTGGTAAATACAATTCTGAAGTTATTTGACACCAAAGAAAAATGCTATTTGTAAGATGAACAACTCATATTCATATTCGAGCTCCAGCATTATTGAAGTATCAATAAATATTTGCTTTTTTTTTACATGTTTATCGGTATCGAGTAAGTCAAATTATTTCAGTTTCAATGGAAGATACAATGTCTGAATAGAGCATCCAGCTAGCGGGAAGTATGCTTTCAAAGCCTTCAAGACAAATTTAACGTTGAAGACTACACTACATCCAGGAATCCAGGAAACATGGAAATTATAACTTGGGGGCGGGGGTTAAAGGTTAGAATCCCCGTACTCAGGACCAAACGGTCGCTGTTTCGAATTTAACCGTTGGATCAGCCAAGGCTCTACTATCGTAGTGTATCCCTGGGCAAGACACTTTACTCTAACCGGCTTGGTACTAATTAACATTCCTGTGTTACTGAGGAACAAAAAAACAAACATTTGAATTATGGAATGTTTATGCACACATTTGAAGGGAATACGATTTCAAAATGTTTCATTTAGTATGGGAATGGCCTCCAATATGAGGTTTCTAGTATTCCATATTAATTTAACCTGATGCATGGATTAAAGGGTCGCTATCTGATATATCTGGTATTCGAGTTGACAAATGCACAACTATAAACATAAACGATAAATCATAAAGGGCCTACTTTGATTTCCAAATCTGGAGGTTATAATTTTTGTCATCAGCATTAGTCGAATTCATTGATGTGTTAACGATCTATTGTAATTCTTGTTACAAAGACAGAATACTTAAGTATAATATAGGATTAGGCAGTAGTATGAATGCACTCGTATTATATGCAGATAATTCACATGAAGACAAAAGCATCGATTTTTTAAATCAAAACACGCAAAGCATTTAAGCGATCCGTAGTCAATGATCGTATCCTCCTTATATATCATCCTTTATAAACTGGGGGCACCGAGTGGCCGAGTGGTCTAAGGTGCTCGCCTTTATAGATCACTGACATCTCACCTCTGTCCGTCCGATTTTGAGTTTCGGCTCGGCCAATGTGAGTATGTGAGAAAGCTTGCCAGGAGCTTCCAGTGGGTCGGTGATTCTTTCTCCACCAAATATATTGGCCGCCATGTATGGCTTCTCAGGTTCTGAAAAATGGCGTTAAACACACAAAACAAACAAACAAAACCTATGCAGGTCGCTATCAAATCAAGTTCCACCTTGTTCCCTTCATAATCCATTACAACATTATCATCAACAACAATAATAACTAGTGTTAATGTTATTTATAACTTTACTACTACTTCTACTGTTACAGCTACTAATTCTACTAATACTGCTACCACTACTACTACTACCACTAATAATCATAATGCTAAATTAAGGAACTAATATTACTATTACTGATGTGGCCCATTTCTGGTCAGGCACAATTTCGTAATGGTCCGATGCTGTTTCTAAATGACACAACGCCGTTTCTCAACTAGGTGCTGGTCGCAAAAGGGCTCTTATCTGGTCCTGAAAAGGCACTTAGCCGTTGCGCCACCTCTACCTAGCAATGAAAAGGACGGTTTCTTTTTCGCGACCTTATTAACGCTGGCAATGAGAAAGATTCCACTACTACTACCACTACTACAACAAAAACTATTACTCCTAAAATGAACATACTACTGCTGCTGTTGCTACTACCACTACTACTACTACCAATAATAATACTAGTAGTAATTGTTGAAACTATTCATTATTATTATTTTGAGATTCATGTTTGATTATCTGGTTACTCTTTCATTCAACTTATTAATTCAAGTAGAATCACTGCTCAAATTTTGCATGCTCATTATATATACGTTACGAATTGGGATTAACATCCTATGTCACAAATACGATAAACTGATTACAACTACGTTCAACCACATTAATATTGACCGAGCCAAACGCTGTTAAGAATTGTATCTCTGCATCACACTAATAGAAAGAGAATGAAAAGTTAATTAGCTTTCTGGTTCTCATTAATTATTAATTTTACATATTTTCACTGCTAATGTTATTCAAAGAGCTTTAGTCTAACAAAGGATTAAATAAAAAGCTCACTTGATGTTGATTTTCGTTATTTTTTATTCTTATAAAGTAGATTTGCACTGAGTAGCATTTATTGAGTGGTTTTATAGCAATAGTCACTATATGACTAATATAGATCCACGGTGGTAAAATACTGCAAATAAACGGACCTATCAAGTCCATCATGGAGTTCATTAGGTACAATTTGTATATTCAGATCGCTTATAAACCGACAATCTTCCATATTGTTTTCTTAAAAATTAATACAAACAACATACGTATATACATCAGTTAAAATTCGTAATTCTACTTTACAATATGACATAAATGACATATACTAGAGTAGAGGATGAACTTATTTTAAAACAACGTAAGAAGAGTAAAATATGTGTATACAATAAAATCGGATCGTATGTGCGGCTATATTCTCGAACTGAATATGGTATGTCTGTTGGCTATACTATTTATTGTTCACGAACCTCAGACATACTTACTTACTTACTTACTTTCAATTATACTCGTTTGCGGCCGTTCGGCCATGTACGTGTTGTTAAGTTGTATGCACAGCGTACTAATCAGTTGATCACCAGACGTATGCAAAGCACCCGTTCTGGTGCATTATTGTGTGCAAAGCACACTAATAAATTGTTATGTCTGGAGTGGAAGGCTTCACGGATTATGCAGGGTAGGCGCGAAGCGGAACGGAAGTACTGAAACGCCACGAACGTGCATTATCAAATTCTACCCACTTAGCTAAATTGGGCTGTCCCTAAAAACCAGTTGTGTGTTAGGCACATATTGTAATTGGAAGCAATCTAGACAGTTTAGCAAATTTTCCTAAACTCTACCACATTTTGAATTTAGTGTTAGAGTGTACCTTAATTTTCCCAAAAAGATATATAAAAATCGGGTTAAGGTAACACATTGTTTTTTTTTGTTGTTGTTGTTGTTCTTGTGATCTTTGTTACATAATATCAAGTGATCTTTTGAAGCGGTGGTAAATGAATCATATTTGTGTATTTAAAATAGTTAGTGTCGAAATGGGTTTTCAGAGCTGAAATGACAACCCTTAGACAATTGTATTATTTTAACCATTACAAGAGCTGATGCCCTTTATGGGCGGAACCAGGAACGGCCTCAGACGATCTGGCGGCTCAAATCTGTGTCCGTTGAGGGTTCTGCTGTTCGCTGGACCAATCAGCTCGGCAACAATAAGGTCACTCAGCGGGGGCCAGAGTGTGATAAAATGGCTCGATATTCGGTGTACTTCTATCAACTCATTGCAGACCAATGTCGCCAAGGGGACTGGGCAGCCGCTATATACCCCCTCTCCCCAGTCTTTTGATTTTTTGATGTTTTCGCCCGCTATTAGGACTTTGTCTTTCCAAGTTTACGAGAACTGGCCTTCCTCTGGAAATTTCTTTCTGGCAGCTAAGATTATTCGGAAGTCCTCTATTTTCCACTTCACTTCTCCCCGTCTTCCAGAAGTTCTGTCAGTCCTCACGCACAAGTCTGATCTATCACGTACTGGTCTGCGTCCTGCTTGAGTCTTCGTAGTTTACATTCATCTTTATCCGGGTCTTCTCTCGTCTCCGGTTGTATCGATGTTACCGGGGGGAGGGCTGTTGTTTCTTCGGTTCCGCCGCTTTCTTTTTCTGTTGTTGTTGTTGCTGCTGCTACTGCTTTTGTTGTTGCTGTTGATGTTGCTGATGTTGGTCGCGATTCTTTGTGGACGATTGGGGGTGTGGTGGATGTAGAATCCTCGTACCTGCCCGCTGCTGCTTGGTATCCCGAGTAATTAATTCCTGCTTCCTTCCTTCCTTCCCAGCTGCTGTGCCCTTTCTTGAGTTGTTGTCGGTGGTAGTATTAGCGCCAGTGGTGGTGGCGGTAGAGGCAGAGATGACTGTTGTGACCTTTGGTCGCTGCCAGGTGGTATGTTACGGGTGGTCGGCTTCTTGGTCTACAGCAATTGCTGCACCCTCTGCGCTTACCTTTCATCCAGTCCCTGGGGCTTCTTACATAGATATTACCTTTTTCTTTCCATATCAGGAAAAGAGTGGTTCTCTGGGCACGTAGGCTCCACCCTAAAGTTACTGAGATGCCTAAGCCTTTGAGAGCATTCAGGGAGTGATCCGGGATTACTTACTTCATCACTAGTGTCTTCGCTGTACGGAAGCCTGTTAAGGCCAAGTTCAAATCAATTTCTTATCTCTTAGCATCTCGTAAATACAACTTACTATCTCGTAATTACAACTTAAGTATTGAGATACTAAGTCGTAATTACGAGATGCTAAGTCGTAATTACGACATCAAAAAAATTGATTTCAACGTGGCCCCAACAGGCTTTCGTATCGCTGATGTGTCTTCTATGTTCGCTGTCGAAGTTACTTTGTTGACCTATAAATTACACAATGGGTTCAGTCATGCGTATAGCTCTTTAACGATCAACAGGGTGAGCTACATTACTGCTTCACACGGCACAAGTACAATAGATAGAGCTGTTGTGACATAAAGCTAATGTGTCAAAAAACCTTGTATAACAAACACCTGTCCCCATTAAGCTTTATATAGCCCTTATCCTTTTCTGTAGGGATCTTATAAAACTGCTCGAAATAAAAGCTGATCGTTGTCAATTCGATTTATTACATAAGTACCTGCCATTCACTTATGATAATGGGAAGCTTCGGCACGATGTATCTTAAAAAAAAAACAAAAAAAAAAAACCTGTCATTGTGCATAAACTATTACCCTCTCTCTTTCTCTCCATAGTAGGTGGACATTTAAACAGATCTTCCTAGCAGATCTGAAACCTAACTATGTAACTGACCAATATGTTTAGAAGACATGTGTACATGAAGATCCACTGTAAACGTGAGTTCTATGGGTCGGTAAACACATACTGAATAATTAGCTCATACTGAATAATTAATCAAGACCTACCGGAAAAAAGACCGACATGTAAAATGTTATATCAATTGTTGTGATAATTAATTACAAAAAAATATAATTGTTAATTTTACAAGATAACATCAAGGAGAGGAGATATTCGGGAGCTGGTCAAAGATGACATTGTTTGACTCCGAATGCTTTTTGTGGCTTTGGTGGATTTAAAGCCATTGTTGAGCACATGATAGGCTATACATGGTGGCCAATATATCTGGTGGTGGAAGAAGAATGGAAGAACCACCGACCCACAGAAAGCTACTGGCAAGCTTTCTCACATACCCACTTTGACCGAGTCCAAGACTCTAGCCCACGCGGACAGAGGCGAGATGTCAGTGAACGGTAAAGGCCAGCGCTTAGACCACTAAGCCACCCGGGATCCCGACATCGAATGCAAAGCAATACGCAATTGTGCACATGGATATGATTTAAGATTGTACGTACATTTCAGCCAAACAAGAAGTTTTAAATGTAAATGTTCTTTGTAAATTATTGTTTAACTTCAGTGAAAATGAAACTTTAGTGTCGGTGCTTTATCGTGCGTGTGCATATTAATATTTTTCTACTTATCTACCTGAATCAATTTGTGTCTCCCATATTTAAATGTAGGTGTATAACGTATCTATGTTTCTACATACATGAAGCTGTCTTACGTTTTCGTTTGTCCTTCTTTTTTTATAGCGGTCAATCGACATTAGTCAAGACTCAAGCCTACTGTATATTATTCAGCCTCATGTATATATTTTGCTTACTTATTCAGTATGAGGAATGTTGTTATAAGGACCTACAAAGTTGAGTCACATGTCAAAACGTACAATAAATATGAAATATTGGCTGAATTCTGGCCTTATTGGATGAAAGGAAACATATATTTGTCTATGTCGGTACTAAAACGATCTCTGTGTTCCACAAGGTTCATAAATACATGACTATAGAAAGGAGTTTAAATGAAATATTTATCTTGTGGAGCTGTGATATGTTGACAGCCTAAACGTTATCGACGAAACACTAAGTAGTAAGGTAATAGGCGGATTTCGGCACAACAGGTCCTCTCCTCATTCAAATCCTCCGACCTCTTCGAGGTCTCCGAATTTTCATTTCGTCTAGTCCCCGTCGTTCCGAGAATCCGCCTATTACCTTACTACTTTACACTGAAACCAAATTTGAAAACTGTTTTGTAAATAGAAAATTAATCCCTCTCCCCCCCTCTATTTTAATGGTTTAGATAAAATTGAACCTGAGGTGTAGAGCTGATTTCAGCACAACAGTTACTATCCCTCCTCCCCCTATTTTAATAGTTTAGATAAAATTTATCCCTCCCCCTATTTTAATAGTTTAGATAATTTTATAAAATAAAATCAATTTAATTATATTTAGCATTATATTCTGTTTCATATTTTGATACTCTGTTTGGAACAAGGTCGACTAGCATATTGTCTTTAGTCTGTAGTTCGTAGATCAGTCCGACGATGTCATATTTTTGACCTCGTAGATATGCTTGTAATTGTGTTAATATTTTTGAGTATATAGACCCTGCTAGCTTACATGATGACTTTTTGTTTTCGAGTTTAGGCTCGAGACGTTTAAATCCAGCGCTGATAAATACGCCGGCACCTGATATTATCAAAAGAAGCGGGTTTAATAAACTACCTGCTGAAATAATACCACTTGTTGTTAGTACTAGTTGAGCGTAGAATATTAATTTTATTAGTCGGCTGTAGTACCTGTGCACTTTTTTTACACAGTACGCTTTCTTATGATAGGTATTAAAGTATGCGATCAATTGGGTTCTGTCATCCTCAGGTATCGTTTTAGAAATATGATTAAAATCAATAATCTACTTCATTATAGCATTGTTATCAACAATGTCAAACATTGTTAGTGTAATACTTTTAATGTTGCAGCATTATTAGCAATCAGCGTGTTAAAATCGATATTATGTTTGTCAGCAAGTACTGCTTTGTATTTGTCAAATCGAGATGATTTTCTGTCTCGGAGCCTTTCTTCTTGTCGGTCATCGTAATGTATTATTGATTTATGATCAAGTGTATTTGAAACTGACACAATATTATTTATTTCTTCGATAGTGCTTACATGTGAATCAATAAATTCGATTGCAGCTTTAACTAGGTCGATGTTAATATTACTTGGAATAAAGTACTGGTAAAGTATTACATATGCTGTTGCGAATCTTTCTTTTATATTTGATGACTGTTGATCTGAAACTGTTTCATAATTAACATTTAATTTTTTTCTAATTTCTTCATAGCCTATATCTCGCAGAAATCGTGTTTCTAGAGATATTTGAGCATCATAAAGCTTAAGATTAAACTTACTTTTGCTGATAATACCAAATATCATAAATGCTTTATTTCTATATGTTTGCAATTGCTCTGGTTGTGCATCATGATAAGGGAAAAGGTATTTTTTAATAATATCATCAAGGCTTGTCCACTCTTTTAATTTATGCAGATCAGTTACTTTTATTTTGTCTTCTAAATGTTTATTATTATTATAAAAATCGAGAGCTGCATTAGCAATTTCTGCAAAAACATCTTCTTTTTCTATCCAGTTAAACAAACGATATTCATACATCCACATTGTAAAAAACGCATCAATGAATTTATTAATATCATTATAAAATTTAAAAACTTCTTCAAATTTTAAATCTGTTGCAGCTTTAATGATTAAGCTTTTAAATTTTTTATTTTTTTCATCATTAAGAAAATTTCTACATCTATCACATCCAGCAGATTTTTTATTGCGTAACACAGCTTCTTGTTCTGGTGTAAACAATAATTTACCTATAAACTCAAAATTGTCTGGAACATGTTGTATTTTGTTTATATGAACATCTTTATTTGATTCGATAAATTCGATAGCTGATTTTACAGCACCTATTGGTACAGTGTCCAACAAAAAGTACTGATATAATATTGTATATGCTGCAGCAAAATCACCTAATATATTATCTTCATTCAAAAGCTCATTTACTTTTAATTTTTCTCTAAACTGATCACGCAGATTAGAATATGCTTTTTCCTTCATAACGTTTTTTAACATACGATTATCATCACCAATAGGTTCTATGTCATTATATGATTTTTGATCTGGATTTGGTTTCCAATTTATTTTATCTGATATTTCATCAAGTGAATTTAGTTCACTGTAAAAAGCATCTCTTTCAGCATCTGATTGTAATTGTTTCAATTTGTTTTCAATTATTTCCACAGTATCAAATGCAGCTGCTATGTCATCATCATCATATTTGTTTTTCAATCCTTTTGTTTTTGATGATACTAGTATTAAGTAGCTTGTAGCAAACGCATGAACATCATCAGGTTCATTATGGACATCAAGAACTGTTTCGGTGTCATTATAATATAATCCGATAGCACTGAATAACCGTCGTTTAACAAAATTGTTATGTGTTTTTTTATTTCTTTCAAGGCTAAGCTTTTTCTTTTCAAAAATATTATCCAAACATTCCGAACTTTTTTATGTTCTCCAGATTTTTCTTTATCAACAGCAAATTTTCGTTTTGTTCTTAACCTTGTTTTTAGTATTAATAGAACATTCTCTCGCGTCAGTTCTAGAATTACATTGTGAAGTAATTCTTTAAGTTGATTTTCCAACTTTTCCATTTCCGATACAACACAAAATTTTGCGAATACATCACACTTGTCTAACAATTCCTTTAACTGGTTTTTTCTCATTGCGAAAACAGATTGTATGTTTAAAATATTAGGAGTACGTTCAGGTGGATTATTTAACAAATTTGATAATTCACGAATAGATGATCGAGAAGTTTCTATTTGTTTAACCTCTTGTTTTTCTTGATGTGTTTTACCAGGATGAATTGGTGCATTAAACTCTGGTTTAGCCATTTGCGTGTGATCAAATTCGAATATTTTATTGTAGAATTCGCGACATACCTCAACGATTTCACTCATTGTTATACTTATAATTTTAGATAATATCAGACAATATCATTAGACAATATATTGTCAAGCGACAACGTCGTCCAGGGTAAATATTTGAAATGTTGTCAACCCAAGATTTGTAGGTTCAGCGTTAATTACAAACAATCTGTAATACAAAAATTTAGTTGTGATAGATACAGCAAATTCTTGCATAGTAGTTCCAATATAATTAACATTTGGTGCAGTTGTATACAATGTTGAATAACCAACATCATTACTAGATCCATCAAGTCTCCAATTATAAATTCTCTCTCCACCACTAGCTCGTCCACGCAGTTGAAATTTCCATATCGCAACTGGTGTTAGGCACTGAACTTTAATCCAGAAATTTGCTGACATTCCGTTTGTTGCCCACTCCGACGAGTTACTTCCCGCATAATTGTAGAGGAATGATGATGCTGATACGATAATTCCAGTACGATTATTACTATTTCCTGATAATATTGGAATGTACCCAACATTATTTTTGACTCGAGTGCCGCCAACAATTTTAGAATCAACGTATGATTTGTTTGTGAGGTCATCTGTTGCAGTTGGAGCGGTCACACATTTTACAACACAATTTGTCATTACGAGATTTCCTGTCATCGTGTCACCGATTTTTTTTACCACTGTGCTGCTCAAATTTAACAATGACGAGTATGGAACAGCATCACCTGGATTAGCTGGTGCTGGTAAATTTGTTAATGATTTGTTGTTCATGTTTAGAATACCTGTCATCGTACTTCCAGTTCTAAGAACAGCGTTATCATTCATGTACTGAACACTAACCGCATTATCAGACGCAAATGACACTGACGTGTTGATACCATCTAAAACAAATCCGCCCATGTTTAATGAACCGATCATTGTTGTTCCATCACGAGGGACATATTCAGAAAGTTTTGTGGTGAGCTGTGCATAAGAAGTAGCATCAGAATTATTTGTTGGTGGAAAACTTGTTGGTAGTCCTGTTATTCTAGCATTATTAGACATTGTTAATGTGCCGACCATCATATCGCCCGTACGTTTGATATTTAGTGATGTGACGTCATCCACATATGTTTTGTTTATGATGTCCTCTGGATTTATAGGAAACGCTGATGAAGTTATTTTGTTTGCACCCATGCTTAGTGCACCTGTCATTGTATCACCAGCACGTTTAAAAAACACTGTCGACTTATCGACGTATAGTTTGTTGACCAGATCAGTGTTGTTGATGGGGACATACGTTGATGATATTTTATATGATCCCATGGTAAGTGCGCCTATCATAGTGTCGCCAAAACGATTAACATATGATGATGCTAGTGTATCGACATATAATTTGTTGGTAATGTCGGCAGGATTTAAAGGAACATATGATGATGTAATTTTGTTTGTTTCCATGTTTAGTTCACCTGACATTGTATCTCCAGATTTATTAACTTTTGTTTTATCTAGCGCTATTAGCTGACTCAGGCTTACTGCTTGCGTGCTATTGGGATTAATTGCGGAATAATCTGTTTCGAGGCCTAAAACCCTGCTATTTTTCATAGTAAGATTGCCGGTCATTGTATCTCCAGATTTTTTTACTAATTCTGATGTGTCTGCAGTACCTGCTGCTACTGGTAAAGTTACCGCATCTTTTGCTTCTATTAACGTGCCGAATTTGGTGTAATAGGACATTATTATTTTAGTTACACAATTTTTACATTTACTTGTAATATAAAATGTCGATCATAAACTTTGATGCCCCGTCTCGAAATATTAAAACTAAACATCAATACGAATTACCTGACACGCATTACTTGATTGTTGGGAGAACTGGATCGGGAAAGACGAATCTACTGATGAATCTGATAACGGCAAAAATGTTTGATTACGATAAAGTGTACATTTACACTATTAATCCGCAACAACAAAAATATGATCTTTTACAAAAGTTTAATGATAAGGTTTTACGACCAGTATCTGGTGAGAATATTATCACCTTTCATTCTCCGGATGATGTTATACCTGTTGCTGAACTTGATGCTGAAGAAAATAAAGTTGTTGTATTTGATGATATACCTCTGACAACCAAAGACACTAAACCCATCGAGTCTTATTTTGCTTTGTCTCGAAACAAACGTTGTAATTCTTTGTATCTTGCTCAAAGTTATTTTAAAGTTCCAAAAACAATACGACGAAACACAGGTTGTTTTATTTTGTTTGGTGGACTTGATAATAATGATGTAAGTAGGATCGCTAACGACTTTTATGGGGGTGATATTGACAAACAACAATTTATTCAGATGTATAAATACGCGACTGACTCAATCGACAATCCATCGTCAATCGAACGTTGTTCGATCGTGGATCATGTTCGATCAGACATGTACAGTTTCTTTTTGTTTGACAAGTATGCTGTTAATCCTAATAAAATGTTTCGTAAGAATCTCACAGAGTTTTTATGAAAAACGTCTAACTGAATTAATAATGGAACGAAATTATTTACAACGGGTTCATAGCATTAAAGAACGAATAGATACGTTGAAGAAACTATCTGTGCTTAAGTATAAAAATCAAAGATTATTTCAATCAACCAGGCAAGGTGAGCAATACAAAGAAGAATCACTTTTAAGGTTTCTAAAAACCTGTTCGTAAGTTTTTTATTGGTACGTTTAAAGACGATGCTGGTAAGGAACACGAGATGGATATATCGAAAGCAATTTCTCGTGGATTTAAACCAACGGAAGAAACACTTGATGATATACTGCAGCGACACTGCAATTTAATAATATGAACTTAAATATTATTAGAGGTGATGATGGCCAAGATCTAACGTTAGATAGGAGAAAGTTTGATAGGAGACAGTTTGTTAGGAGACAGTTTGATAGGAGACAGTTTTATGAAGATGATGATGGCCAAGATCAAACGTTTGATAGGAGACAGTTTTATGAAGATGATGATGGCCAAGATCAAACGTTAGATAGGAGACAGTTTTATGAAGATGATGATGGCCAAGATCAAACGTTAGATAGGAGACAGTTTTATGAAGATGATGGTAAATCATCACCCAATCCACGATCGAACAACGTTCGATTGACAATGGATCAAGTGGATCAACAACATCAACAAACATCATCATCATCATCATCATCACCCAATCCACGATCGAACAACGTTCGATTGACAATGGATCAATCACAACAACAACAAACATTATCACCAACATTTTCACCACCACCACCACAACAACTTGAAGAAGAGCAAGATGTTATTTCAAAAACAATTTCCATAATTAATGAATCTGGTATAAAGATATTGCCATTACGTAAACTAGAAGATTATACATCGGAGGATTTAGAAAAATTAGATGATGCAACATTTGATAAGATTCTTAGTTTATATACAGATCCAGATAAAGATCCGAATTCTGTAGAAGAAGAAAAAGATGTTATGACACAGGCAAGGATAATAATTAATCGGCGAACTCATGAAGAAAAGAACAGAATTGCTAGTATCAAAGCTGAGGAAGAATCAAGAAAAAAAGACGAGCCTGATCTTACTCAAACACCTCATACTTTAGAACCTGGTAGTGATGATGAGTTTGAGAAAAAAGCTAAAAAGATGTTATTGCAAGAACAAAAACAACAACAGGCAGCTGCCCGTAAACTTGAAGAAGAACAGGAAGCTAACCGTAAACTTGAAGAAGAACAGGAAGCTAACCGTAAACTTGAAGAAGAACAGGAAGCTAACCGTAAACTTAAACAACAACAACAGGAAGCTAACCGTAAACTTAAACAACAACAGGCAGCTGACCGTAAACTTAAACAACAACAGGCAGCTGACAGTAAACTTAATCAACAACAGGCAGCTAAACAACCAGAAACGGAAAAAAAGTTAGATATATCAAAATTTCGTGTTCAAAAACCCGAGAATTATAAAGCAAAGAAGTTAGCTGGTTTGACTAGTGATGCCCTTAATGATATTAAGAGTAAAGCGATATTGGATCGTGATGCTTTAAAAGAGATTACGAAAACAGATACGTCTTTAAAAACATCTAGTTTTTACAGGGAAATACAAAATTTGATTCAGAGAATTAATTACCAATTAAATAAACTATAATCACTTCCAAATTAGATCTACTTTCAGCAGATCCATCCAATCTACCTTTGGTAGATTCAATTTCAGCAGATCCATCAAAGATTTAATCATGAAATCGATTCGACAATCCATCGCCGAATCTTTCTTTGAAAGATTTACATCGAACCCGTTTGATCGTTGTCACAGGATGAAGCCGGGTTGGGACTGGATTAGTGAAGACACCGAAAGCAACTGCGTTAATAAGATGTTTATTTATAAACGCAATTTAAAGATGAACAAATCTGACACCATTATAACAAAAAGATAAGGAAAATTATAAAGTTCCTAACATGGAACTATCAACAACAAGTAACTCAACGAGAAAAATCAAAGATGGATTTAACAAATGGAATTTTAAACAAACGTGAATAGCATCCTATCACCAATCGACAAATAAGAGTATATGATTTACACCCCAATATAAACAAGGTCTCATTAAGTACCAAGGGTGACCAAAGCATGTGATTTATGCACTTATCAATAGAATACTCATTTATCCATCAATCTGTTAACTCGTCAATTTATCAATTTAACAAGCGATGTTGGAATATGAATTTATGAATCCGTCGTTCATATAACGATATTGAAATGGGGATGTATGAAATTATGAATATGTCGTTCATATAACGATATTGAAATGGGGATGTATGAAATTATGAATCTATCACACATATAGCGATATTGAAATGGGAATGAATGTAATTTTGCACAGATAGCAATATTGAGATAACAATCAAATGGAACACGCAATAAATATAACTATCGTGGCGTCCGTTTGACTACCAAGATGTATCTACGGTTCCACCCGCTCTAGTCCATGGTCAAGGAGCCACCACGCATGGTCCACCCCTCCCAGCCTGTTGAAGGGTCCCTCGAGAGCCTTCACATTAACACAGACCCGTTGATCGAGAAGCCTTGGTCCCTCGCATCGAGAAAACCAGTACACTCTTCCGAAACAACGTCACCAGACACAGCGTACACGTCACACGAAACCACACAGAGTTCTGTGACTTCACACACCACCAAACCATACATATGGAACAGCTAAAAGTATAACAACTAAACCGTGTAGTACATATGACACGGTTAGTACTTTTGTATTGATATATGTTGCGCATGCGCGCACATGAATTACGCCTCGTTACACATTACATTAATCATTCAATGCATGCCGCGTATAATTAAATAATACCCGTCTGTTCAGTTACAACAAATAGCTAACTTGAACCAGCCTATAGGATTTCTAATATCATGGCGTTGTATGACCTAGGTATTGACTCTCTGTAGAATTTAGAATAAATTCTAAAACATCTAATATATGAAACAATTATGTCATATAAAACGAATAGTGATAAAGAATACAATCTTAAATTTCACATACCTCTACAGCTGAAGTTTTGCTCCCGTAAAGAGGTAAGCTTTCTGACAAGACTCATCGTAGTGTAATTTGTTTATAGAGAATTCGCTCTATATGTACTCTAGCTGTGACAGATATGCGCAGCAGCTAGGTACGTGAGTTTTCACTGCAGGCAATTTGCACGTGCAGCATGGGGTGAATCGCGCTCAGTATTTCAAAATAACTAGAGCCGAAAAAATAAACAACCCCCGAGTAACGCTCTAGTCGGAAACGAAACCCGAATACATTTTTGATCACATATACATATTGATATAAACCATACAATTCCGTGACAATCGTGGATCGCGTTCGATGTTTGTCTAAAAAACATCTATTTGATTTAAATAATGGAACAAAATTACTTGCAGAATGTTAACAGCAGTAACGAGCGATTAAATTTGTTGAAGAAGCTCGCTGCGATTAAATATAAAAATCAAAGATTGTTTCAAACGGCTAGATGGAATGAGAAAGACGAAGAAGAATCACTTTTACGGTTTCTTAAACCTGTTCGTAAGTTTTTTATTGGTACGTTTAAAGACGATATTGGTAAGGAACACGAGATGGATATATCGGAAGCAATTTCTCGTGGATTTAAACCAACGGAACAAACACTTGCTGATATACTGCGTCACATTCGTGCTTTAAATATAAATATACGAGGTGATTTTAGTTTGGACAAATTTTCCAGATTATTAACAAGATACTTTCGGCCACAATCCGCATTTGACGATGATGACGTGTCATTAGATCAATATATGCGAACACAATCCGCAGTTGGCGATGAGGACGTGACATGACGAACACAATCCGCAGTTGGCGATGAGGACGTGACATCACAACAATCACGAGATTTAAGGAGGCAGCAGTATTCGCCAACAGACATTCAAGTTGATGATACAAAACAGTCGCAACAGTCGCAACAATCACAATTATTAAACTTTTACGATGATATTAATCCAGATAACTGCGACGTTGAAAAACTAGGTAAAATGCCGGAAAGTGAACTTGATAATTTATCAACACGCGTTAACGATAAACTAAAATTTGTAGAAGATTATAAAGATTCGTCATCGGCGCAAACAATGAAAGATAGTTACCAAAAATTGGTTGATAGGATTGATGAAGTGAAAGAATCAAGAAAAGCAGACGAAGCTGTTGCTCTTCCTGAAACACTACTTAGTTTAAAACCTGATGATGATGATGAATTTAGGGAAGAAGCTAACCAGATGACATTGGGAGAATTATCAAATTTCCTAAAACAATCAGCTACTGCAAACAGAAAAAGAGGACAACTTTTATCAAGGAATCCTGATCCAAATGTGGAAAAGAAACATATATACAATCTAAGCAAAAGAAAAAACACTTGTGAAAGTATATAATAGGCGAGCAGCTCAAGAAAAAGAATTTGAAAAAACAGCCGATGAAGCGAAATCTATAATAGGTGAAAACTATGGTATGACACAAGAACAATTATCAGATCCAAAAATTGTTAAGTTTTTAGATAAAGAAAAAGAAAATTTTAACAGACAGTTTGCGATTAAAGAAGCAGAAAGTGATAAAATAAAAAAGCAAATAAAATCCGCTCAAAAAACATTTACAGAAATGGCGAATAAAATGAACCTTAATGAATTGGATGCTGCAGTAAAATCGATAAGGGGTGAAAATACACAAGACAGAAAAGTTGTTAAGAACGATCCAACAAATACAAAGTTGGGGGAAAAAATTAAATTGAACGAACTAAAAGCAAAAATGTTTAATAAAATGTTAATATCAAAACGACCACCACCACAAAAATCAAAATCACAACCACCACCACCACCACCAACGAAATCACAAACATCAGACATAAGTTCATTGCTTAAGTCAATACAATCAGGAATTACATTGAAAAAAGTAAGTGAAAGAAAATTGGCTTCTCCGGAAAAGTCAACTAAAGATCCTCAAAAACTGCCAGATGTAACAGATTTATTGGGTGCGATGAGTAGTACGCTTAGTCAAAGACGTAGTCAACTCAAATCAGATAGTGATGATGATGATAATTGGGATGATGATTGGGATGATAAACCATCCAATCCACGTAATCCATCGCCACCGTCGTCAAAACCAAAATCACCATCACCACCACAAACAACAAAATCACCATCGCCACCGTCGTCAAAACCAAAATCACAATCACCACCACAAACAACAAAATCACCATCGCTACCGTCGTCAAAACCAAAATCACCATCGCCACCGTCGTCAAAACCAAAATCACCATCACCAACGTCGTCAAAACCACCACCACCACAACCACCACAAACAACAAAATCAAAGTCACCAACAAAATCAAAATCACAACCGAAAACATTGATTGAGGAAATGCAATCAGGAGTTACATTGAAAAAAGTGCCACAAAAATCACCAACAAAATCACCACCAAAATCACAACCGAAAACATTGATTGAGGAAATGCAATCAGGAGTTACATTGAAAAAAGTACCACGAAAATCACCAACAAAATCACCACCAAAATCACAACTGAAAACATTGATTGAGGAAATGCAATCAGGAGTTATATTGAAAAAAGTACCACGAAAATCACCAACAAAATCACCACGAAAATCACCACCAAATCCACGTAATCCATTTACAATGGATAGTAAAGTGGATCAACCGAAACCAAAACCATACAGATCTGGAAGAGGTATCAAAATATTTAAAAATAAAAACGACGTCATAGACGGGTTAATGATACTTATATCGTCAAAGCAGGCTGGTAATTCTGGTGTAGAACTCGACAATGAAATCGTGGAAATATTAGATTATCTTAGAAGTAACAAACATATAACCACGAAAATGTACAAAAAGTTCATAACAAAATTTGTAAACTAACGCGGTCGATCACGCATGCGGTCGCGAATAAAATTATCAACGCTATTTCAATAACAAAATGTCCGCCGTGACTTTACTACTTGATTCAGCTGCATCATCGCAGGACAGCGCAAATTTTAGAGTATCTTATTATCCCGCGATTGAACTCGAACCGAACACAAATTATGAACTTAATATCAGCGACGATGTGGCACTCATTTGTTGACATTAAAAGTAACGTTAATGACAGCTTAATTTTTATTGTCAGAGGGATATTTTCCACGATTACGATCTCACCTGGCGCATACAATATTTCAGACATCAACAAGGTTATTAAAAGCTCGATAAAAAAAAACTCGGGTTTACCAGCGACGATTTTACTCTCGAGCCAAACTATAATACGTTACGCACGTCATTACACCTGAAAAACAACGTTCTAGTTGATTTTAATATTCCGAATACGATTGCTCCGCTGCTTGGATTCGCGCGTCAAGTGTACGGTTCTTTATCCGATTCAGATGTAACAGTAAACGGCGAGTACCCGGTAAATATAACAGAAGTTAGTTCTATTCTGATTAATTGTTCGATTATTTACGGATCTCATACAGCTAAAGGAAGCCGAGGTCAAACAATTTATTCGTTTAGTCCGGATGTTCTTCTAGGTTCATTAATTCAAATATCGCCCAGACAGGTTATTTACTATCCGCTTAATGTCAAGGATAGGATCGCAGATATCACCATGACGATAACAAACCAATCTGAGCAGCAAATAAATTTTAATAACGAACAGGTGACGTATTACCTGCATCTGCGAAAAATATAACAACGCATGATAATAAAATGCGACGACGCAAGATCATGAACAAAAAAATTGTTGGAGGATTTCTCGGAGGAATATTTTCAAAGGTTGTTCGTACAAGACCAGGAATTGAACGCGGAGTATCACCGATCGCGATTTATGCGACAAACAAAAACCGGAGGAAGCGTCTTATTTGACTGGATTGGAAGTCTAGCTGGTAAAGCGGCAAGTCTAGCTGGTAAAGCCGCGCCAATCGCGTTTGATGCTGCAAAATCTTTTGCTACGGGTGCGTATCTGCGGCTGGAACTGCGGTCGGGCAAAAGATCGCTGATAAGATTAGAGGCCCGCCAAATCAACTCAATCCACCCAATCCACTTCTTAATCAACGCAATCCACTTCTTAATCAACTTACAGTTGATCGAGTGGATCGGACAGTTGATCGAGTGGATCGCATGAATCCGGTTATTACTCAAAAACAAATTAATAAAACTATAAAAGATATTGCTCCGACTCTAGAAATAGCGCGTGCGATGATAAAAACAACAAAAGATTTAATGGCATCGAATCCTCCCGTGATAACCAACCCGATTTTTTACTAGTTGAATCTACCTAATTCAATTTTGTGTAAATCGTATAAATAAAATGTCTGTGAGATCTTATCTGAATATTCATGACATCTACGACGTCGATAACTCTGCAACAGAATTCGAGTATATCGAGTATCAAGAAGATCAACCTAACGTGGTTGACAAGAGAGGTAATCTTATTTTGAGGACACGCGATGAGGATCTTTATTTGCTTCCTCACAAAGGGTACATTGAAGTCCGAGGACGTCTTATGGACGTCGCGGGAGCTAATCCTGCAAACTATACTGCAAATACTGTAATTGCACTAGTTAATAACGGGTGGAGTTTGTTCTCCGAGGCAAGATACATTATTAACGACCAGAAGATCGAACACATAAGTCATCTTCCTGTTGCAAGTACAATTATGAATATAATAAGTTTTTCAGAAGATTTTTCTAGGTCTATAGCAACAAATATGTTTTGGATAAAAGATGGAGGTCCTGGAGGCGCAGTGCCATTTGAATTTAGAACCGGCGGAGCAGCAGGAGCAGGAGCAGTTCCTGCTAACAATGATAATATTCTTATGGGAGATGCAGCAGGAAATAAGCAGCAAACATAGGTACTGCGATTCGTGATGAAGCAACTAATCTCAGACAGGCGAATTACAATGGGGCATGTGCAAAAAGACGTGCTCTATGTGGCAATAGTAGGCAGGTTACAATTCTTCTTCCATTAAGTTCCGTGTTCGGATTTTGTAAGGATGTAACGTCTGTTGTAAGGAGTATGAGACATCGAATCGAACTAACAACTAACCGTGAAAATGATACCATACTCAGACCCGCAGGTGTAAATGCCGGCAGGTTTATCATAAATTATATGCCGTTGTGGATGCCAAAGATTATTCCATCCACGTTGATGTCAGTTGAACTAGAAGAATCTTTGACCGCGTACTCCAGAAGATTGTATTTTGAGCAGTGGAGAACATATGAGCATAATATGCCTGCTGGAGGAGAAAGTGGAACCTGGAGAATAGATACAGTGCCATCAGAACGTTTACCAAGGCACATCTTTGTAGTTTTTCAGTTAGCGGACAGACTAGATAATCAGGAACAAAATAATATGATTTTTGATCATATGTTTGTTTCTCGAATACTAGTTAGGATGGCTTCAAGACAGTATCCAGAACGAGCTGTCGAGTGTAATTTCAGTCCGACTAATAGAAATGTTTCTCGTGCTTATTTTATGTTAATGGAAGCTATGCAAAAGTACCAGGACACAGACGATGGTTCTCAAATATCTTTAGATGAGTTTGCAAGACTATATCCTATATTCCATTTCGATCTTACATCACATTCTGAAAGACTAGTAGGCACACCAGCAGATATTGAAATCCAGTGGAATCTGGATAATGCGCTGTACACCGCTGCAGCAACAGCAGCTGCTGCTGCTGGTAGTAGGACGTTTGGTGGCGTTGCAACAACTGGAGGATATGGAGGTGCAGCACCTTATAACATTTACGCGTTAATCACATCTGACAGATATGTTGTCCTTGATGCTGTTAATGGCAGAATGTCTATCAAGGTGTGATTGATTTTATGAAATAAAATTATGAAAGATTCAACTGATGGATCTAATTAATCCACGTAATCCACGACAGAGCACGCTCTCTTGGTGGTGGATCGTTTAGTGGATCGAGTAGATCTAATTAATAAAATTATCTACTCGATTTTAATAATAATGGCCCGCAGAAGAACTCGACCGCTCTTAAAAAAACCGCGACCGCCTTGAAAAGGACAGTTACGTAGATCTGGAGGATCATATGGTGTTGCAATAGTAGCTCTAGCAAAAACTTTACTACCGAAAATATTACCAGTGCTCGGAACATTAGGTATAGCAGCAGCATCTGGAGCAATATCTTAAGCAACAAAAAAAGCGGTATCAGGTGATGGTATTCGCAGATGAAGGGGAAGATTACATGCATTCGTGCATGGAGGAGGAATTAAACGAGCCACACTTGCTCGCGAATCTTCTAAAGGAAGATTTACGTGATCCATTGTCCGATCCATTGTCCGACTGCGAATGCAGTTGCGAACGTTGTTCGATCGTGGATTCCATGGATGGATCTAATGAAATTGAATCTACTTAATCCATTTTAATGGATCGGGTAGATTGGATCTGGGATGAATTTTTTATCTAAACAAATAAAATAAAATGATTCGAAGACGAAGACAAGGTGGATTTATTGATCCGTTGTTAGCAGAAATAGCAGGTTCACTTTTACCAAATCTGTTGGGTATAGGACGAGGTCTTAAAAAAAGACGTCTAGGACGACCACGAACCGGTCACGGATTAACTCTGCCAGGAACAAGACGAGCAGGGTATGGAGTACGGCGAAGACGAAGACGCACAATCTACTAAACGATCCATGGAACCCACTTCTTAATCAACGCACTGCCATTTACAATGGCTGCGGGCAGGTGGATCGAGTGGATCGTACAATGGATTACGTGGATCAGATCGATCAACAACCGGTTGCATTGAGCAACTTTGAAATTATAGATTATTTAAAAAATACTAAAAACTTTAACGGGGTTTTCTCCAAAGATCAACAACCGCGAATGGATCGTGACGAATCTTCTATCAATCAAACGCGTTCGATCAAAGGAAGATTTACACAAAAGATAAACTGTATTATTAATATACAAGATTTTGATGATGGTTCTGGGACACACTGGGTGGCTTTATATGACAACAACTACTTTGATTCGTATGGCATACCTCCCAGCGACGTTGTCAAAAGACACGTTCAGAGTTTTTCCAAATACAAAACCACGCCTCTAAATTACTCATCAAATCAGATTCAACCAACAGGAACAAACACATGCGGTTACTACTGTATTCTGTTTATAACACAAATGGATAAAGGCAAATCGTTTCTAGACTTTATTCTACAGTTCGAACCAAAGCCAAGTTTAACCAACGACGCGATATGTTTAAATCTATTTTATAAAATCAAAGATCGAATTATAAATAATATGTAGATTCAATTTTATATAAAATCATATAAATACAATGCTAACGTACTGTCTCTGCGACTCTCAAAAATGTATTTGTGTGGAAGGTATTGCAGTACACGTCTATTGTAAAAAATGTAAACAAAGTAAAATTGTTGGTGGCGCAATTGACATACACAGCATCATCGGAAAGTTGCCAAGACCAAAAGGAGATTGGACTCTACAAGGACATAAGTATACTGGACCCTGGAACCCGTTAGAAACTCAGCTTGACAGTAATGACCGGCCACTTCCAGGACAAGAACCTTATAATCAAGTTGATGCTACAGCTATGAGACATGACATCTGCTATCGCGATAATCCGACAGACAAACATATGTGTGATAATAAACTGTTAGACGAGCTTCGAGAAATGAAACCTGATAACCTTCGAGAAAGATTTGATCGACGACTCGTGCAAGGAATAATTGGAGCAAAGTATAAACTTGGCTGGAATCTTTCTTTGAAAGATCAGGGACAAGACCAACTTGCAACAGAGCTCCACAGATAAAAAAAAAGTTTCCAAGAAGGCGTGTTGTAGCAAATGCTGTAGATGACACCTGGGCAGTTGATCTTGCAGATATGTCTTCACTCGCAGATGACAACGACGGTAACGTGTTTGTATTAAACGTAGTCGACATACAAAGTCGTTTTGCTTTTAGTATACCAATAAAAAATAAAATGGGTAGTACAATTACAACCGCGTTTAGTAAAATTGTTACAGATAACGCGCGACAACCAAATAAAATTTGGACGGATCATGGCGTAGAGTTTTACAACAAACAATTCGAAAACTGGTTAAAACAACATAATATTATAAAGTACGTCACTGGCAACGAAGGTAAAAGTGTAGTCGTTGAACGATTTAATCGAACCATCAAAGAAAAATTGTACAAGTGGATGACCGCTAATAACACGAACAGATATGTTGATCAACTGCCGCAAATTATTTCCGACTACAATAACACGAAACATAGATCTCTCGGAATGACACCTGCTGAGGCGATGATAAACCCGATACTAGCAAACGAAAATCTGTATCGGAAACATAAATTTAATGTTGGTGATCACGTCAGAATTTCACTCGCTAAAAAACCGTTTGAAAAAGGTTTTACACCAAACTGGACTGAGGAGGTGTTTGTGGTGGATAGCATACTTACAACAATTCCTGTCACATACAAACTAGTAGACCAAAATAAAGAAGAAATAGTAGGAAGTTTTTACGAACAAGAACTACAGCGAACAGAACAAGACGTATTTATAATCGAAAAAGTAATATCAACGCGAGGAAGCAAATCGTTAGTAAAGTGGAGAGGATACGGCGACGCTTTTAATAGCTGGGTAAAAACAAAATCTATATCATCGATAAAATCTGTTGATAAATATTAACATAATTATTTAAAATGTATTTACATTTGACAGGCTTACATAAGCTTATTAATTCACACCGTCGCTCTTGCGTAATATCAAGCAGCTCAAAGATCTTAACAAAAATATAATCAAATTTAATATTTTCTTTACGACCCGGAATTTTAACATTTAAAAAGATTTTTAGTTTGTTTTGAAACTGTTCACGTTCTTCCATAGTAAAATTAAATTTAATTGTTTTTTTTCGCAACATGATATTTCGCATTATAATAACTACGTTTTCTAAAACTGTTATATGGACGTCTATCAGCAACCATTATCGCAACATCGTTATCAACAACTTCACCAGGTTCCGGATCATATGGTAAAGTGTAGTATGCTGTTTCATCATCAATAATATCGATCAAACGTGTTCGGTCAAGATCGGGTACGACATGGATTATCGATTGACGATGGCAGTGTGTAGATTGCGGGTGATCTTCAAAATCAGTCACATGTTCATTCATCATGGTGAGAAGTAAATTTAATTTCGCTAACATTATACTAATATTAATATCTAATAATTAATAATAATGACAACGATAAGATATCACGCAAAAGGTTTTATCGAAAATATGTCCGATCTTGAGCGAGCAATAAGATACTGTTTTGCAAATTATAATACTCGAGGAAGTGTTGCAATAGGGGTCAATAAATCAAGCACTGTAATTGGAGCCGAAAAAAATAGTGTTTTACTTACGCAGGAAGAACTAAAGTACTATAACGAAAATGGAAATGTGGTGAAAGAGTGGGACGTTGAAACGATAATGTTGTATGTGCATAATTGTATTTCAAAAGAGAATTTAATCCGAATACTTCGACCAAATTAAACATATTCGAATTTGATTTTACGTTGCAATTTCTTTGAGAAGGTTGATTTGTAAACTTTACCAGCAACGTGTTGCACACATCTATGATTAATATTAAAATGTTTACCTGCAGCTCTTGTAGACTCAAATCTTAGTTGGATTCCATTTTCTACATCTGTCGATATTACCGGACGAGCGGGTTTACCAAAAGTCGTTTGACGAGCACTAGCTCCTCGCATCGTATTTTCTCTTTGAGAAACTAGATCTAAATTTTCAAGTTTATTATCTGTTTTAATATTGTTAATGTGGTCTATAACAAGTTTTGGTGGAATAGTTCCACAGAAAACCTCATACACAAATCTATGTGATAACATCAGTTTATTTGGATCTACACGAACAATTAAATAACCAGTGTTGATCATGGAACCAATAACCTTTTTTGTTCTTACATGTCGTATCATTCCTCTATCGTTAGCTTCGCAGTTTGTATAAGCTTTGTGTGATTGATATTCGTTTTGTAGTCCGAGGTTATCAAGGTTATTATCTAAAAACGAACCGTTGACGTGATATACACGTTGTCCAGGTGGAATCTCTCCAACAAAGCAGGTGTAGATAAAATCTTTTATAAACATCTCGATGATATCACATACGATTTTATAGCCAGCTGGAGTTTTAATAATCTCCATGTCGATATCATCATCGCACAACACGTTACCAACCATAGTACCATACAATCCATCAAACTCTGGGTGAGGATATTGTGTATTAAGTTCATCGTACTCTGGTATCATCATCGAAAGTTTCATTGTTATATAATATACATCAAAACTATATTTCTAATTAACATGTTAAACAAATAATAATCTAGTATTAAATATAATGATGAGGCGGATTTCAGCACAAGTTAAAAAGATTGCGTCAGCTTTTGCAGGTTTTGATACGTCCTGGCAAGCGGATTTACCAGGTCAAGCATTGTCGTTAAAACCACCAGAGCTATACAACATAATATCACCAACTATAATGCAAGAGCGAGCCAAACACTTCAGTGTTAAATTTTTAGTACAGTATAAGGTGATATTCGCCAAACTACAACCATTAACGCGATCCATTGTCAATCAAACAACGTTTGATCATGAATTGGGATCTGGTAAAGATCAACGAAACATTGAAGCCTATATTTCATCAAAATCGCATACAGCTCTGCTCGGTTCAGATCTAAATAAAATAATAACAAAAATAATACATTCTGAGCTTGAACATAAAATATCAGAATATGTTTCATCAGGTTCTGCATGGGTTGTACAAAAAATACAATCTATTATTTTTCACACAAACAAAATTGAGCCACTTAGAGGTAGTTCATATGTCGAATTACCAGAGCGGGTTAATAACGGTAGATGTGTCATAAACGTCAAAAACAATGACAACAAGTGTTTCTTATGGGCGGTTCTCTCAGTATTATATACGCCAGATAAGAATCCAAACAGAGTTGCGCAATATAGTAAATACGAAAAGACGTTAAATTTTACCGGTATCACATTTCCAGTTGCAGAATTACAAATTCCAAAATTTGAAAAACAAAATGATTTTAGCATTAACGTGTTTGGCATTGAAGAAACTGGTAAAAAATAAAATACTATCCCAGATTAATAAGCAAAACAGCATCGCAAAACACAATCAATCTTCTGTATTACAAATATCATTATTGTTATATTAAAAACTTTAATTTATTAGTTGGATCACAGTATAACAAACATAAAGGTAAAATGTACTTTTGTTACAGATGTCTTCACGGATGCCAATCACAAGACGTTTTCAATAAGCATCTCGAGTATTGCATACAAATTCAAAAAGTGACACTACCAAAATAAGGAAAAGAAACGTTAAAATTTATACATTTCAAATATCAATTCAAAATACCTTTTGTTATTTACGCAGATTTCGAGTCTTCGCTTGTACCTATTACAACAGTACCTAATAATCCGGAGATATCATCAACTATGGAAATACATGATCACGTCCCATGTAGTGTTGCGTACAAGGTTGTATGCGCCACAGATCCAAGTTTATCGGAAGATATCAAGTTGTATCGTGGCAAGGATCCTGCCAAGTGGCTCCTATCAAACTTAATGGTCGAAGCAAACAAAATACAACAACGATACAAACATCCTAAAAAGATGATACCACTGACAACTCAACAACAAGATGAATTTAAATTATCAAATATATGTCATATTTGCCAGCAACAAATTCTAAACGAATCTTCGACCACTATTGGTGGTTCAGAAAAAGTTAAAGATCATTGTCACATCACAGGAAAATATCGCGGGCCAGCACATGATAGTTGTAATCTGCATTTCAAGTATCCAGATTTTGTTCCAATAATATTTCACAATCTTAGAGGATATGACGCGCATATAATCGTAGAAGCTTTTGATAACCCAGATCTTCACGACAAAAAAATTAATTGTATCGCAAATACCGATGAAAAGTATATGTCAGTGACAATAGGACCGCTTAGATTCATTGACAGTTTACAGTTTAAACCAGCACCATTAGACGTACTAGCAAGTGGTTGCGGTAAGTTTACTAATCTCTAAGAACATTTTAATGAAAATAGTAATATACTAAAGCAAAAAGGAATCTATCCTTACGAGTACATGGACAGCTGGGACAGATTTGATGAAACATGTCTTCCACCACAAAAAGAATTTGACTCTAAACAAAAATGGAGAAACTGTCCGACAAAGATTACAGCCACGCTCAAAAAGTTTGGAGCACGTTAAACTGCAAAACTTTAGGAGATTATCATGACATTTACCTTAAGACAGATGTGTTGTTATTAGCAGATATTTTTGAAGAGTTTAGATCCACCTGCTTAAACTATTATAAACTCGATCCTTTCTGGTACTACTCGTCTCCTGGTTTGTCTTGGGATGCCGCATTAAAACTAACAAAGGTTGAGCTAAAACTGTTAACAGACCCGACTATGTTCTACTTTATAGAAAGATCAATAAGAGGTGGAATAAGTGTCATCACCAAAAAGTACGCGGTTGCCAATAATAAGTATCTAAAAAAACACGACCTTAGCAAACCATCAAGTTATATAACCTACTTGGACACAAACAATCTTTATGGTTGGGCAATGTCGCAGCCAATGCCAGTCTGCGAATTTCGCTGGATAACAGGAGAACAGTACCTAACAGAAACAAGTAAAACTGTTCCAGAAGATACAGGATACTTCGTTGAAGTCGATCTAATATATCCCAGTCACCTTCACAAGTTGCATAATAACTATCCTTTCTGCGCAGAACAACTACTAATCACAGACGACATGCTTTCACAAGAACAACTTGATCTAAAAGTAAAATATAATCTCGGAACAAATGTCATGCATAAACGTGTTCCAAATCTAATGAATAAAAATAGATACGTGATTCATCATCAAGCGTTACAACAAGCTGTAGAACATGGTATCATAATATCATACGTTCATCGCGAATTAAAATTTCGACAGTGTTGCTGGCTTAAAGAGTATATCGACTTTAACACGAATAAAAGAACAGCAGCAACAACAGACTCTGAAAAAGACTTTTTTAAGTTGATGGTCAATAGCGTGTTTGGTAAGACGATGGAAAACATCAGAAAGCGAAGAAATATAGAACTCATCAACAATCCTATTAGGCGAAATAAAGTTCTTGCAGAAGACACGTTTATGTCAATGAAAATCTTCAGAGAGAACCTAGTTGCAGTTCATAAACGCAAAACCGACTTAAAATTAAATAAACCTATCTACCTCGGATCTGCTATACTAGATATATCAAAAACATTATTATACGAATTTCATTACGATTATTTCAAGCAGAAGTATCCTAACGCAGAATTAATGTTTACCGACACAGACTCACTCTGCTATTATGTCGAAACAGAAGACTTATATCAAGATATTTACAATGACAGATCATTATTCGACCTATCACATAACCCTAAAGATAGCCCTTTAAGTGCGATAACAATAAAAAAGTGATTGGTAAATTTAAAGATGAAACAAACTTTACACCTATCAAAGAATTTATTGGACAAAGAAGTAAGCTGTATAGTATTAAAACAGATGATGATAAAACAAAAAAGAAAGCAAAAGGTATTGTTAAAGCTGTCGTTAATAAACAGATCTCATTTGATGATTATCTTAACGTGCTTCGAGGAGAACATAATCTTGTAACGATGATAACTATAAACTCGGACAAACATAATCTTAAAACAAACGTTATTAATAAAGCTGATCTGTGCAACTTCGATGATAAAAGAATTTGCTATGACGGAATTAACACATTTGCATTTGGGTATAATTACAATGATAATGAAAAAGAGGATATTCTTGATATAATCTTTGGTAAATCTTTCTCAGATTAAATTGATTTTATAAATAAAATTATCTAAACTATTAAAATAGAGGGAGGAGGGATAGTAACTGTTGTGCTGAAATCAGCTCTATGCCTCAGGTTCAATTTTATCTAAACCATTAAATTAGAGGGGGGGGGGGGATTAATTGCTATTTACAAAACAGTTTTCAAATTTGGTTTCAATGTAAAGTAGTAAGGTAATAGGCGGATTCTCGGAACGACGGGGACTAGACGAAATGAAAATCCGGAGACCTCGAAGAGGTCGGAGGATTTCAATGAGGAGAGGACCTGTTGTGCCGAAATCCTCCTATTACCTTACTACTCACTAGCTAGGAATATTTGCACTCATCATGCATGGCAAGACTACGGAAATTATTACAGGACAAAGCCACTGGTTAAATTTAAAAGTAAGGACTAAGTTTTGCGACGGCAAAGCCCACTGCCCATGCTAGTGTATAAGAAAAGAAAAAAAAAAAAAAAAAAAAAAACACTGGACCTCCTCTTGCACTAATGCATAAAAAACGAACCTACTATCAGTACTACTGTGTGAGAAAAAGACAAAAAATACTTACTGGGCCACTTTTTGTACTACTGCGTAAAAACAAACAATAAGAGCCCACTTCCCGCACTAATGCATGCAAATAAAAAGTCACCCTCGGTTTATTTGACCATATTGGTATTTCAGAGGTGGACTATGTTCTGTACCACTGCATAAAAAAAAATAAAAAAAACAAAAAAAAAAAACAAAAAACATCCCTGAGTTCAAATACCATAGTACTATTTCAAAGCTGTATTACTTTCCGTACTGACCAAAATAATCTCAACACCAGATGTCTCTGTCTCTGTGGGTACTACATATAAAAAGACACTTACTACCCACAGAGGGAGGCTGCTTTTCATTTGGCAGATCTTTTCTCCTGCGGTAGTAATTTGTCTCCAATTCTGAGAGTTTGTGCAGCTTGTTTCACCCGACTCTTTATGCAACCCATGCATGAAACAAACTCCTTACTAGTGCCTTTCTGACTGACCTTAGCTGCTTTAATCGTACACATGGTGGCTCATTTGGCCTTTTATTTATTTATTTACAATAGTGTCACAAGGTTCCCAATTCGGGTTCTTTGCACAAGACCAGTTTCTTCTCAGTATCTTTCTGGCTGCCCTTAACTGCTTCAAAGCGCATACGTAACAACTTTTTTATTTATATGTTTTGGAAACCTATCAAGTAGTGCTTTGCTTTTTATGCGGCCAGCTTAAGGTACTAAAGCGGTACTCAATTTCATATGCAAAATATTTTCGTGAAAGTGCGTCTCGAACCATCAACCTTTGGTTTTGAAAATCGACGAGTGTACCACTGAGATCGTGTAGTCAGTTACACACCATGTAAATTGTAAGTCTATACGAATATTGGTTTTCTCTCCCTGCATATGCAGTTCTGACTTAGTTACTCAGCTATCAATGTTTTCTCTCTCTGCCTGTCTGTGTTGCAGTATTTCCCTGCAACTGAATTAATTTTACCAGTTATCAATATTTATTCTGTTACGAATACTGACATGGCCCTTTTATATGTATGTCAATAGCTACCCCGTTTTCCTTACCCGTCCCCACCCCCCTCCGTTATATATATAAATGCCCAAGTCTTACTGGCTTTCCTGAGAACGTTCTAGAAACGTATGTGGCCAAGTTCTATCATACGCATATTTGTGTGTTTCAGTAGTAAGACATCCACCAGTTCTGGATCACACTGTAACTTCAGTAATTAGTAAAGTGGCTGAGTTTTGGAGTCTAGAACATAAGGCTGTTTTTTTTATTTTCATGCAGTCGTTCGTAAAGTGGTCCAGGAATGTTCTTGTGTAAGGGTACTAGGGTGCTTTGTCTTTTATGCTGTAGTACAGAATGTGGTCCAGCTTAGAAATGTCACTTTGGAATATGATCTCGAGGGAGTTCTTGTTTGTTATGCAGTGGTATGGAAAGTGGTCCAGCTTTGAAATATCACAAAGCTATATGAAGTCGGGGATGTTTCCTTGCTTTATGCATTAGTAGGGGAAGTGGGCTGGTACTTTTACATTTCTGTGCAGTAGCATGGGAATTATTTTTGTGTTTATCAATTAGTACTGGCAGTGGCCCAGTATATTTTTTTCCTTTTGTTGTCTTTTATGTTTTATTTATTTGTTTGTTTGTTTTACGTTTGTTGTTGCTGTTTTCACACAGTGGTATGGGAAGTGGGCTATGTTCAGGCCAAAACACCGTCTATACTATTTTAAATTTAACAAGTGGTCTTGTCCGCTCATATCTTCCCGTCTGGCAGGTTTTACATTTCAGGATCTTTTCGTATGGTAAGTCGTTATTAAAGATGTTTGAGTCGAGCTTTACTTCTAAATATGAAGTAATAGATCGATTTGAAATTCTTATTAGATGTCACGAGAAAGTTAATACATCTGTCTGTCTGTGTGTCTGTGTATCTGTCTGTCTATATGCATGTGTCAGTATCTGTATGTATGCATGTCTGTCTGTGTGTCTGTCTCCCTGTGTGTATGTCTGTGTATGTGCATGTCTGTATGTATGTATGTGTGTCTGTCTATCTGTATGTATGTGTGTCTGTCTGTCCCTCCCCACTCTCTCTCCACATATATATATATACATGTTGCATAATAATATATTATAAATTAAAGAACTATTGAGTATATACAAAGTATAATTAACAAAAGAGCAAAAGAAAAATGTTAATGTAATCCAAAAGTTATATAATGATCCCAATAATGTTCACACTATACAATTATCCGTAACAAAAGAAGGTAATGATAAGGTTTTAGCTCACTAATTCTGCAATTATAAAATTATTACACGATGGTGTAATTGAGAATGAATACAACAATGTTAAATTACATAAGCATGCGATATGTTGCATGCCAAGAGAGACAATAAAACGTATGTTTTACGAACATGATTATGATGCTAAGGTTGTATTTTTCCCATATTCCTGTAATATCTTTCTTGTTTTGTTTGAATATGGATTTGAATGAAAGGTCTTAAGATATTTTTATTCCATAAGGAATAGTACTCTTTTTTTAATTCGTTTTGTTATTTGAGGTATATTAATATTGATTTTATAAAGCTTAAAGATTCTCTCTATATCTTGTAAATGATTTTTATGTAAATCAACAGCATTATAAACATTTTTTAAAAATTTTTGCTTTTGTTTTATAGATTAATGCAGTTCCATTTTCAATTTCATAATCATCTAATACATTTTATGTATGATAATTCTTATTATATTTTCATTTTGTTGTAAGTTTATATTTGTCAACAAAATAGCCAACATATTCATTAAAATGTGTATATCCATGGTGACTACCACAATTCAAACAAATATATCCTGATTCAATATATAATATAATATATCTTTATCACAACATGAATCAAATGCTTCCTCATTTTTTCTTTTCAGTTTTAAACATCACCCAATCAATATAAGAGTTAGGCTCAAATAATAGTTCTTAATTTGACAAATGACCATATTCTATGAAAATGTTTCTACATTTTCCATGTGTGTGTGTGTATATATATATATATATATATATATATATATATATATATATATATATATATATATATATATATATATATATATATATATATTATGCGTTAAAATAAACCAAAAACTATTTAGGTATAAAAAAACAATAGCAAAAAAGTAAGTGTCCTGTAAACGAACACAAGACAGTGAGTTAAAAATAAAACTGTATTTTTAAAACAATATTTAGGTCAGAAAACTCTTGTCTCCACTTAATTAATTAGCTTCATTCAGAGGGTTTACATAATTCATTGTTTTTTTTTACCATTATCCTAATTCTACCCTGTGGTTTTGTGTTTTAAAAATAATTTATTATTGAAGCAAAATAAGCAAAATATCGTAAATTGAATATGTTACTTATGTATTGTAGTATTTCTTTAAAATGAGTGGCCATTAAACATAATGTTTGTAAATTAATTCACTTAAATATCACCGGCTCTAGTATTCCATTTTATTAAAATGTATGTCAAGATGTTATAAAATGATTAATTTGCCTATGCATGCCGCTATTTCTTCTATTTTATTATTATCTAGGCTAAGTCTTGGTAAATTGATTAAGTTGCCTATGCATGGCGGTATTGTGTCTATTATATCATAAGACAGTTTAAGCTCTTGTAAATTAGTTAATATTGATATTTCTGGTGGTATTTCAAGTACTTTTTTCCCTATCAAGTGTTTTGGCTTAAATTTTAATTTATTTTAATATGTGTAATTTTAGTTGATCTTTTTTTTTTACATTTTTTAATAATATTTTTAAAAATATTTTTAAATATGGTTTAAAAAAAAGGATTCATTTCGTTTAGATAATATTTTTGTCTGACTAGAGACTCCAGTTTTCGACCATTCTTGAATATTGTTTTCGACTCGTTCGACAAAAAACTACTTAAATAAATAACGCGTTATAATAATAATAATAATAATAGTACAGATAAATGAGCGACAAAAATATATACAAATGCGTTTAAACCTAGTAAAATTTGATCTACTACTAATATAAGAATAAGTAATGCAAATTTTAATGAAATTCCGATTTCTTTTTCCAACTCTATTACAACGAAACAAATACAAGCAGGTGCTGAGAAATCGTTATGTGATCACATCAATAAAAAATAAATAAATAGTAGAATTAGACCATACAGGAAAGTATCATGCTACAGTTTTTAGAAAATATAAAATCTTTAGATGAAGCTCAATGGAATTTTCATTTTAAAATGATAACAGATCATAATAAATCTAAACCAGTATTAAAATCAAACATCCTACCAAAACGAGTTCCAACAAAATGTACCAACCAGATCAAAAACAAGTGCCTCCCAAAAATTAGTAAATCCTTATTAATGGCATTAAAATTATTCGAGACGCTACCTAAATTTGTTTCAAGACAAAAAATTGATGCTAGTGCATTGGCAGATTATATTGCTATTGTGAGTGAATCCTACATTTATAATATAAATTTCTAGAACCTTGTGAATGGCATTAGAGTCCAAATCCAAAATGTTTTAAAAGATCGGACTACTTCGAAAGAAAATAATAAAAAGCAACATTTATTTGAAAATAAGGATGGAAAATGACAAATTGCTTACAGAGGAAATGGATGGATATTTTTCTCATAAGGCGCCAGCTCTACTTGGAATAGATGAAATTCATGATAGTTTGAATGGGGTACTTGGAGAATTACTATAAATCGTTGAAGCGTTCATAGTCAGAGGCTCTGATTGGGTTATTAGTCAAATTATTTTTACTGAAATATATTTGTCAAAATATGACCCAGTTAGTCGAAATAGCTATATTTAAAAAGAAATAGAATTTACAAAGGGTGTATAAATGTTAAGAATACGGATAAAAGATGCTTTGAATGGTCAGTTTTGCATAATTATATCTTTCTGAAAAAATATTGCCCGCCTAACTCATTATAAAGAGCATATTACTAAATTAAATTTCATGATATTAAATTTAATTTTCCGCTAAAATATGCAAATTTGAAAGTGTAAATAATGAAATATCTATTAATGTGTTTTGTTGGGACGACGGATTATATCCACCAAAAGCTTCTATTGAAAAAGGAAGAAAAGTAATACTGATTTGCTGCTCATATCAGAAAATAATTTTAAAAAATCAATATGTTTTAGTTACAAATATTTCAAGATTAGTACATACAAGTAGCAAACATGAACAAAAATAAATACATCTGAAGGAGATGTTTGCACAGTTGTAGTTGCAAAGAACGTTTAGAAAAACAGAATACTGAATGTGAAGGAATTGAAACAAAGGGACAACGTACAATACTACTTGTTATGTATGATGTTTATATAATATTGTGAATATTTTGGAAAATTGTAAGTGTTTCTTCACTTTAATATTTGCTTAAATCTTAATGTTATCAGGAAAAACATGTTTAACTAGTGTCCTTGAATTGGGTTGTTTTGATCAATATGTTTTCTCAATTTGAAGGTCAAGGTTGAATTTTGTTTACAAGTAAAATTCCATTAAGATGACACATGTTCTAGAACATTCTGTCATGTGACCAATCTTTATATATACCATGTTTGGTGGACATTTATTCAGTTTTGACATTACCATCAGTCTTGTAAAGAGCTATTACAGTTGTGAAAATTAATTCCAAATTCTAAGAGAGGAATTATTTTAAATATTCATTGGATTATAACAGTGCTCATAAACTTTTGGATTTTTGATTTTTAATTGATGATTTTGGAATTTAACTGAACTTATTCAGATATTTTGGAATACTTCATTTTGACATCAGCACATCAAAGATTACTAGTACATCAGGACTTTGGAGACCATTGGCACATAATAACATTCAAGGACACAGCCGTGAATTCGGAACATTCTATATTTAGGACTTGTGATTAGAACAATCATTCTTATTGGATTATTAGGATTTCAAAACACATTACTGTAAGTGACTTTTTGATTTTTCATTTTAATTATCTAGTAATAAATTGTTTGTTGATTTTTTACATGATTTGTTGGTTTCACTTTCTTTCTGTTACATTTTTCTTAGACCATAGAGTCGTAACATACTATAAAAATATATAAAAAGCAGATTAAGGTGCCATTTGTAATTTATGCTGATTTTGAAACAATAATAGACAAGTTAAAATTAATAAAGAGGTCAATACAGAGCACGTTACAGAACAAACCCTATGCAGTTTTTCATATATTGTTGTTAGATGTGATAGATAAGTAATTAATAGAGTATTATATCATGCAGACAATGTTGTTGAAACATTCCTTAATACTTTAAATGATTACATCGTACAAATTAGATATGTTTTCCAAAATTCACCAAGTATAAAAATGTAAGGCGAGGTAAAAACTAACTTTAAAGATGTAACTGTTTGCCATATTTGTGATAAACATCATATAATGATAAAGTTAGAGATCATTACCGTAATAATGGTAAATTTCGTGGCGAGGCACATGAGTCCTGTAATTTACAACGTAACATATTCCATAATAAAACTAAAATTCCAGTAGTTTTCCATAATTTGAGGGGATATGATGGTCATTTAATAATGTCTGGTATTGGAAACGGAAAATAACATGAATACAAAGTAATATGAAAAAGATATGGCATTTTGAATTGGGCAGTTATAATTTATTGATTCTTGACGATTTCATAATAACATTTTGGATAAAATTACATCTAATCTGTCTAAAGGGGATAATTTTTTAATACCAATTCAATTTACTGATAAAGATAAAATTAAGGTATTAACTAAAAAGGGCTCTTATCCATATGATTATGTTGAGAGGTTTTAAAAATTTAAGGACACTAAACTGCCAGAAAAGGAATCATTTTATTCATTACTAAATAAATCTGGAATACCATGCAAATAAAGTTTGGAAAACATAAAAAAATAACTTGGTTGAATATCACGATACATATTTAAAAACTGGTGTTCCGTTAAGTACTGATGTTTTTGAAAATTCTAGAAATATGGCACTCAAAAATATGGTTTAGATTATGACCATTATGTCAGTAGGCCAGAAATGTAATGGGATGCATTACTTAAAATAACAAAAGCTAATCTAGAACTATTAACTGATCAATATTAGCATAAATATGTATTAAACCTAATAATCACATGGTTGGAGGTTATGATAAAAGTAAATCTAAAACATGTATTATGAGTTAAGATACGGAACAATTTGTATGACGAGCAATAATGCAATCTTTATCAATTTCTGAATTTAAATGGAGTTCACGATATAAATTACCTGATTATATCCCAGATGATTTTAGAAAGGGTTATATATTATAGGTTAATTTAAATTACCCTGAAAATATGCATGATTCACATACCTGTCATCCATTAGCACCTGAAACATTAAAAGTTAAAAAAGAATGGTTCAACAACAATCAGTTTAAATTAGCAAAAGGCTTAGATAGGACATGTATTGATTGTAATAAATTAATTCTACGTTGAATGATATATAGTAAATACATAGCTCATTACAGACATTTAAAATTATACAATAGTCTAGGTATGAAAATGATAAAGGTTCATAGAGTATTACAGTTTAATCAGGAACAATGGATGTCCCCATACATTTAATTAAATACTATGTTATATCACAATCAAAGAATGCATCTGAGAAAGAATTCTTTAAGTTAATAAATAGCTGGCATGTTGGGAAAACTATGGAAAATTTAAGAAATAGGGTTAATAATGATTTAGGTAGGCCATGTAAAACTGATCAAATGAAACAAAATAAAAACTAATACCAGACCTTGTATTTGTGTCAAGAAAAATATATAATGACCAAGTGGTAGCAGTTAAATCAAAATTAGTAATAAACATACTGGTTTATATAGGAACATCAGTATTAGATGTATCGAAATTAACTATGTATTACTTTTATTATAATATCTGCATATGGAAAAAACTTAGAATTATTATATACGGACACTGAGTGTCTTTTATTTGAGTTTAAAACAGCAAATACGTATGATCATATGAAAAAGAATAAAACACTTTGATAAAAGTGATTATCCAAGACATCACCGCAAAACAAGTCTGACTCAGCGATGCAGCACACAGGATTTTTAACATTGTTGACATAGCATGGCACATAACTTTGAGGAGAAGTGAACGGTAGCGAGTCAGATTTCTTCGGCAACAAATAATCTCTATGCCCGAAAGGTAATGTAGTTTACATTCATTGCTTTTGCTCACAAAATGCATTTGCTTTTTATTCGGAAGAGAACTCTGTTTGTTTTGGCACTGTTTCGTTGTTTCCCACTGATGTCCTGAAATTATTCTGTGAAGTTTATCACGTGAGGGACTCAGCGTTGATTTGAAGGCATCAGAGTACCTCTTGCATGTAGAGATATGGGGACAATCTTTAGATTTATTTGTTGGAGCTCCTGTTGGAATCGATCTAGGTGGTTGAGAGGGGGCTAGTGCATTGTTCATTGCGGCTGATGCGCTATTGTAAGCGACGATGAGGTTGACAACCCGGGCTTGTATTTCGGTAAGGTGGGGATGATCTATCACAGTTAGTCTCAGCTCTGTATTGTTACAAACTGTTACATGTGTCTTGGCCAGTAGCCACTACAGGCTCAGATGGGTTGTTGTTCTTGAACGGATTTGTTGTAATTTGATCACTGGCTACCATCGTGTTGTGTCAAGGAGATCTTTACCTTAGAAAAGAAATAAGTTATATTTTCATTCGCGATAGCCTATATTATTAATAAAACGTAAGCATGTGAAACATAAATAACTCTTGGAGGATATTTTCCAAGTGTTTTGCTACCGGGAACAAATCCTAGCATAAAATAAAACAAACCAAGCGGAATTTAAAGAACCCCGTGGAATGGGATCATCTGTCGTTCTAATTGTGTACAATGATCATTATCTCCCGAGACCTTAAGAGAGAGTCATGAAATATTGTGACACATGGTGCAACTTCAAAAGGATATGTTGAGGCACGACGTTATGGACACTTGACGCATTTAATCACTTGCGCATTATCAGAGCGTCAAGAACGAGGGCAAGACGTTACACAGACTATTTAAATAGCTACGGATTGTTGTAAAGGTATGATGTTACACCAGATGTGTTGGTCAATTTATCGTATACATTAGGAAACTGATTCTTCGTTCCCTTCCTTGCCAACGCATGCGCGAAATAGCGGAAAATAATGGCGATAACTAGAGGTAATTCAGGTGCTATTGGTTTGAAACTTTTTATGGATAGGTTTCAATTAAATCACAAGTATGCATTTTTGTTTCTAGATTGCTCGCTATAATGGAAGGGCCTACAACGCCGCGAGCTGCTGAGTTTGCTATAAATAAATAAATAGTTTTTTTCAAACACATTTTTATAAAATGGAATTCAGTGTTTGTTAAACACATATCCCCGGTACTTATTGTTTTGATCCCGTTCCTAAGTTTCAGTCTCTTGGGTAAGTACCTTAAGGCAAGGACAGACCTGTGGCCAATGTCAGTTGCATACAAGGGGTATTAAAACAGTTCCTAATATTAGTGAGCTGTGCAACAAAGTTCTTTACTAGTGAACAATATGTCAGTACATCCCCTCAAAGTACACACCAAGCACCTCTACACAATTTTTCGGTCTGAATATCCAAGTACTAAATGCCATTTTGTATTCATTTTTTTTTTTTGGGGGGGGGGGGTATGTTGTTTTGTACACTGGAAAACTGCACTTCCGACCGCATGTCGGCTTTCAAATCATCTGCCCTTCAGCGAATCTTCGATAACAGGATTCAGGCAAAAATGACTTAGAGCTAAATCAGGTCTGTATAGAGTTTCTTCAGGAAGTCTGTCACGACGGCGGATTCCTGCACGTGTGCGTTGCCACGATGTAGAGGAATACCTCGGTTACCGGTGCGCGGACGGGTGGCTCGGTAGTGTTCCACAACTTTTGGCAACACTTTGGAGGCATACAAAAGTTCCAATTACGCTAGCAGAGTCAGGCACATGCACCTGGACGACCGGGCCTTAAGCATAGAAACATAATGCGTGTTCAACTCTCTTGAAAGTCAGACTACGTTGAGCAATTGTTTGTCTCTGCTTGTTTTCTCCGATCCGAACTATATGATTTAATCTTGAGTCGGTTTCAAAAAAAGTAAATCTATGTGTATTCCCCTCTGACAATCTGATTCAAGCATTTATGGTCACTCTTTTCATATTAGGCAATTTCAACCCGAATCTGCTTTCAATCAGCCGTCAACAAATGCGGGAACCATCATGCCCTAACCTTTCAGAACTTCAAAAGATACATTAAAAACAGCTGACGAATTATTGCCCATGATAATAGAAATATATCCATCTGTGTATCGAGCATCTTCGTCAATTGCCCCCTTCTCAACAGCCACAGAACGCTCACCAATCGCAGACAGTGGTCTACCATGTGGGTCATCTTCCACGGATTCGCGAACACCTTTAAAACAATAAAACCATCTCAAAGTAGTAGGATGTGACAGAAAATTGCATCAGTAAACTGTGTCCCAGTCAGCATTGATATCAATCAGAGAGTACCGTAAGAGAGCCCGAATTTTACAGCATGATCTTTGGATAGTAGGAGAATGGTTCTTCTTCTCCGACATTTTTACGTCACTGTCATTTAACTACTTTACGTGCAGCTGCAGATCATTTTATAGAACGTTATTTTGTCTATCGATCGGCATTACATTTATTGATAGATTCAAAGAAATCAAAAAGTTTGAAAAAAAAATATTCAGAACCTTTTAAATACCCCTCGTATCACAATTACACTTTTTGAACTATCGCTGACCTAAGTTTCTAATCATTCTCTTTAAATGTATCTGAGAGTTCAAATAAAACGGTGTATACTGATGGACTGTCTAACAAAGTGTCACCACCCCTCTTTAAAAGCGTTGAATGAACTTACACTTGTTCACTGTGTTTAGTTCCAATCCATGAAATCGTCTGTCTGCTGAAGCGATAAACGAGACGATAGGACTAATCGACTTAAGTGACCTACCTACAAGGATAACACTATATGAATCTTCGATAGTACTTTGTATATTGCAGGAGCATGAAAGGGGTCATTTATAGCATACATTTATTTAGAGAAGTGTAAACGTTTCCCACATGGATCTTTGTTTTATTTTCCTACTTACATATTGAAACAAAAGGTATCATTTGAAAACAGCTACGAATCAGCAAATTATATTTAAACGGTCTCACAAAGTATTAACGTATTAACTTTACGCTTCTCGTTTCAAGCTTGGTTTGGCTCCTGTTGCTTTGGTTTGTCGAAAACAACACTACAGTAACTGTTTAGCTCATGCAACAGTTTATCCCGCTAGTAAAGATTTTATGGTTGATATCAGTCTATAGAGCCTACTAGACAAAGAATATATCTATATATATATATATATATATATATATATATATATATATATATATATATATATATATATATATATATCCAATTTTATCATACGTATCATAGGCGACAGACAGTGGGCCGTAGACGTAGCACGACGCGTACGGAAGGACAAAAATCACGAGCAGACCACGACATTAAAAATGATTCTGAACTGAAACTCAGATTCAGTCCAGAATGGTGACATTTGATTGGTAAAGGAATTTACATTAGTTAAAGAAAAACGTAAAGATTTTGCTGAGATAAAGAACAAAATATTAGCATATTCCTACGCGTGTATGATCGTGTTTACCTGTGTGAAACAACAATGGGAATATATCTTAGATCACGTGTCTGCTGTCCTCATCACACAACCTTCTACTGCGATCATAATGCACACAAACTGGCAAAACTCCCCGACTTTCATCATCACTTGACGATTCTGTCATAATAATCAAAATAGACATTCACTGCAACATATTTACATCCCACACGTGCAGCGGTTTGAAGTTAGTGTTCCGCAAACGGGGACACTTTTGCACAGATTGACCTTTTTTATAGATACAGATTCTTGTCCGGTTTCGAGTCGAACAATACGTTGTTGTACTTGTTATTATATTTTAAAATTCACCCTGTCGTTATTATTTACGAAAGGAAAAACAATTCGAGTTAAAAGTTGAATCGAGGACTATATCATTATTTGTTAATATGTCCCTGGATAAGAGTGAACTTTTATTTTACCTGTTCACATGTGTATTATTGCGGAAGCTATCTTCAGTATATTTTCCTTCAAACATACCTATCGTGTGGCTTCGTGTGAGATCTTTGCAATACGAATGCCTAATAAAATGTTTCATCGATTCCTATTACCGATAGAAGATCCTTCGGTAAAACATTGTAGAACAGAAACTAGAAAGACGTCTCTCTCTCTCTCTCTCTCTCTCTCTCTCTCTCTGAGATTTTTTTCTAGACATCTTTCTGCAACTGTTCAAGCTAAGATTATATTGAAAACTTAAAATAATATAATTTAACATTACTTTATAAACAGACTCCGATGCAGGAGGTGTGTCTCAACCATCCAATGAAAAAGTCCATGTGTATTACAAACGTGACATTACCTTATCATCATAATGACGAAAGATATTATCTCATTTCGTCAGCCAATTACATCACTTTTCCGACTTTGGGGAAAGCCTTGTTTTTAGCGTTACAAGTAAAATTGAGGTTTTATTTGTTTGTTTCTTTACCTGATTTAAGTATGGCGGAGATCTCATGACGCCAGATTATCTTCACTTCACAATATGGACGCAGTGTATTGCATTGATAGTCTCGTCCACTGTTCGTTGAACACTGCTGTTTTGAACGTCATTTAACGCTTACGCCAAATTTAATTTAGTAGTGTACATCTTACATTTAACTCTCTATCTTAAAGTGAGAACATTTTAAATGCGTGTTTTGTTGCTTTAAAGTTGCATCAGCATTCACAATATGCCATTTTGACTTCGACCCTCAGTTCCGTCCAGGAATGTGAGAAAAAAGAATCCTACATAACGCGTCGGTGTTGGATGTCAAAATTTCACAAAGTCTGACCTTTTGGCAAACGTTTTGTATCCTACATCAATACATATAAAGGACTCTCTTATTATTTGATACGGTAAGGGATAATAAGGAAGAGAGTTTGTTGGTGATCGATCTCGCTAAATTCCATGAACCGAAAAGAAAATACAATTAAAAGATGCATGCATGTTTGGTTTTGTATTATGCTTTATACATGTTTATATTTTGTTGCATATTTCATGTATGTATGCATATATGTACGTAGGTAACCACAACAGTTGGATGGATGTAAACCTGTTATTTCAATTCAAAGTTGCTACAATATGCAGAGTGATGCTTGCTAATTTCGTAAAGTTTGTATTTATTTTCTGTTCTTTTTATAATTGGCAATTTTATCGATGAGACCTATAATGTCAAACGTCAACAACATCTCAAATTTCTAGGTAGTTTGCGAATATGTTAGTTCATTCTAAGGTGAGAGAGTCAATTACTTTACCTGTAAGTTTTTCACATAGTTCCTATGAAACCCGAAGAATTGTCAGCGCAGGCAGTACTATGCTTTACGTTTCCATTTTAGCCCGAATCTTTTATCCTCAAACTAAAACTTAAAAAGCGTTTACCAGATTCCGAAATATTCGTACTGAGTACCTTTTTGTACTCTTACTGGAGTGCCGTCTTCCCACAATAAGGTAAATCCCAGTCTTATAAAGCTGATAAACGGCTAAGAGGGGATTGCAATTTTTTGGCTTTTTTGTGTACATGGTGCTATTTGAGAAATGTATTAAAATAAACAATTGTTAGCGCTAAATGAAGGTAGAAATTATGATGAAATATCTACAACAAATACTTTATTTATAAATTCATGCGAATAAGAATGACATAACAACAATTATAAAGCCAGGTGTTCGAATGCATACGAGCAAATAAATGCAGCTTAAACACAAGTAGTTTTTAAAATAAAGAAGACAAACTTTTGTAACATTTAAAATCAGCAAGAAAATTTGCTGAACTCAATCTTTTTGATGACGTCAAGAATTTGTACAGCTTAAAGACACCTTTTAACGACTTGTCCGTATAATTTGTATCATCTGTAATAATTTACTGCGTCATTATGTCATACTGTGTGAGGCATCTTGATGAAAAGGTCAGTAGGTGAAGATGTCTCCGTAATACACAATTTCCTTGCTTATTTGCATATTTGAATGCGTGTATTTCATTTTCCTCATGGACGTGAATAAATCTATCAAAGGATCGTATATAAGACATAAAAGGGTTTAAAATACTAATACTAATATATTAAAATTTTCAAAAAAGTCATTTCACTTTCTAAGTTGATACAATATTCTGAAGAACGGTTATCAATTAATTCATTGTTATCTTTAGGTACAATGATCCAAGATATTATACTTTTTTCCCTTTTAGAGTAGTTTAGTTCTGCTCGGTTGTCTTTGTTCTTTGTTGTTTCCTTTTGTTATTCAACTATTTTAATCCCATTAAACTTACTTTTCTTAGATCCCAAGACTATCATGACGATATATTGAATTGTACCTTGATGTTGATGTCTTACTGTATTTCCAGGAACTCTTTCCATACATTTTACACACAAACCAAGCAAGCAAGTAACCAATCGACCATGGTCTAATCAACCAACTATACCAACCAACCAACAAACGTTTGCAAAGATGCAAAAAGGCAGTTAAAAAGCACAAGGAAAAAAACAAACTAAAATGAAATTAACGATCATCCAATTCATTTTCAACAATTTGCCTTAGATGAGTTATCTGAGAGTCTGTCAGAGAATCATATGAACTTATAAAACGAAAAATCCGATTCAAGGCAGATAACTCTCGTTGCTTTCTCACAGATGCCAGATTTTTATTGTATAATATTCTGGAGTCTAGTTGCCTGGAGTTTGGGTCCTTCACGTAGAAAATTACTATTTTTCCTAAAATTGAAAAGTTAAGTATTAGTTCTGAAATGATAACTTTCAAAGTCAACAATATAACTGCTCTCAATAATTGTTTTGTACTTTAAAGTTAGTATTCTTATCTTGGATATATTTTGGACTACTTAACAAGATTATTGACAGCATCACAATATAATCTTTATGTGTATTTTTTATCAGAATTGTTACATCTGCATTTACATCTCCATTCCATCATTTATACAAATCTTTTCTAATTACACACTAATTTTCTGACTGATGATAGCTAAATCTTTGTGAATGGTGTATTGCTTTGAAATGATTTTAATTTTTCTATTCTTGATACATACACTCTTCAAGGAAATAAAAAAATTCTAAGTATATTGTTAATAAATTTACATAAATAAGTACGACATTCTTTACAACAGAACAAGCCTCTGCGCTGTAGTATGTGCGAATGGGTACTGTTCTAGACACGTTGTTCTAAAGTAAAGATCTGATATCGCCCCATCTTAATATTACTGATTTACGTCAGCAAAGCTGAAAATGCAGCAGTGGTTGATTTATATTTCTTTTAAAGGGGTTCAAGTTTAAATTCGGTGTTTTGCTCTGCATACAATAGCCTTTTAACACTAACATGTGGTGTTTTTTTAAATTTTGTATTGGAGAAAGAGGGGGTGTCGATGTAGTCCAAGCTCCTGAACCCTTCTCAAAATCTGCACTTGCTTAATATAGTAATCGTATTTCAAACGAACATTTGGATAATTATAAGCAAAAGTAGCCAAAAGTGTAATTGACCATTGAATAGTCATGACATAAAATGTCATGCGTCTCGGTCTTGATATTGTGAACTATTACCCTCGGAGATTTAATAGTTCATCTAATCATAAAGCACGTTACATTCACAACTCTTATAGTTTTTGTTTTATGCGGACCAATGCTTTAAACAAAATGTCCAAAAGTTGTTATTTGACCTCTAGGTTTGGGTAACATTTAAGTTATATTTGATTCAACTTTTAATAAAAATTATATTGTCAGAATGATTTTAGTCTCTTTTTCTTTTCTTACGTTGTTTCTTCTGTTCAACATATCAGCCTTTAGCGCAAATGTCATGATTCTCCACCATGCAGAAGCGGAGTTTTTCTTTTCTGGCTTACATGCCAAAGCTATGGAGCATCCGTAGTTTAGAAATATAATGTAAACATGTATCAACAAACTATAAGGCACAATTCCTTCATAAGAAACCGAATGCCAAGGAAGAAATTAAGCAAGCACTAAAGAACGAAATAAAAGAAAGATGGAAGAAGGAAATTAAAAAGGAAGAAAAAGACAACAGAAATAAAATTCATCTGAAGATTTATACCTACCGCTCATTTTCTGTATGGCCTGAACTGTGGTCAGCCGGAGGTCACCAAGTCCTAAAGTAGGGTCCTCAAGGATCACGTTTCTAATGGAAACATTCAATGAATTAATCTTACGTATATTTGCAAGTTTGCTACTGTGGATTAGGAATACACAGAGACTAAAACATTGCCCAAGTTAATTTAACTTTTAGCTATTCCTTTTGATATTAAGTCCTCGAAAAGTTATTTGTAAGTAATATTCTAATAGATGGCTGGAAGAACATTTTTAACTATGAATCAAAGAGAGAGAGAGAGAGAGAGAGAGAGCGAGAGAGAGAGAGAGAGAGAGTCCGAATGGGGACACAAAGAAATGAATAAAGAAAGATTGATGAACATGTACGTAAAGAAGATAAAAGTTGCATTTAATATTATTATTATTAGTAGTAGTAGTAGTAGTAATACAATTGCTAGTATGGTCATAATAATTATTAACACAAAACTCGACCTGAAAATTCTCTAGTTTTCGACTGGTGTGAAAAGTAAAGCCAGGAAGTGTTCCAGAAAGAATCGTTGAAGCATTTCACTGAATATAAACACAGGCTTTTTTACATACCGCTCATTGAAGTCTACAAACAAAAAGTAGAGGACGACTGGAGGTATTTTCAAGATGTCTTCATGTCTCCGTATGATGGATTCCACAAGTCCCAGATTTAGCTCTTGAATAACAGAATGGGTCATGCGCATGTGCAGTGGGTGAGTCTCCTCATAGAAACTAATGATACAGAGATTCCTTTCTAAACGAGGATGAGCTAGAATTTGGCTCAGGATTCTTCCGGATGTCTGCAAGGGAAAGAAAACAGTATAAGTTGCTGAGTAATACCATTACTTTGAGTACACCATCTTTCAGCAATTTAGAACTGAAATAGTTAGATTAGATAAATGACAGGAAAAGTTGATGCTATTCATATCATATGTTATTCTTATTGCAGAAACAATACTACTACTACTACTACTGATGCTATTACTACTGTCTGACCTATGTAAAAGGCTTCACATTTCACACACATCAATGCATACATGACATGTTTTGAATTTCAATCAATGTCACGTTTAGCTTTAAATATCGCACCATTTTAAACTTTAGTCGAGTTTTCTTCTATTATATTAGAACATGTTTTACATCTACTCGTGCAACATTTGGTTAACGGAGACCCTCTGTCAATGAAGTTCAGTTTTAGACTTGGTAAGAATTTGTTTCCAGTTTTTGGGTTGTCTTTTACTATTAATAATTTTCATTCTTTCCAAAACATGTATAATGTTATCACTACATGGAAGTAAATATTCACATGTTCGCACCATCGAGAAGATATTAGTGCTCCGTTGGTTATCAGTTGTAACTGAAATGGAATTACCCTGATCACTATTATAGTGCCCCAACCTAGGCCATGATGCAATTTTGAAGATATCAGGTGTAGAACTAGAAAGTTTTTCAGCCTATGTTATGTATCTGTCAACGGAGAGTGGAATACAATTGCAATTGTAATGGCATCAGATAACTATACTGAAGCTAATCATGAACATACTTGGACAAAGATGGAGAGACAAATTCTTTTAGAGAGTACAAATAGTCCTGGTTAAGATCGTACATTGTATTTTTTATCTTAACAACCTCTATGGCTAGGTTATGAGCCAATACCGGACGGTTAGAAACAAAACAATAAAAAAGCAAAAAAACTATTAAAAAAAAACAAAAACCAAATACAAAACAGACGGGAAACCAGTTAAGTAAGTAGATGGGTAGAAGAAAATTTATTTTAAATACCAAATGATTATGAAATTTATTGCATTCTACAAGAGGATTTTATATGTTAAGTTAGTTTAATGGATATTTCAAGACTAGGATTTAATTCCAGAGAAATGAATTCCATATGAAAAGAATTTAAGAGTTAGAGAAGATGTCGATAACTTATTGCAAGGTACAAAAACCAACCGTACCAAAACTGTAATGTATATTACACCCCCACACCACCCTCCACCACATGAAAAAAAGCAAAAGTTATTCGCTACAAAAATTAAAAGCTTTTACATACATTTTAGGGTTAAAACAAAATCAAAGAAAACTATTTATTTTGTTTAACATCAGACTTGTCTTCACACCTACAGTTAGCAGATTATAAATTTTTTTAAAGAAACAAGCAATAAAGTTTTAACAAATAGCAAATAACAGTGCCATTGGTAAACAAAATCAGAATTAAGGGAAAGGAAGAACATTTAAAATGTGTGCATAGAAAAGTACATTTCTTTTAAGATCATAAGATCCTTCATTTGCCAGGAGAGTAATTAGTGATGATGAATTAGTACTGTATAAAAAAGAAACAAAAACAAGAAAATAAAACTTGCCACGTGTGGATTTAGGGTTGGAATTATGTAAATATTTTCTGTTTGTTTTATATGAATTTTACTGCAAAATGTTGAACAAGAGGATCATAAACATCATATACCCGCCCTTTGTTTAATAGTTCCCGATCTATGCGCTTAACACTCTAAACTAACTTGCAACAACCAATATTTTCCTTGTAGACTTATCATGACTGTGATCTTTGACCTTTACACCCACTACTGCAAAATGTTGAACAAGAGGATCATAAACATCATATACCCGCCCTTTGTTTAATAGTTCCCGATCTATGCGCTTAACACTCTAAACTAACTTGCAACAACCAATATTTTCCTTGTAGACTTATCATGACTGTGATCTTTGACCTTTACACCCACTAATCTTTAGGTTTCTTTATTACCATTAGTCCTTAATGCAAACCATCCCCGGAGCTTCATCAAGGAACCTACACTGGAAACAAAATCTATTATAGAAAATCGTTTTTGTTTAAGCCACAGTGACCTTGACCTCTGTCCCCAAAATCAATAGATCTTTTCAATAAATCATATGTGATGAGATCATTTGCTATGAAGAGTGTTTATATAGCTCGTTTGTTCTTGCTACAGAGGACCAAAACAAACTTAATATTTTCATGCAGATATTTTATGGCAGAGTTGTACTTTTACACAATAAGTAATAGTGATATTTGGAAATGTCTACCACTAAAAGATAGATTGTTTGTGTTAGATTATCAAGTCATCTAAATTCTCAAAGTCATCAATCATAAACAAAGTATTTAAACTTTGATAGACATCAATCAGTAGCACTAGCATCTTTCCAAATGTATCTTCAGGTGCTATCGCTATCACCTTTTCATCCTTGAATGAACAGACAATTTGGACAGGTAATAACGATATATCCAAAAAAGCATTTACATTCCGTTTCTAGCAGATCTAGTGCAAACTTAATCTTTACATAACTATTCACTCCAGAAGTTATCCTGCTATGGGTTTTTTAAAGGTACAATTTAGCAATACATGCAACATAATTGATTACAGCTAATTGCCTTGAATGTTTAGCTGAGCACCTAAAACGAAATATATAATCTTGTGAGCATCTACAGTTTATTCTCTGTTGATTTTAGGGTGAATATTTGTTTTGGAGCTTAAACTAATTTACGACCACTACAATGCATTTCTCAGATCAAGCCGGGTGGAATTGTTACCTGTGCGAAAACTGTAAGCACTTATGTTACTGTATTCTATTAGCTTGTATTGCTCATCAAATAAACACTTTGTATCAGCTGAAAACCCTGGGAATAAACAATATTTGGCAGAGCTTTCATAGTCATTCCGATTTTGTTTTCTATCAGTAAATTAGATATCTTTCCTGGATCACGTGCTCAACTCTCTTTGCAAAACATCAAAACTCCCTTGAAAATCACTCGCGTAGAATCGAGTTGAAGATTCCTTACAGTTGATTTGGCTAGCATGTTAAAATATTCTGTCCAAAGTGATGAACTCATAAAAGAAAGCAGCTCCAATTATGTATTGCCATCAAATGATTGTGTAATTGATTCCGAAGTAATCATACGGTACTGGCTTAGCAAAATCGATTTCTTTCTCGGGAAGTGAAGCTATTGTAATATAGCTCCCCATTTGTATAGGAACTATTATAAGCAACCAAAAATTAGTTTTTTTCTGTTCAATTAAAATCCTGTTTTACTGTCACTTAGTGATTATATCCTGTAGGTGTTATATTTTTTTTCATTAAGCATCTTTTACTTCATTGTCTCCCCGGCCTCTATAAGGCTGCATACACTTCCTTTATGTCCACTTTTTGACAAATTGGCCTTCATTATTGTTTATTTTCTTTCTTTCTGGTTGCGTTGTTTCCTAACTCTTTGTACATGCTGTACTTTTTCTGATAAAACGAAAGAAAAAAGAATTCCTCTTGGTATATGATTATCACTTATTGCTTTGCTTATCGTGTCGCCGATACGGTTGAATCTACTCATCGCAGATGTTACGATTTCATAACGTTTTAAAACTCGGTTGTAGAGAAACAGCTCTTTTAAAGCTTTCACAATAATACCTGTCAGTTTTGTACAAGCACTAGCAGAAGCCATAGTAACGATTACGCCTATAATTATTCCCACTAAACCCAGTCCAGCTGCAAAAAATATATACAGACCGAATCTGTTTCCATCCGTTCGTCGACCCAAATTAAACTCTGCATGCTACTTTATATTTATTACTCACTTCTCTATAGTGGTCAACCTCCCTGACCAAATCATTTTAATCTCGTTAATTTTTCAACCTGTAAGATATAACGATGGAGCGCATTGTCATTTTTTCACCCATTTACCTTCCAAAAAGTAAAGATTTGCAATAATATATATATATATATATATATATATATATATATATATATATGAAAGAAATATTATTGGACATTGCAGTAATAGTCAATTTGATTGACTGTGTAAATCTTGTGCGTTGCTTAGGCTTCAAGTTAGTACTTTGTATATTGCAGGAGCATGAAAGGGGTCATTTATAGCATACATTTATTTAGAGAAGTGCAAACGTTTCCCACATGGATCTTTGTCCACCAAAATTAAAACTCTGCATGCTACTTTATATTTATTACTCACGTCTCTATAGTGGTCAACCTCCCCAAACACACACCATTACCACCAACAGCAAAGTCTAATTTTACATATGCTTTACATATAGTTCTTTAATTTTTTCATAATGATATCCTCTGTGTTGCAACCTTGCCCTCCGAAATTAATAGCGCCATTATTTTATCTTTTTAGAAGAGTCATGAACAGTGGAAACATAATGTAATAGATGTGTCTGTTGTCAGATAACATAATAGATTGATCCATACTTTTGATTCGTGTTTTCCTCTTGCTTGCAGCAACCGGAGTCATGTCTATCGAACTCGGAGGGGGATTTTTGTGTTAATCAATTAACTTTGGTAAAACGACAAACAATGTTATGGTTTCATTGTTAATGAAATACTTTCACATTCTAGTTTGTGAGCTTATGCTAAACCTTTCAATTACAGATTATTTTCTTCTGAGTAAGTTGAAAAGAAAGTATTAACTGTATTCTTGTTGCAACATATCATTAACTTTCTTGTTGGAAAAGCTCGTTTTCTTCATCAAACTGTATGTTGTCAGGTTTTATCTCTTTGAAACATTTCTTTACAAGCACTCTGCATGTTATCTCCCTTGCTAGTTTCACTTTCTAAGCATAAGAGTACTTTGAAAAAAGTATCTATCACCGTCAATATGCAATCCTTTTCAGCGCTTACATTTCGACTATATTTGCTTGTTATTGGTCATACACATGATAAACATAAACTCTTTTTAGGAAAATGCTATTCTCGCTTGCTTGTGCAACTTGTCGATAGATTGTTAAGTTTAGCATTCTTTCAATTCAGTGTATTTTCTTTTCTTTTGGGCCTCTTTAATTTGTTCCCATAATTGATTGATATTTGTGTTGCAACTAGACTTTCAGGATTGAAGTAAAAATGTCTTAAATATTATTCATTTGTCTTGCTTTTTAAAGTCCACATTTAGTGGGGCCATTATAAGTACACTTGCCTTTGACCTCTGACATCTGTCATTTAAAACGCTATAAAACATATCAAGAGAATACTTTATGCTTGATAAACTGTTTTTATTTGTAATCAACAAGGCAACAAGACAACCGTGTAGAATATGTACTTTTATTTTTATGAATTTGTAAAGTTTCTTCAATTCTTTCAAACGTGTGAATGATTTCAGTTTTATGTCAAACTTGGACATTCCTATGGATGCTTCTAAAACAGCTATTTCATATACTGAATCATCATATATTGTTTAAAATCTAGCTTTGTTTTTTTCTGAATCTTTGTTGATTGACCTTTGAAGTTTAGTAGAATTTCAAGCTGTATTGTAAATTTAACCCAATACAAATGTGCGTATTTGCAAAATTCAAATACGTAATTGTATTCCTTCTTCATATTGCATTGTTTTAACCATGTTGCAATCAAAACTGATACTGCTTACTTCGATGTAATCATCATTAAATGTGATCTGCAAATCTGTATCTTTTCTATAACATAGGAGGATATATTTTGATGCTTGAAACCATCAATGTAACGCTTTTAAATCTCCTTGATATTATTCTGTAAAACAACTAGCTTTGTCCAACTTCTATCCAATCAAAACTTGCAAACGGTCATTATCTGTTGATACTGAGATTGGTGTGTTCATGGTAAACTCGTGAACTGTTAATGTCACTTCTTTGAAAACGTTCAAGTCAATACAACACAGCTTTGTGATATTATTTATGTTTTTTACAACAAATTAAATTATTGCTGTGCTTGCAAGAAATGTTTGACCTTTTAATTTAGTCTTGTCGTATCCCTACATGATTGGGTTCGTCTAACAAATTACTACTCTCAAGAGATGTCAATATGTTTTTTTTTTTAGTGTTGTCGTACCCCACCCCAGTGATTAGTGTCATAACAAATACTACTCACCAGAATTGTCAATGTGATATTTTTATAAAACTGTATTGTTATCGTATTCCCACATGAGTCATTTTAGTAAAACCAATTACCAAAATTAAATAGGTTCGAGTCTGCAGATATCTCCTCTTCTTAACAACTTGAAATGACCAATAACACAAGCCCTCCCAGACAGGCAACACTCAAAATGCAGTTGATCTTTTATTTTAGCAAGATTTGGGAACGGACTATAGCGTATGAGAGAACTGTCGCTGTTGTAGAAAGGTATTATTTTGTCTCAGAGCCTCTGATACCAATACTATTGTCAACAGGAAACGATAGTATTTGAAACGACAACTTTTAACTGGCTTAATGATATGGTTCCAAGAAATAAATGACTAAATCAATTGCTAACTCACTATCAAACTACTAACAAATAAATAAATAAGTAGTTAGCTACTACTTTTATAGCCTAACTTAACAAAACCTAACCTTAGCTAAGGTAAAAAGCCGCCAAGTTATGCCATAAGAATAGCATGCTTCAATGTAACATGATAACTACCAAGGTCCCATGCCAAGTCATTTAATGACCCTGTTAGAGTTATATCTCGACTACCAAATTTTCTCATGCGCAGCGCAATGTTAACCCAATAAAACCATGGAAAAAGACGTTTTGGTTATGCTTGAGAGGAATCACGAATGCAGATGACACAGTGGGTTGTCCATCTATAAAGGACATTTCCCTTTTCCAGTAGCTAGTTTACAAACTCTACGATTGTAACTCGACCCATTCATTACATTTATTTTGCTATCTCTTGTAAGAAAATCTGAGTGCGATTATTTGGCGCTGCTATTTCTCGTCAAGCAAAATTATATTTCATAGGATATGCATAGGACGTGACAGACCTGTATATATATATAGCATCTGAAATCAATCTAGTGCATATGACTTTATTTACAAATAGCGGCTCCAGATCGTCATATTTAGATTTCTTCAAAGATAACAAAAGACACACGGTGACATGGTATAAACACATTCTTGGATTTTTAAGAGAAAAAGAGAAATGTCCGTTTTTATTTGACAACTAACTCAGTCTTTTGCATTCCTGGTCCTTCACATGCAAACCTTGAATGGTCCCTCTCATGGTTGTATTGACATAACATCGCGCTATGCATGGAGAAGATCAATGGATGTTTTGAATAATGCACAAGATTTCAAAGTAATATTCGTAAGATATGAAATGTATTAAATAAATGGAATCAAACATTATTCTAAAGCTACTTCTATGGTTCATTATGGCATATACCACGCATATTTGTTGCATGTATATCCCTCTCCCTCGACCCGATCTTGAAGCGGAGGTCGCAATCCAAATTCCTTTTCATAAATATATTATGCATCATTGTGACATGCCTGCTTGTTTCAATTAGTCAAATGACATTCAAACGTGTCACTGTAACTGCATTTGTAGTTTATTTGACCTTTGTCCCTGTCGTAGATGGTTATAACATGGGCAAACTAAGTATAAAGATTGGTGAATTTCCATTTAGCAGTTTGGGAGGAGATAGAATTACGACGGAAGGATGAACAGACGGACCAACGGACACACAGAGGGTATCACAAAATGTCCCGCTAAAGCGTGAGGATAATTGTAATTTTTAATTCATCAAATATGTCCTTTATCTTTAATACGTTGATACTACTCTTACCGAATATGGTGATGGATTCTGATTTACTCCATTATTCGTTTGTTGATGTTCGATGTCAACATGGACATGTCTGTGGTTGACCCTTGTCGCAACAAGGTAGATAATTACCAGGACAAGTAGAGTTGTATTGATCATGATTACAACTATCATGGACCCTGTAAAATAAAAGCAAAGCTGCACCATTGGATATGAGGACTTACAAGGTTTTATCCAGATGTTTAGGGTTCTCTTCGCTGAAAGTGAATTATGGGGAGTTTATTTTGTAAAGCTAATTCAAAGTTATTTCAAAATCTAAATTCTCCATTTTTGGATACTATACAATATTGCCACTCGTTCTTCTGGTGAATTTTATTAGAGACAAAACAAAAAGTGGTGTAATTTAAAAAGAACATATTAAATGTAAAAATTTAATCCTGTTACACTTGTTTCATAGATGCCTGCTTACAGAAATCTCTCTCTCTCTCTCTCTCTCTCTCTCTCTCTCTCTCTCTCTCTCTCTCTCTCTCTCTCCACAAGATACACACATACATCGATTTTTCTTAATCTAATCAACATCATAAATTGATAGAAAACAAGCGCAATTCTATTTTGACTTTTGTCAACAATAATTGTTCAAATCTAAAGACAATTTATTTCCCATGTACATACCTTTATCAAACATATTCTCCTTCATATATTCTGTTTCCTTGTTCAGTACAGTGGTCTCACTAGCTATATATTTCATATTGTTGCCAAGTTTTTCCTCAGACTGCTTCAGACCAATTAGAATTTCGTTGTGTTGGGACAATTCCTGCGCCACTTCATCATTTTTCTTGTCTTGAGAATGTGACTGTACCGAAATTTCCTGTTTTAAAGTCTGTACATTTGTTTGAAGGTTGGACATTTCCTTCTCCACCTCTGCATTTTTCTTTTCAAGAGATTGTGACTCTTTCCCTATTTCCTCCTTAATGCCGACAACTTTAACATCTATTTCAGCTTTCAACTTCTGAACCTCGTCTTGCAAAACTTTCTTCGTCTCATCGTTACGGACATCTATTTGACCCAGCAAATCAGTTCTAATTGCTCTGACAAGATTATCTAAAACTTCTTTTCTAACAGGGTCATCAATGTCACTTTTAAAAACTACCAATTCTAATTCCTTTATTTTTGTCTCAATACCTTCGAGACGAGAGTTGATTTGTTTTATCTCCTGCACGCTAGACTCAACACTAGACAAACGTTCGTAAACCTGTTCTTTGAATTCGTATGATTTATGAAATTTTTCGACATTTTCAGGTGCATGGTGCAGCCTAGGATAAAGCTGGGTATATAAAGCTATGACGATAGCAATAACTGCAACAATAAGTGAAAGACTATCACAATGCCTGCAAATGAAGAAAAAATGATTTTTTGGTACATACTAACATACCATCTGCACTTTATTTAATAAGTCATCGGAATCCTTTTAACATCTATGTATCTATCTATCTATGTTTAGAATCCCAAAAAAAGTATCTGCGTGTGTGCTTGAATAGAGAATAAATATATCTGCACACATTTCAAAAAGCTGCACACCAGTCTTCAGATTTATATTTTTATATGAGATGTACGATTTACTTGGAACTTATTGAAAAAGGTTATATGCATTATTATTGCCGAATGGTATTATCTGAACCTGAAACTAACGTCTGAAGGTTTAAAAACTATATCTTGGAAACGCCCATACACAATGTGTCCCGCAAACAAATGTTTGGAGATTTCATTAAACCGAATATACCTTGGTAATATTAATTCACTGGTAAATGAATAAATTATGTTTATTTCTCTGCATATGAATAAAATAGCGTTTGCCTCAACTATGAAAGAGCATCTCTAAAGTATTTAAACCTGTCTTTCTAAGTAAAATAGGAGCAGACTGCAGCTTCTAAAATATATACTAAAATATATGTATTACTGAGAAAAGCTTTCCTTCAAGTATCCATTCACTTGAGCAATTATGAATTGTAAATATGTGTACTTGGGTATTCGTGCTTGTAGGAAATCCATGGTGTTACCTGTATGTGAGTATCCCCCACTAACTGTCTTTACAACAAATGCACAATAACAATGTGACAGTGTGATTATAAATAGGAAAGCCTCGAAGACAATGGCAGAAGACACGTGGACTTAGGGAATAAATATTTGAACAAAAACAAATTCCTACTGGAGTAGGCTCCTTCACCAATCTTCAACTGTGTCTAGCAAATTATATAAGTTATATGCTCTTTTACATTTATATAACGAAACCCCTCCCCCCCCAAAAAAAAAAAATCAAAAAGCAAAAAAAAAAAAAAAAAAAAAAAAAAAAAAACACAAAAACAACAAGAACGACAAAAAAATTTTATATTCCCAGTAACAGTTCATTCACCGTGCACATTTTTTTTACATCATATGTACAGATCTCGTATATTGAGAAAGATAAAGGTAGATAACTCGTATAACCTTATGGTATCACCTATTCTGAGAACGTTTAGAGTCAGTCGTTATGTTTCATACATAATTTAATGCATTTCACACACAAAGAGCATTTATTTTTGTCATTATTATAGTTCAAGTAAACTACGACTCAAAACGTTTTTTTTTTTTTTAATTGATCCTTTGCTCTGTAGTGAGATACAATAAATGCGAGAGAGTTCAACAGCAGTTTTTCACGTTTCATTACATAGCGTAAAATACAGCTGCGTTGGTATTGGGATTTTGAAAAGCGCACTACTTTGTCTATAATAAACAACAGTAAGCTATGTGTACGGTTTATTATTATTATTATTATTATTATTATTATTATTCGGATATATAAAGTTATGTTTTAATTTACCTTTATGACGTAAAGGGAAAAATGAGAGAGAGAGAGAGAGAGAGAGAGAGAGAGAGAGAGAGAGAGAGAGAGAGAGAGAGAGAGAGGGAGGGAGGGAGAGACCGTGGGACAAAATATCGGCACCATTTTCATTTAGGACCAATTAAATAGCAGAAGAAATCTTTTGGAGAAAACTCCATGTCGGTATGATGATTCATCCAGAAGGATTAGCGATAAGACGATTTTCAAAATGGTTGCTGTAGCGGCCATATTAGATCTCTGAGTAGCACCATTTTCATTTAGTTTAAATCATACTTATTTCAGAAACGTGGCCAAATGCAAGTACAAACCTGGGATTTTGTGGATTCTGTAGACAGCATTACCTTATTAGAGTACTGTCCCCCGAACAGTAACAAAAAATATAACATTAAAATCTGGATGCTGGTACATGAGTACACGTTTTTCACTTGGGATCAACTAGACATTGAATGTAAAGTTTCATTGCAATCATCCAAGTAGTTTGAGGAGTAGATATAACAAACTTTTGCTAACGAATGGACGGACGACGGACAATAATGACTCTCCTATAAGCACTTCTGGTATATGACCATCAGATCTAAGATATGGAATTTTAAAAAAGTCACTCAGCTACCGAAGTTTGAATGTAAATGTACATTAATGCACGGCTGGTTTGGCTTAAATCTACCTTTCCTTCCTAGGCTCTGTATCTTCTGATGCTTGTGAATTCTTATCTTTATTAGATTCTGATCTATTTGCCAAATTGTCATTGTCTTTCTTTGCATCTAGATCAACACTCTCCCTCTGTATTTTTGATTTAGCTCCTTCTACTCTGTCTTTCGTATTTGGTCGCTCTGTTGGGGATTCACGTTTCAGACTTGACACATTAGCTGTGTTTCCACCACGCGTCTCAGGCGAGTGAGCTCCGCCTTTTCCATGTGTATCATTCACATCATCATCATCGCTAAACTCCACGGGCTGTTGCAACATTGTAGCCGACTTAGAGTTATGTATACGGTATAATTAGCACAGTATTATGTCACACTATCATGTACAGTTATATCCTGATAACATTCAAAATGAATTCATGTAAACACTTATATTGATGCAGGTAGTCACCGGTTCTCGCGTAGTGATACATGGCTTACGTCTGGTATGAATTCAATTGAAAATAAAAGTAGAATCTGAATTTCCAAGTAATATTCATAACTGACAAGCATATACATGAACAGCCTACTTCGCCACGGTCACGCCGTAGTCTGAGTGCGGGGACGCGAGCTTTATTTACCTAACCCATATCCATGCTGAAACCAGGACAACTATAGGTTTCAATCACGTATATGAAAATATCGATTATGGTTCTTATGGAGGTCATATTACCATGTCAGCGAGTACTTGACTATAACAATGCGCCTATTTAGGAGGAAGGTGCGATGTAGCAAATAATAAGCAAGGTTGTGAAAATCGTTGTGAGGCTCCCGGTTCAGATTTCTGGGGCGCAAGATTACGCGAATTACAGGTTGTACTACGTCTATCTATTAATCTGAAACACTTTATTTTCCTGTGTTTCAAATTTCATGGTTTGGGTAAAAAGTATATATTGGTGGGTACCTAATTTCGTAGATCAATCATCAGAAGAAAAAAAAAGGAAAAAAAGAAAAAGAAAACCGATGCATATATCTCTGTAAAAGATTATATCGACATTCGTTTCCACACGCATTTGATTGCAAACAGGTTTAATCCGTATTGCAGTTATTAAGTTAATTAATTAAGTTATTCATTGTTATCATCTGGCGTAAATGCTGAGATCTCCAAGAAAATGCCAACTTCTTTTTCCACACATATGTTTGAGCTAACACATTTAATAACACTATTGTAATCTTAAGTAAGTGGGTTCTCGTGTGTTCTTAAAGACCGCTATCAAAACAAAATGTTCTCAACAATTAGGGATTAGGCGTTTGGACAATGCCAATGACTGTAAACCTCTTTTGTTCGAAACAATCCGATTAAAATTTCCCCGTGGGAACCCCTTGTCGCTGGGTGGATCTTGACCTTGTTGTCCAAAATTGTATCCGTAAAGTTCGGATGAATGGCGTTCTTATTAATGCGCGTATTGTTATTGCAGGTGCTGAAAGAATTGTTACAAAAAATACGCTAAACATAAAATGCAAAGATACGGACAGTTGAGCTGTACATGCAGATCAGGTCTCGGTTGACTCGAAAACACCTACTCTTAACTCAATTCAGGCTAAGTGGCTTATCTGCACATATGACAAAGTAGCACTTTGGAGAGACCTGATTGAAGTGGGCTTTGCGAAAACGGGGCTTATCTGCTGCTTATTTATTTAGCAGTTGGTATATTGAAATGGGAATAATATGTGATGTGGGAAATAATGAAAGACACAGACAGTTGGTGAATCTGCATTTATTATTATATATTAGGTAGAGTCATTAAAATCTTGCACGAGTTTTCATGCTCATGAAATTTTGCATTGGAATTAAATTGTAATCAATCAGTTCCAGTATCACTCGTCATTCATGTACGTATCCTAAGTCATTCATGTACGTATCCTAAGTCATTCATGTACGTATCCTAAGTCATTCATGTACGTATCCTAAGTCATTCATGTACGTATCCTAAGTCATTCATGTACGTATCCTAAGTCATTCATGTACGTATCCTAAGTCATTCATGTACGTATCCTAAGTCATTCATGTACGTATCCTAAGTCATTCATGTACGTATCCTAAGTCATTCATGTACGTATCCTAAGATCTATTTCACATTATCAGCACAATAGATATCCGTGGTATTAAATCAAAGAAAGAAACAGGCGATGCCTTTCCATAGCATATGACGAAAGGATGGGGGGGAAGGGGGGTCGGCTTGGTTGATATTTCGTTGTGATTTTAAATTTGTGGTCTAGTTCACTCACGAAAACCACGAAAATTGGAACCCAACGAATTCAAAGTGCTTCACAGTATTACCTGCGAAACATCAATTATATAGTTGCAAATATTATATAAAATTGTTCAAAACCAAATGTTAATAAGATCACAGTGTCATTGTGTTCACGTTGAACAGGCAATTCGTGCAGGTAGCTGGGCTTTGGTACGCAAAAGAACGTTGTCCATAGGACTTCGTTTTGATAGTGGGAATAATGAAAATACGAGTGTCGGAAGAGGAGCCTAAGTATCTAGAAGGGGTGTACACGTGGGTGAGGTGCGTTAGGTATTTTGGACTGGAGGCAGTCAACGAAATGTTACATAGAGAACTGATTTTGTGTTTGATTCTGGAGCGAACAGGTAACCAGTGGAGGGTACATACCAGGGGGGAGTTGTGCTCGGTTCTTGGTACTCTAAGGATGATCCGAGGAGCTGTGTTTTGAACTTTTTGAAGTTTCTGTAGGAGATACTGAGAAGAACCAGATAAAAGATAATTATAATAGTCCAGTCTAGAGAGTACTAAGGGACAAAAAAGTATTTTAGTGGCAGAGACACACAAGTGTTTTAGTGGCATCAACTGAAAGAAAATTGCGAATGGAGCTGATACGTCTCAGCTCGAGATGCAGCCTTGCATATGTTAATGTCATGTTGATGTATTGAGAGAGTACTGTTGAGGGTGACACCTAGGTTTCGTACTGATTATGTGAATTTAATGTTGGTGTTGCTGATACTTATTGTTTGAAGTAAAGGATGTGAATGAGAAAGTCTTTGTGTGGTGATCAAAATGGCTTCAGTTTTATCATTATTCATCTGCAGCTTGTTAAATGTCATCCATGACTTCACATCGGAAATGCACCTCTCTACGCCTTGGATGGTAGCATCAACTTCAGCTGGGTTGCTAGATTTGTATATTTGGGTGTCATCAGCATACAATTGGTGAGACACCGGATGACAATCTATGACACTTGAGAGTGGCTGAGTGTATAGAATGAAGAGAACGGGTCAAAGAACAGACCTCTGTGGAACACCAAAACGTAGATAAACTGCGCTGGAATGTTTTCCATTTACGGACACAATTTGTGTCCTGTCGACTAAGTATGACTTGAATCATACTAAGGCTGTATTGCTAATGCCAAATCCATGTTGGAGACGGTGAAGTAATATATCATGGTCTATTGTGTCAAATGCTGCAGAGAAGCCAAGGAGGGTGATGACTATAATCGTTCCACTATCCAAAGCAGAGAGAAGGTCGTTAACTACTTGCAGAAGGGGAGTTTCGGCACTGTGTCGAGGGCAATAGTGCAGACTGTAAATTGCTAAAAAGACTATTTAAATTCGGATGAGATACAAGTTGGGACAGAACAACTTTTTCTAAGATTTTTGACATGAATGGGAGATTAGAAACAGGGCGGTATTTTTTTAAATCGTTAGGGTCAAATGTCGGGTTCTTCAACAGAGGCTGTACAATGGCAGTTTTGAAAAATGATGGGAATTGCCCAGATGAGAGAGAAGTATTAATAACATCGGTTAGTGAAGGCAATATTTAATATAATCACTCAAGCAGCAGTGATGTCGGAATCGGATCAAGTTCACATTACTTTGGGGTACACTTCATCACGATTGCACGTAAGAAGTCCATAGAGACATGCTTATATGCTGTTAAAGGTTGCCTTTGAAATTCTAGATCACAACTGTGTGGTGACGTGAGTCGATTGAAATTGCGTTGCGAAGCTTATCTCTAATCGCTTGTGCTTTGTCACGGAAACAAATCGCAAACAGGTTCGGAAGTTCGAGCGGGGAGAAGGTTGCTGGAAGTGGTGTCAATTTGTTCCTTGACATTAGCTTGCTAGCAATAACGAAAAGCTCTTTGCAGCTAGAGCTTTCAGTGATCTTAGTACTAAAATAGGTTGATTTTGCTGCACGAACTATGTTTGTGACATTATTCGTAGCGGCTTCATAGATTTGCTTTTGAATAGTAAGACCAGATGAAAGCCAAAGCCTCTCGGCCATACGGCAATCTCTGTTAGCGGTGCCAAGCTGGTCCCTAACACTAACTTACCATGGATAACATTTCTGAATGGATACTCTGCACTTAGTTGCTGAGGCATGTTTGTCAATCAATGAACGCAAGCACTTATCAAGCTGTTCTGCTGTAGGAGGTAACAAAGTTGTTAAGTTTACTTGGATGTCATGCATTAGTTGGGTTCTATTAATCATACGGAGATTTATTTTAGTAGCAAACACAGATGGAGGATTAGGAACTGATACGTCAAGATGGCATATGACACAGAGGTGATCTGATGCAAGTTCGTGGGACACCAGTGAAGACTGTAGAATATTTTCATCAGGTCTATGCAGAATCCAGCCTAAAATGTGACCATGTTTATGGTTGGATTGGCTAACTGACAGTTTGAGGTTGAAAACATGAATGGACTCTAGAAGTTTTGATGTGTATGGGTTTCCAGGACAGTCAGAGTGAATGTTAAAATCTTCAAGAATAATCGGCTGTCACCTATCAAATTTCCATATTCTAGGAGGTTATGAAGCTTTTCCAAAAAGAGAGATGCACTCAGCTTGTTTTTTCGATTAGGAGGAGGGCGATTGAGGCAGAAAATATGGACTGACCTTTGTGCCATTGTTTTAAGGACAATGACAATTATACATATGTAAATAAATTTCTTGTGACGTAGCGTTTGAACTGTTGACAGATTTCTTGGAAAGTAAGCAATAATATCAGTGTAGTACAAATAACCACAAGACCTATAATCGTTGTGGCAGGTTTAAAATATCAAGAGGGGAAAAATATGTATTTAAACGATCTTAGAGACCATGATCCTGAGACCTAGCAATCAATATTTGGTGATACAAGTTTTTCAGCAATGTTTTGATCACACTGAGTTTTGTGTGAACAAGCTTTTATCTCTCAATGTCAATTTGTATAGGCCCATATTATAATACAAATGAAAATCTGTTCTTTAACCAATATATGACAACGTGAGACAAGCAAGCATGTCCACTTATTGATATTTAGCACTTAATCGTCGGCAGAAATAGTTTACTTGCTAAGTTTGGTAATACCGAGCGATTTGTATGAGTAGCCATAACTCTTATAATCTTTCTGGTGTCCTTAAAACATAAAGAGGGGTAAAGTCACTCTTAGAACAGATCGAAATGGCCGCGAGAATTGCAGGAGTTACAATATAATAAGACCTAGAGCTCTAATAAAGAGTGCAAATAACGTCAAATTGGTATATATAAAAATTATCTCATATTATCCCTTTGGCGTTTTGAAATACCACGAGTAGAATACCATGATTCAAAACGTATCTAAGGGGCTATGTGAATTGCAAGTCTATTTATTGAGACTTGACGTTCTATCTTTGGTGTGCAACGTTTACTAGCAAAGCGAAAAGACCACTAGAATGCTATTAGTAACTTTAGCTCTTCCAAGCTTGCACGCGCCGTATAAACACGAAGTAGAGAAATACAGGTCTAAGTAGAACATTGGGCCCCATAATTGCAAGCATGTCACTTGCCTGAGACCTAGCCTTTCATCTTTAATACAGTTAGAATCTATAAAATAAAAATAGTGTGATTGGTCTAAATAACTAAAATTTTTATAATCTGTTGACGCTTTTGTGATATCAGACTCGTATATCCAATAGTATGACACAGGCTCATACTCAATGATACTTGTTATGAGAATTATAAATTCGTCAAAAATCATCAACTTACTCTTTTCCAGTTTATTATGTGACATGGGCTTATTATCTGGGGATTAGCTATTGGCAACGATAATTACAAGCAGTCCAAATCACTGACACAAAGACTCAAATAACTTACAGTGTTATTTTTGGCCATAACCTTTAATACAAGCAATGAGACTTACCAGACCGACAAATAAGCGATACTCAGACCCTAACAACTGATAGCATGACACTTGCTCGTATCCTATAATACTGACCGTGAGAATTACAAACCCACAAAAATTAGATTCTTAAGACCTTCTATGTGACCTTGGCTTGCACTCAAGGGATATGCCATTAGAATTACAAGTCCGTTTTATAACCGGCACACAGATTATATTCAGGAACTTAAATCTGTTAAACTAGGCCATTTCATGGGATACAGGCCATACGATTTACAAGCCTCTGTTTCAACCGATATTCAGTCCATAGCAACTGATTTTACAGCACTGACAACATTTTAATAATAGTCTACAATACTTACAAGTACGACAAATAACATACACTCAGACTCAATACATACAAGTACGACAAATAACATACACTCAGACTCAATACTTACAAGTACGACAAATAACATACACTCAGACTCAATACATACAAGTACGACAAATAACATACACTCAGACTCAATACTTACAAGTACGACAAATAACATACACTCAGACTCAATACTTACAAGTACGACAAATAACATACACTCAGACTCAATACTAACAGTACTGCACTACCTCATACCCCTACTATTCAGGATGTGAGAATAACGAGCTAAAAATCTAGAATTGTATAGCTTGTAGTACGACACTAGATTACACACAAGGAAACTCGGCATGATAATTAAAAGCCCACAAAAGAAGCAAATCGAACACTCGTTCAATCCGTTGTATGACATTGACTTTTGTTAGAAATACTTACCCGCCAATAATCAACTTTCAGAGACATTTAACTAATAGCACGACACTGGCTCATATTCAGTTAATGTATATTGGATTATGAATCCCCCAAAACACGGAAACAGAATCATCCGACCAATTGTGTTATTCTCTAGGAACTGACCATGCTGATTACAAGAGTGCCAAAGAACCAACACTCAGACCCTTATGACTAGCTTTATTAAGGACAGAGGTATGTAGAGTTTCTAACCCGCCAATGATCTGACACTCAGCCCTAACAACTGACTGTATGACCATGGCTAAAACCCAAGAATACTGGCCATGAGAATTAGAACATCGCCGAAACAGAAATTCAGACTCTTAACATCGATTGTTTGATACTGACCGATACCCAAGGATATAGTCCATGAGAATCTCAAGCCGGGTAAAAAATCAGACTCGTGTGTCTAATAGTATGACCTTGGCTAAAACCAAAAGACACTAGTCATATTCCAGGAATAGGTCATTTGAATAACATGCCCGTCAAATGACCAACACTCAAACACTTATGGCTAATTAAACGGCACTGGCTTTAAGTGGCTTATACCCCTCGATACAGGTCATTAGATTACAAGCGCGTCAAGTAAGGAACACTTAGATATACTATTAATATGATCAAAGTGGCTTCAGCTCAATGATGTAAGAAATGGGAATTACAAGCACGCTAGATTCATAAACAGATAATTAATAATTATGACACTGACGTAAACTCAAGGATACAGGTCATGACAACTAAACGTCTGGCAACAAAAAGAACGTTACAGTATTCGCCACCACATCCCGTTTTATAAACGTAAAGCCAGAAGGATAACAAAATGGACAAAACTTAGGCATTTCATTCATTCATTTAAACTCTCTAACCCGACTGTCGTCAGGGCATCCCTAATATTGTCATCTTCTACAAGTTTCAAACCAAACGGAAGTTTGCAATGTAAACGATGAGCCTGCTCATGGTCATTTGTCGGTTCCTGGAAAAGTCCATTTTTGGTGAAGGGGTAGATCCTTGGACTACACATACATAGAAGGCAAACACTTCGTCGTCTGCATCCGGTATTATTAATTTCTAGTTGGAATATTTCCGAACAAATTTTTTAAAAAAAATAGAAAGAGAAAAAGATGCCCTTAAATGTGAAAACATGAACAGTAACAATTTGGAAGAACTATAACTTTATTTTGTACAAATTCATCTAAAATAAACTTGCCCACACAAATATGAACGGCGTGTTAGCATAGAAATGTCCGCCTGGTCTGAAATGCGAAGAATATGAGAATGCCTGGCACTCTCTAGCGAAACTCTGGTTAGAAATTATAAATTAATGATCAAAATGACTAAGTTTTGTGGATTTTTTTATATCCTTCAGGCCTTACGCGGTTAAAATCGGAAGGGGGTACAAAACTGCCAGGGGAGTTGGAGAATACTTTAGACTTTTACAATCAACTGTATGACACTGGCTTATAATCTGGATATAGTCTATAAGAATTATGCTCCATTGAAATAACCGCCACTCAGACCCTTACAACTGATTGGATAACACTGGTTCATATCCATTATGGCATTGGCCTATAATCTAAGAAGATTACTAGCACGCACTTTAACTTACATCCATCCTCTTTTGTTTACACTGGATCAAAACTCGGATGCAGGGCATAGGAGTTACAGGGGCACCAAATAGCCGCCACTTTGACTTATTATTTGTACTTGACACTGGCTCACACGGGAGGAAGCTGGCCGTGAGAAATGCGAGTTCATATTCTTGAAGATTGTAACTGACCATCAAATCCCCAGTTTGTAGTTTTTGTTTTTTGTTTTAGGAGCCTCGATAAGTGCACGACGGTTACATTTGTCAAGAGCTGACCAGTGTCTTCTTGAGAATTGCAAGTCAGTCAATCATTGTTTGGTATACTTATTAAGCTGGGACCGTAAATAATTTGCATTTGTCCTTTAATTCTCGTTTCCTTTTTTAAAATTTAACAGAAAGTGCAAAAAGCGACGAAGTTGGGTGGAATTCATACCAACAGTGTTTAATCGCCTGAAGAACGTTTGCAATTGACACGGTTGGCATATACCATCTGCATAAGCAGTAAGTGTGAATAGTACCAGTGATATATTTGTTCTTTTGTTCGAGTCCTTCTGGGAAGCGATGTTTATTTTAGTAGATGCTAGATTTTGTTTCTCTTTTCTACACTTTGGTAGAGACTGCAAGCAAATACATTCAAATATTAAATGCCGATATATAGTCCCCTACCCAGGGGCATGACCCAGAGTCTGTATATATCACTGATTTCGTCTGCCAGTGTCCTTCAAACCTATATATATGGTGATATGGTGGGGATATAAAAGGCTTCGAAGTTATCTCCCTGGGGCAACATTCCCCTGCTTCTGGGGTCAAGACCGAGGGAATACTCGGAACATCCGTTACATATGTTGTAGCCCTGGCCTCGATGATGATACGTGTCAATTATCAGATCTACATCTACGATACTTAAAAAATTGTTTGAGTGAGATTTTAAAGCAAAAAAAAATAAATATCCTCCCCTCCACCCCCTTGGGCCCAAAACTAGGACTGATATCAAAATTTTAAAACAGCTACAGTCAACATCCAGTCACATCGCAAAGTTTCGGGTCTGTATCTTCAACCGCGTAGAAGGAGATGCATTACATTTTTTACGGACGGACAGAAATACAGATGGGCAGGACGACATAATCGCTGATCTTCTCCAAAAAACGCTGTGATAATAATAATAATAATAATAATAATAATAATAATAATAATAATAATAATAATAATAATAATTACAAAACCTCGAAGACAACAATGCAACAACGCACTGAATGTTTGTATTAATTTTCACAGAATGTCTCATAGTACAATACCTGTTTTATAAGGGAGGGATTGAGGATGCAATATCGTCTGAATGTTTAAATAGAAGAAAATATAATATCCAATTTTAAGTGGCATGAACAAGCACTAAAAAGTCAAATTATGAGCATTAAAGCTACATAAAATTATATGTATTTTACTTAGGATTAAAATAGTACTTCCAAATTCTTGTCCTATGATACCTTTGGAAGTCAATGGAATCCTAAAAGTTCAATTTACTTGCTATCGCATAAACAATAAAGCATATGGGTCGATTCTTCGTCCGTTTCTCTTAGAGATATGTCAATCTCTAACTTTGCTTTTATTCAATCATGTTATCTTTCGTCAAGCAATTTGTCTTTTTTAAACAAAAACAATCATATCTTTGATTAATTATAATTTCCACTCCCTCATTAATCTTCCCTCTTTTTTCCTCTTCATTTTGGCGTACGATGTTATCAAATGTTCGTAAATTGTGTTCATTTTTTTTTTTTTTTTTTTTTTTTTTTTGCATCTGTATTTATATTTTCTGTTTATTTCAAACGCTTGTTTTTAGCTTATATTTAATGTGCAATTTCGTTTAAATCTCTTTCAAATTAGGCACAGTCATGGCGATAAGAACAATTTTGAAAATAAATTGTTGATATATGTGGGATTATATATTCATTTTGTTGAGAGAAAAAAAATTCTTATAGTAATGTAATTTACGATCTGTATCTTTCAAAACAATCAAGAAAATTATACCAATGATGTAAAAAATTTACTTGAATCCGTTGCGATCAGTGATGTAGTGCACCTTCTATTTGGATCTGATTTATATCTAATGCACTGCCACAGTGACCTTTTAGCCTCTGCATTGAATTAAAGTTTCATAATTTTTTATTTTGAATCCATTCAGCACGGGCGAGAAAAGGCCAGGGGAGTTTATTCACCTTTGTGTTTGTTAACGGCGATCTCTGGTTAATCCTATTGAGTGGTAGATTGTTATTATTATTTACTCTTTTCGGTGCTACGACTAGTAATCTGAGACGTTTGAGATGGACTAAATTAATGATTCATATTCGGTTCAGTTACATGTTGTATTTAATAATATTTCTTTAGATTATTCTCTTGCAATAACTAAAATCGTTCATAAATTCAAAATGTCTTTTAGCTTCGCTCACAATGCCCCCAACATGTCTATCACATAATCACTCTGGACATATACCTTTAACAAATGACCGCGTTATGTCAAATTGTGACAGAAATGAAAAAGATTTGGGACGGAACTGTGAACGCGCACGAGGAAAATGCTGATGGCGAAAGTCGGCTAGCTACGAGTACGTGCTTGTAAGTGCTTCTTACGGTATATGCGATTCTCATGCTACACCGGCGCCAGTGTAAAGTTAATAAATGAATCCCGTAAAATTTGTGGCTAGACCAATATCGCTATGGGACTGGAAATCTTTCTTATAAACATAACTTCTTTATTCTATGGCATCAGTCACGAAATGCTTAAGAATACGACGGCACTGTCAAATGACCCCGGTCCTTCCGCTAGGTGTGTCTCTTTCTAATGGTGCAATACAAATATGATCCACACAGGCAAACGACCTAGAGTCCTTCCCTTATGGATACACTTTGCTACCCTTGGTGATACATATTGTACTATTGGTTCAACATGTATCAATGATCTCGTTTAGGTAGCTCGAAATAGTACGTGGAGTTCGAACTATCGAGGTTGTAGAATATGTAGAACCAACGTACCAACTTAACTATCTGCATACCTAATTACCCACATCAACAGTTTTGATGTGAAATACTCTTATTAATTAGAAACGTAATGCGAAACAAGGTCTGTGTGTTGCGTTGCTTTCATATAGTTAATAGGATAAACCTGGTCAGAAGATATAAAACTCCAGGCATAAGTTTGAAATTGAATTCCCACCACAAGACCATTAGAAACGACCTATCAGTGGTTAAATATTTAATGATTGGTTTATACAAATTGACACTCAAGCTCTTTTTTATTTATGGTATTGAAAAGAATAAACGATTTTACTCGTTCGGACCGAAAAAGTAACTTACTTTAATCTCGACATTGGGTAAATGTAAATGTTGATGCATTTGTATTACCTCGTCGGGCACTCAGAAATAAATGAACCTGACTGATATGTACAAAGGGCAGCCTTAGGATCAATTGGGTCAAGTAATTTTGAATGTACAGTGCACACGACCTGTGTACTATATTCAATAAACGGTAGAGATATGTATATGATGATTATGTTATGTTCACCTGTGGTTCAATATATATCGTAACTGAGTCTCTTCTAGGTAACATAATGCATTAATGCGCTTCTAATTCAAGGTGAACGCTAATGTAGGTTGTTTTCAAGGAACTTGTTGTCTTATTTCTTTCCAATTGCTCTAGGGGCAACCACGCACGCACTAACATTTACATTTGGCCTAAGTCGGGATAAAAGTAGGTTGTAGTTCTCATTTCTTCTTAACATTAGAACTTTGCAAAAATTTACTTCACAATTGTGTAATTAACACAAAGCTCATAACTTACTGAAATGTAGGTCGTTTTTCATCGATTTGTGTATGTCAGAATTTTAAAAAATACGAGTACAGCCCCCTAAGCCAATCAATTGTGACTTTTCAAAAGTAAACTGGTTAGTGCTTGGTTGATAATGAATATTAAGCTGAAATTCAGGCTTAGAATGTTTATGATTTCCAGGCAGGTTTGCATTGTCCAAAGGATCTCAGTCAATATTTTCTGTCAACGTGGGTAGCCTGTAGGACTCTTCGTATCGCTTCTCTCGTGTGTTACATCTTTACCACACTGGACTTCAGCGTCTTTGACAGATGGACGCTTGCCGTATCTTTTTTTATCACATGCTTCTACAGGTGAAAGTAACGAAAATGTTTATTATTATTATTATTATTATTATTATTATTATTATTATTATTTCTAAAACGGTCATACGTGTGTGATGTCCTTGAATTCCCCTTCACTCTTAAAACAAGACACCTGAATCGTGACTCAGTGATAGTCCTATGGATGTAGATTGTGCCGGAACTTTTTCAGTTTTGATCACGCCCCAGGGGAGGGATATAGGTGATTTTGCATACATTTCAAATAACTCCAGAGTTGTGTCTCTCACATATCTAAGAATTGGCGTATGTGACCAGTGACTCAGGTGTCAACGTATATCAGACTGGAACCTGTGGGTGATGCCTCAGTGTCTTTCCACAACCCAATAAACTTATCCCCTGGTTCATGACACAGAAGCTATTGAGATCCCTACAATATTACCATATATATCCTTACTATGCATGTAAACACAAATTTATACATGCAACTGACATTGACCCTGGTGTCCATCACTACCACAGTGAACTTAGTCCCCGAGTCAAAACTTGGAAACAATAGAGAGCCCAACCCTTTCACCATATATACACTAACTGAGCATAAAAATACAAACCCAAATGTGCAACTGATATTGACACCTGTGTGTGCCTTATCTCAAGAAACTTAGCCCTTGGGTTATAACTTGGAAACTATCAAAATCTCCATGCTATACCCATATTTACAATTACTGGGCATGAAAAGACAAATGCAGAGGTGCAACTGAAATTGGAGCCTCTGTCCATATTGACACCCCCGCTCTATTGATAATTAGCCCCCAGACTAATTTATATAAATACTTGCTAGACATGAATAATTTTTAAAAAAATTAAAAAAAAAAAGAAAACTTGTACAGTTAGCGTTAGCCCCTATGCCTAGAACATGGAGTGCGGGTGGGGGTGGGGTGGGGTAGTGGTTGTCAAAACAAGTAAGCGTGAGGATGTTTTTTACACACACAGACCAAAATTGCGGAACACTCCAGCTCATATTTGGAAAATATAATGTGTGATTTATTTTAGACAGGATTCTTTCTCTGAATGCGATGAATACAGCTGTGAAGAGCTGCATCCAAAAGCTGTATTGAAACCTCAATTACTAAACAAAATACTTACAGATACAATTGGCTGTTGGTGCCTTGCTCATTCTGATTCTGTCCCTCATGCTTCTGATTTTGACCTTTATTAGATTGGGACGATGATGCTTCGATAGGAAGCTCCTTCAAATCCTTAGTATCCATACCTGACTCCCTCAGTGTGCTCTCTGATTGTATATCAGTGTCTTGAGCAGTTTCTCCAGTTTGAGTGCCTTCCTTCGAAACCTTATTATCCATACTTGACTCACTCATTGTGCTCTCTGGTTGTCTGTTAGTATCATGAACAATCTCTACAGTTTGAGCTCCTTCCTTCGAAGCCTTATTTTCCATACCTGACTCACTCATTGTGCTCTTTCGTTGTCTGTCAGTATCATGAACAGTCTCTCTTGTTTGAGCTCCTTCCTTCGAAGCCTCATTATCCATACCTGACTCACTCAAATGTGTTTCTATTTTTCTGCAAGTAAACAAGTATTCAATGCTGATAATAGCAATTTCCATTTTAGCATAAATGGCTTAAGCCTATAAGATTTTATCAACACCATTTATTCGTTCTTTGCGGTAAAACTTTGCCGATTGTCGTGTTTTCTGACTGACCGGCAGTGTCCCGAGTAGTTTCTCCATTCTTAACACGATCATCGTGTAAGTCAGAGAACACGACAATCGGCAAACTTCTCGGTATTGAAAACAGTAGCTCAAGTAACTGTCCAATCAGAACATCATCGTCCCAGTCTAATGAAGCCCAAACTCATAATCATGATGGACTGTAGATTCTAGAGCAGAATCAGAATGAGCAAGACGTAAGTATTTGTTTTTATACATGTATGCTTATAATACACAGTTCTTGGTGACGCAGTTTAGAACAACGAATTTAGCTGTTTCAATTTTAGGATCATAAATCCAGGGCATCAATAAAGAAGGAGACAAGTTTAATGCTTGTAAATTTACGCAAGTTATTCGATTAGATAAGTTTTTCAGGCATTTCAGACAATTAAGGGTTACGCTACATTTTCACTGAATATGAATGATTTGAAATAGGACTAAAATGAAATCTTTAAAGATATAAATCCATAAAAGAAAACAAATAGTTAAGTTTAAATATATGGTTATCAAAACAGGTCAGATTCTACAACAAATATCATAAATTTTGATATCGATTGTTGCGGAAGTCAAAACTTAGTTTGATAATTGACCGTAACTCACACGTTCAAACGCACACGCACACACACACACACACACATGTGTTCCTTTGGAAAACGTTCTTCATACAACCATTTAAGATTGACTTGGCTTCCTGCTGTGTAGTGCAAATTCTTCTGATCAATAAAGCAATTTTGGAACATTAAGGTACAATTCTCTCCTTCATTGTGTTATTGTTAATGTTATGGACTTGGAACCAAATGAAGAAATAACAATTTACTAGCATACTGCCCATATCCACATAGGGTAATTCGTTTCCATTTGCATTAAATTCTTTTGTCAATGAACTATCATAGCAGGATGCTTCTTCCAAAATTGAATAAATTTGGAAGGCAAACACTCGTTGAGCTAGTTAAATTTTTGTTGCACACGTGACGAATTTTACCCTAGGTTTGATTGCTTACAAACGTTGGAAAGAAATACCGAAAAGGAACGGTCAGGGAAGTCTTTGGGACAGAAGAGTCAATATACTAAGATTAAATACTAGCATTTACGGAATATGTTAATAGGTAACTACGGTGAGCTAAAGTAAGATCAGTCTGGTCTTAATCTAATAATTAGGAGTAAAACTAAACCGCGGATCTATCATCCATCTCGTGTCTGGAAAGATAGTATGTGATTTCTTTTCATCTTGGATCTTTTTTAGAATAGGATGGCTCTTTCCGAGTGAAGCCAAATATTGCTCTCTTGTGCGTAAAGCCTGAAGATATTTTCTTAAACGGGATGTATGATACATGCAATATTTAATGTCTATGATGTACTTTTCGTCTACCTCCATGGCGACATATAATGTTTGGCTCTACTTACAGTTGGCACATGAAATGGGCCATGATCAGTGAATAAGTCCGCGTGGATGAGCAGGAATGATCCCTAAGCTATTCCTTTGGTTGCCCTCTTATAATTATTTAGTGAAGTTAACAAGCCGTCGAATAACTGTGAAACGGTATAGGATTGTTTATGTCTCCATCACGAATAGCTGACAAAAAATGAAGAAGCTGGTCCCCTCACGTTCTGACGGCTAACTTTAAAACCCAGGACGCCCGGGAGAGAATGTATTAGCTTAAAAACAGTGAAGATGATTACGAATATACTTTCATAGCGTTCCAAGCTGCAAGTAAAATAAAACTTTGGCATGTGTGAGTGAAAAATGTCAACTGGACTGGGACTCAATGAATTTTTAAGCAACAACTAAAAAAAATCATCAACACTTTCTAATTACTAGTATATATCACATTTTGCGCTAAAACCATTAGATGTAATTTTATTTAGAATATAAGATAATTCAGTGTTGTAACAAATAACTTATGCTAGTATACATGAGTACTTTCAATGGAAGTTATTAGAAGTCCTATTCACGGCAGGAAGCAGCGGTAGCTCAGTTGGTAGACCATTAGACTCTTAATCCAAGGGTCGCGGGTTCAATGCCCAACCAGGCCAGCCCGGGTTTGATGCCTCAGTGTGTCCTTGGGAAAGGCACTTACCTCCGATTTCCTCAGCATGATATAAATGTTCCAGAGAACTCTTCACGGTTTAAACATTGATAAACTTTCTTCAGGAGCAAAACAACACTTCTAGGAATTTAGGAGATTTTATATTTATGACGAGTACTCGTCTACTGTATTATACAGATTCTGCTTACTTTTCCATGCAAGGTTATTACCCAAAATGGACAGACTATATGAATATAACTGAAATGTGCGAGTGTATATAAACATTGTACATCAACATTAAGTTTTATTTTGTGTATACTTACAAGGATGCAAGCACCTGTGCATTTTGCAAGCATTCGTAAATGCAAACATGCACATCAAGATTACTGATCGAGCTGGGGGAAACGTGTCTTAATTGGGAGATGGTCTTAAGGCACATAAAAGATACGTTAACTTTTACTATGCAAATGTGACTAACATGGTTGATAACATGAGATGGTCAAATTTTGTTGATTGTATTAAGAAGAGGTTATATTGTTTATACCTACCTACCTACCTACCTACCTACCTACCTACATGCATGCATGCATGCATCCGTTCGTCCTTCCATCCATCGATCATCCATCCATCCATCCATCCATCCTTATATACATTGCATGCATATGTGAATACATAAATATCTATATACACATTATGGTGCCTTTTATATCTGTATTTAAAAATAAAGCACGTTAACATGATATCGCTACAACATTTACAATCTAAATGGTCACATGTTTGACTACAATACAAACGGGAATGGTTGTGCTTTTCGCATCTGAGCCTTATTTTTGGAGAACGGTCTACACGCCGGTAACATGTATGATTTCAACATAGCGAGTATTATTTAATGGGTACCAATGCTTTACGATATCGATTACAAGTCAGAACCTTGTAAGCTAACATTTCATTGCTTAAACATCGCGTGTATTCAGTTAGATCAATATAACCCGCCACTTGTGCACAGCATTATCAAATATATTAGTACTTTTCCTGCTTTATGCGTAGGGAGACTCACCAATGTTAGAGTATGTACGAGAAGTCAAATCAGCTACATGATTACCTTTTCTGAGGTAAATTATGTCCAATTCTGTTTACTGACCTTGTTGTCCAAGACAATGACAGTCACGAAACAACACTCCTGTGGTGGGAATTACATCATCATATTTTCATATTCAACAACCAATTGGTTACCGCTCATTGAGGGTCAAGGCTGAACGAACATGACGAGAAAAAAACAAAATGAAAGTAGACTGTAACATATATACTTCAGGCGAGCTGAATGAGACCAAAATGTAAGCTAATAGGGTTCGTAACTACAGTACATTAGTGCTTACTACAGACAAGAGCACCTTTCTTGAAAGCAATTGCGTCCGCATGAATATATCGGGGGTAGGGGAGGGGGCGGCAAAGCCATTTTCGGGGGGGGGGGGAGGCAAAACCAAAATGAAAGGGACCGGGCTAATACTGCACAATTGAGTTTCAAAACATCCCCCCTCCTCTGCGGACGCCCAAGCTTGAAAGTAAAAAAAAAATAATGATTTATAATTTATCCTTTTGGATCTCATTATATTTTATAGTATTTCATACAATCTGATTTTACCATACACATATATTAAGATTTTTGTGAAGAATGATGGGGGGGGGGGGGAGATCTTCGATGTTAGTTTGTTAAAGTTAGTTTTGATTTAAACTGCAATTAATGAAGCAAAATAATGCAATTGGTGATATAATCAGTCAGCTTTTTACTTTCTATACTTTTTTAAGGAATTAATACATCAAACGAACCAACAGGGAAAAATGAGGATGGGGGTGACTCATAGAGTGAACAAGAATGAATAATAGAATGCATGATATAAAATCGAAAAGACAAATAGGAGAATTATGATGTTTAGATGAGGAGATCAGTTAGAAATATTCTATCCTAAAATACGCTATATTATGTTAGTCGAAGGAAATTTTAACTTTAATGAAACCAGAAAATAAAATAGGCTTGCTAGGAGTAAAATAGAGGAATGACGTCACAATATTGTGGCAGTAAATTTGACTTTCAGAGTTTCCAGTCCTTTCTTCTGTCTTTCTGTTGGTCATTAAAACTGGTGATAGTACAAAAGGATGAAAACGTCCCGTTGTATAGTATAATCATTTCCTTTGATACACTGTTACGACTCTATGGTCTAAGAAAAATGTAACAGAAAGATAGTGCAGCAAAACAATGTTTGTAAAATCAACAAACAATTTATGTCGAGATAATTAAAATGAAAATTAAAAGACACTTACAGTAACGTGTATTAAAATCCAAATAAGCAAATAATCCTAAGTGTCCTAATCACAAGTCCTAAATATAGAACGTTCCGAATGAATGACTGCATCCTTTAATGTGTTGATGTGCCAATAGTCTGTAATGTCCTGATGTGTCAGTGGTCTTTAATGTGATGATGAGCACTTTTATAATCCAATGAATATTTTAAATAATTCCTCTCTCAGAATTTGGAATGATTTTTCACAACTCTAATGGCTCTTTTAAAAGACTGATATTAAGGTCGAAACTGAAAAACTGTCCACTAAACATGATATATATATATATATATATATATATATATATATATATATATATATATATATAAATATAGGTCACATGACAGAATGTTCTAGAATATTATGGTGCATGTAACTTTTGACACATAACTCTAACGGAAATTCTGGTTTTATCTGTAAACAAAATCAACCCTGACCTCAAATTGAATCAACAACTTGTTTACCAAAACCATCCTTGAACTCCAAAATGACGGATACAAAAGATTCCGAATGATACGCTTATGTTTTGAGACGAAACAGACCTGGTGTCAACAAGAAGGCGTAAAAGAACATCGACAGGTTCTACAGGCCCTACAAGTAAAAAAAAAAAAAACAACAACGTTTTTTCAATAAAAAAAAACAACGACATATAACATGACCGAAAGTAACATTTCTGTTAAGCTAGTCAAATTTTCAAGCATTGATGATAAATTGGAATCAAATTTTACTTCTAGACCAGGAGAGCTTATGGGATATTGTGTCGTCCGTCGTTCGTATGTCTGTCCAAGTTCGTTACCGCTACTCCTCCTAAATTACATGGAGGATTGCCATGAAACTTTACACACACATTCATCCCATGGTTTGGTTCGTCCTAAATGAAAGCGGCGCCGCTGGGACATTCAAAATGGCCGCCATAGAGGCCATGATGAAAATCTTGTTATCACTACTCCTCCTGAACGGAAAGTCATATTGACATGGTGTTTTTGTAACAGGATGAAGCCGGGTTGGGATTGGATTCAACGAAGACACCGAAAGCAATTTAGTTAACGAGATGTTTATTTATAATGTAATTGAACGATGAATGAATCTGATACCATACTCGTGCGCATAAAGTCCAACAATGGATTTAACAGAATGATGCGCATCAAGTTCAACAACTGATATAAGGAATTGATATAGTTCCTAACACGGAACTAATTAGACCACGTAACTTCAACGAGAAAATCAAGCAAAAATCAACTTATGGAACTTATGGACAAATATGATTGATATATGGATATTTCACCATGGACAATCGATGCATAGAATATTTTTTACAAGTATGGATACTGTCACCAAGAGTGATGAAAGTATAGGATTTACACTCGAATACAAACAATTTATGATTCGACACCAAGGGTGACCAAAGTATATGATTTATACACAAATATGAATAATGTATAATTTATCCACAGGTAGGATGCATGTATTGTGGATTATCACTCATTTAGCGATATTGAATTATTAATTTATCCTCATATAGCAATAGTGAAATATATCAATTCAAAAAGGGAATACAGCCACCACTTATGGCCCGCCCCTCCCAGTCTGTTGAAGGAGCCCTCGAGACCTCCTATTTCAACACAGACCCGCTTTGGTCTCACACTGCGAGAACACCGGTATTCTCTTCCTAGCCAACGTCACAAGACAGCAGCATACAGGTTACAAGAAACCCCACAGAGTTCTACGGCTCCGCATCACCAAACCAAAAACAGCCCTACAGCTGAAGATTGCTTCCTTAAAGTGGTTAGCTTTCGGGCAAGGCTCGTTGTAATGTGAATATACATAGAGAATTCACTCTATAAGTACCCTAGCTGTGGTGAATATGCCCAGCCAGAGAACTCAAGTTAATTAGGTTTTATCACAACAGGCAATTTGCACGTGCAACATAGGATGAATCGAACTCAGTATTTTGAAATAGCTAAAGCTGAAAAATAAACCACCCTCAGATAACGATGTACGCGGCTAAGAGACCCGAGTACATTTTCGTTCACATATATACAATGACATAAAGTACACACAATTCTGTGACAGTTTTCACCAGAAGACTTCGTATGATGTCTAGTTGGGTCTAAATTAAAATGGTGCCGATCTGATGTCTAATATAGCCGCCACAGAGGCCATCTTAAAAATGTGTTGTCGCTACTTCACCTGATCTAAAAGACATATTGACATAGGATTTTTACCAGAAGACGTCTTATGATGTCGAGCTTATCTGGATTGAAAATAGTGTCGCTCAGACATCCAATAGGGCCGCCAGAGTGACTATCTTGACAATCTTGTTATCACTATTTCTTCTTTTGAATGGTCATAACAGCATGGGGTTTCATTGATAAACTACTTCTGATGTTTAGTTCTCCCAAATGAAAAGTGTGCCGTTCTGACCTCCGATATGGCCGCCACAATGGCCATATTAAAAATCTCATTATCGCTACTTCTCCTAGATGGCTGGTCATATCGACATTATGCTTGCACCAAAAGGCTTCTTATGATGTTTATTTGGCAGCCATCTTGAAGAATTTGCTTTTGTTACTTCTCCAAAACGGAAAGTCATATCAACATTGAGTTAAACCAGAAGACAGACTTCTTGTAATGTCTTGTTGATTCTTAATTGAAATGGTTCTGATCTGATGTCCAATATGGCCACCATGGTAGCCATCTTGAAAATCTTGTTGTCGCTACTCCTCTTAAATGGAAAGTCATTTTGACATGAGGTTTTCATCAGAAGACTTCTTATGGTGTCTAGCTGATCTTAAATGAAAATGATACAAACTGACCCTCAATGAGGCCACCATCTTGAAAAAACTGTTATCTATACTCATCCCAAATAAATGGCTATATTGCCATGGGGCTTTCGCCCATAAACTTCTTATGATACTTAGTTGGTCTTAAACGAAAATAGTGCTAATCGGTTATCCAATATGGCTCCCACGACGGCTGTCTTGAAAATCTTGGTGTCACTACTTCCTTTATAAGGCTGACGGTGTTAATCTACCAGGATATGACTTTCAAACAAGGAAAGAAAAACATAAGGGGTATTGGTGTACTTATCAAATATTTTATTTTGTATCGCGTAAATGTAGTTCACACTGATTCAGATTATATCTTTTGGTTCAAACTCAACAAGTCTATCTTTAATATTGATGAAGATCCTATTTTTTGTGTCGTGTATGTGCCTCTGGCTGATTCTCGATTTCATAACCCAGATAAAGTTAATATGTTTTGAAGCAGAAATATAAAATATGTGTATTGCACAAATAGAAGTATTTTATATTGGAGACTTCCATGCTGGTACTCACACTAAAGATGATTTCATATACCAAGATAATTTGTTTTCTCACGACAATCTGACTTTGATTGTACTGCGCGTGACTACTCAGAGATTTCATCTACACTTTATCAGTATAATCTTGCCAAGTATCCCAATATAGTGTGATCATCAATGAGGATAACATATTACTTGAAATTTGCAAAAGTAATAATCCTTTTATCTTGGTTGGTAGCTGTGGGCTCGATATCAACTTTGGTGCGCCAACAATTCAGAATAGCTTTGTTATAGATTATTAATTAGTTTCTGCACCTGCTTTAAAACATATTGTTAATTTTAGCATTTTGAAATTAGACCCACTCTACACAGATGGACATGCTTTGTTAACCATAATTCTAATAAAATCACATACGGATCAAATACACTTTCAAATAAAATTTCACACACTAGACAAAGTTGAAGGGAAAATAAAAAATCTACATTTATTGAAAATATAGATACTAACTAAATAAATTGGATAAACACAAGTCTAAGATACGCTCAGATTAATGGGTTAAATAAGGGAACTATAAATAATATATGTGAAACACTATCTAGACTTTTCATTAATTTAGGAGTAGAAACATTTACATGTACCTCGGAAATAAGTGAAAACATTAAGTCTATGTCTGGTAGGAAACCTTGGTTTTGGATTTAGATGTCATGATGTACGAAAACAGTCATCAAAATACACAAAATGTAATTCCTTACAAACAACAAAACCTAATCTTGGGGTAGGCTAGTAAGAATTACAAGCAGATCAAGAATCGCTACATTAAAATAAATATAATCATATAACTCAAGTAAACCATAGAAAACTTAAGAGCAGAATCCCAAAAGATTTTTGGACAATTATAAACAGCATGGAACAAACAGCAGACAATAAAAACATTTAATTGAACACGCCGTATGAATACTTTAACAGTTATAACCAATATACTGAATACGATGAAGAAACGTTTGTTGATGCATTGATAGTGGACATAAACAATGATGACGAAATGCTTAACTTCCCCATTACTGAAGATTATATTTACAAATGCTTTTAGGCTATGAAGCATAACCAAAGCTCCTCTAATGACAGAATCATCAACATGTATATTAAATCCACTTCGTATATGTTGATGCCAATTTATATATCTCGCTTCAGTCTGATATTGTATACAGGGATTATTTCAGACTCTTGGCTTGTGAGCATTATACTACCAATGTATTAACACACTGGGGATTCCTCACAACCAGAGAACTACCGCTAAATAACAATCTTAAGTTGTTTTGCCAAACTATTCACTGCTATCGTGAATCTTACACTTTGCACATTTGTTTAAATGAACATAACAAAATTAGATGAACATCAAGAGGAATTTAGATCTGAATACTCAAAAAGGACCATATATTTGCAATATATGCATTGGCTAATTTATAATATATTCTGCAAAGTAAAGTCCAGCAGTTCAAGCAACCATAATTATCAACAAAAATGATTGTTTGTATAGTTCGTGCTAATATAGCTTTCTTTTCTTTTAAAAATTTCTTAATTGCCACGTGCGATCCAGCTGGATGCAAAATACACGGGAGGAACATCATCATCATGTTCCTTCCTCTCAACACAGTTTTTCGTTCTTTTTTGTCCTCTATGATTTCTTGTTGTACTGTCCGTCAGAGATTGTTTATGAACCTTTGCAATACCTTCTGCACAACATAGGTGTTGATATTTGAGCTGAACCCCAATTTGAATGAGTTTTGGGATTTCGGTAAATTGTTGTTGTATCCAGTGATACAATTAATTTTCATAACAATATTACTCAGTAGCAAACAGGCCCTGTTACCAGAAGGGTCTAATTTCACGTTTCATTTTGATAAATAGTCATCGAGTTTTGTCTCATTGTCTGCATTTGAGTTTGAGTTGTAGCCTTTCGTATACACTTTCATAACAGACTGTGTATTGCTTGTTCTGTTACCAACTTGTACACCCGAGATGCAACCTACACAAGACCTAATGCTCTGAGTCAATCTTACTATTCTCTCATATATTAATTCGTTATTATTTGGTAAAAGGACGCATGTTCAACATGTTTCCTCGCCTTTATAAGCATGTGGACATTTCATAAAATTCCACCGCCACCCAATGACATATATTACCTTTTATTTTGTTCAAAATCTCGTAAACTAACTTGTAGACTTTTACACGGTATTTGTTTTCATCTTTTTATATGTTGTTGTAAACAACTTCACATGTTTTGATTGTATCTCTTATTGCTTCTTATGTGATATCATTTTTTACCCAGCAAGGATATCGTATAGATTATAGTTTCCTTATCACATTTTTCATGTGTACCATTTTGCTGCTAACTTGAGATGTATTTATATGCTCTTTCTTTTTTCCCTCTGTTCCCTCTGGTTCTACATCTATTACATTGTAGATAACTTGTTATCGTTGAAAGCCTCCAAGTTTTAGTGCTGTTTAATATTGTTATTGATGGAATCTTCTTCAGTTGTCTCGGATTGAGTGTTGATTATTTAGTGCGATAATGCTTCATCTGTTTCGCAACTGTTAACTTATCCATTTCACATGTAGCATTCGTTCGTTTTCTTTATAAAATCTGTTCAACTTTGCATATGTCATCATGTTTGTCGTATAGAGAGAAGTCTTGCTCTTACAACATGCCATTTTTATCTTCTCCCTTCAAGCCTTCCAGTTTGTAAAAGACTGGATCAAGTAGAAGTACCTGCCTAATTTGCAGCATTTAATCGTTCATTTTAGGAAGATATCCGTTTTCAAAAATTGTTTTGTATTTTGAAATTCTGACAGTTTCATCGATTTTAAACGTCAGCGGTCCAAATGTATCAGTTGTCAAGTTGCCAAATAGGTTCATCCACACATTTGGTCTTTTGTATTCCTTACTTGCTTCAACCGTGGTCATTCATGACTATTGATCTCTCATGGTTGATGTTGTAACCATCAATTGGTTTTAGTTAAATGTCTAGTCATTATCTTGTTTCGTTTTAAGTGAAATATTTTCACACGAGGGTCTTCATGGTTCTGTTAAATCTTTCCCATTTTTTCCTGAGTAAGTTACACATTATGCAGTGGTTTTCTTTTGTAACAAATCAACAATTTTTCTGGTGTTACACTATTTTGATCCATCAAGCATTATCTTTCTGGCTTTCTCTCTTTAAAGTTTTCTCTAAAATCAGCGTGTTTGTTAAACACCTGTTTTGTCTTTTGTTTGTCAGCCCAATCATATTTTGGGAAAATATTTATTATTGTCAAAATGTTATTATACCCATCGTTTTAATTTTCATTTACTTGCATGTCAACAATGTATATTTGCCACTGCTCATCTACGCGACTGACGTAACCTCTTTTAATGGGACATCTTTTATTATCAGTTGCTTGTGTCATGTGTAAGTACATTGTTAAGTTAACCATTCGTTCAGTTCAGTGTATTGTTTCTTTTTGTTCCATTTAATTTGTTGCCACAGTTGATTGATATTTGTGTAAGCAAATGTATTTTGAAGATCATAGTAAAGGTACGCTAGTTTTTGTTCTTTGTTAGTTATTTCAAATAAAATAAACATATCAAAATAATACTATTTGCATTATAAATTGTCTTTATGTGTTATCAAGAAGTCAACAGAGCAACCGTCTAAAAAGGGTACTCGCGTTAACTGTAATATAGTCCAGAAGTGCCAAAATGTATAGTACTTAATAAAGTAATAATACAGATCGACACTCAGAAAAACGGTCCGAAGTCCAGACGGAACACAGCGAGACGTCTTAGGTTACGGATATTTGAAAACATGCTACCTTTGTTGTCTGTTTGGCTCTTTCTGCTATCAAGACATCTAAAATACATCGATGCTCAGTACCCGTTCAGCTATATAGCCATGCAACAATATTCAGTCTTGAGACAGATGCGTATAAACATGTTTAACTTTTATGACAGTCCAGTCATGTAATAGGGGATGCAGGTACCTCATGTAAATCAAATTGACAAAGATTGTATTTTATTTGGGACCTTTTTGTATCGTCTCTACACCGCTAAAAACACTTTTCCTTTACAACGACTGAACGCTTGCCCAGTGGAAATTAGCTCTAGAGTAAAGGGTAAGCTTGTCTTGGTCTGCCGGTCACATATATTCTTTTAGTATAATATATATCAGTAGGAAAGACTTCGCTAAACTTGGTCCAGCATTCATACATTTAAAAAGGAAAAGGAAAGAAAGAAAAATAGGAAGAAAAAAAAAGGATACAACCAACACGCGAGCTATGCTTTTTCTTTAAAAATGACCACGATTATGTGCATGGGATGTGAGGGCTGAATGTGGGATAAAGTAAATATGGAATGTTTAGTAGGTATCAGACCAGACACTGGTAATGAGGGGCATCTGAACATCTATCCTCGTCCTACTATATACAGTGAAACTATTATATAAAAATCACTCTTGGGATTGGCAGAAATTGACCTTTATGAGCAGCTGACCATGCTGTTCATTATTTTCAAGGGACTACCTCTACATGACCTTTATATACACATGGTTGCTGTGTTGAGGTGATCTCTAAAGAAAGGTTCGACTGTACAAATTAAAGTTGAGATTGCTAAAGCTGATCTTTTGTTTATACAAAATACATTTTCTCATATGATGATCAACTAAAAAACTTCCATTTCATTTGTATTTTAGTTCACTTCCGTGTATTCTATTTTGTCACCTTTATTCCTTCCGTGTTGGTAAGATGAAAGGAAGGTGGCATGTCACCTTCTTGAATTCCTTACTCGCGTCTTGTACCCTTGTCATACACAATATAACACCTCTATACTTTCGAGTAACTTGCCTTACAGTCTAAGTCTAGAATCTACAGCTAAAAGGAATTAAGGACATAAAGAAAGAAAGACACGAGAACAGAAATCCAATCATATTTTTAAAGGTAAAATTATACAACTTTCACCAAAACATTACACACCAAATCATTACCAAGGACACTATCTGGAAACCATAATAAATTCTAGCTCTAAATTGTATTTGTTTTCGTTTTTTTCTCTATTAATATATGCCAATAAAGTTAAGATTGTAATGGCCTCTCATTTATTCGTAAAACAATGCATTTTCTCATATTAATATACACTGGAGTTTGTTTTCCTTTCATAAATAAAAAAAATGTTATTTTGTAATACAGAAGTAGTTATAAAGGTCGGTTTAGGCACAAAAATGTCCGTATGGGTACAAGGAGAATTGAACATTACACCTCCATTTTGATTTGGGTCGGTATGGGCACAGGAGGAATTTAATGTTGAAAACGTCCATATGATTAATCTTGGAGGTCGGTATGAGGACAACGGGAATTTAAATGTAAAAACGTCATTGCGACAAACATTGGGAATCACAATGGTCACAAGGGGAGTTTAACATTGCGGGCCACTCGGGGTGGGGTGACGTGAATGGTGAATTTAATGTTAAAAATGTCCATAGGTTTAACATTGGGGAACAATATGGGGTCCTATGGGAATTTAACATTGACAGAGATGTTAGGACTCTATGGGAACTTGAGATTGTGGGACGGTATGGCGATTTTTGTTATTTTGAACATGAATTCTGTCACTTAACATGACTGACCAAGATCCACCCTTACTGGCCAACACCTTGTATTATTGGCCAATGCTCATAATTACTGACAAACACTCATCCTGACTGATCAACACACACATCTACCTACTAACAACCACAAATACTGACCAACACACATTCTTACTGCCTTTTTAAAGTCTAGCATGGCTGCCATTAGATCGAGAGAAAAAAAGTCGCATTAAAATTCCGAAAATAAAATGAAATTGAAAGGATACTTAAAAAAACAGAATATTTATTAAAATGACCGAGACTAAAAATAGTAGCGAAATTCCGAAACTAACAGAATTTACCTGAGAAATCTGCCCCCTCGAATATTTTTATTAAAATCGCCGAGACTTAAGACTAAAATTACGAAACTGAAACATAGTTTTGTGGAGATTATAAAAGAACCACAGCATATTTTATTAAATGACCAGGACCAAAAGTGACACTAAAATTTTCAAAAGTAATAAATAAATTACAAAACTGACATTCAGTTTAGCGAAGATTTGAAGAATATTCGAGATAAAAAATAAAACATTAAACAACTAATTTAAAAATTGTAACAGCCCCCAAACTGTGTAAGAAAATTAGAAATTGTTCTCAATTAGTAAAAATATATAAAATTGCTATAAAAAAAAATCCACCAAGAAATTTACCATTGTAAAATGATTATAAAAATAATAGTTGGAATTATTTTTTTTTAATTTAAAATTGTAAAAACAGTGCAAAAGAAATTAGAAAATTTTAAAAATATGTTAAAAAAATTTAAACATGTTACAAATATCTAGGATTGTACAAAATATAATCAAAACTAAAAGTAAAACATTATTTGAACAAACTATTTAACATAAAATTCAAACAAAAGAAAAACATTTAAAAACATTGCCCCTTGCCCCCTTCCCATTAATTTAAAAAAAATAAATAAAAACCAATGAAAATATAAGTACAAACTGTTAAGTACAAGAATAAATGTAAGAAAGACTAAAAGTTCAATTTAAATATAAAGACAAAAGTTTAAAACAAAATATTTAAAAAAAAGAATATTGTAAACAACAAAGTCTTTTAAACAATTTGAAACAAATTTAACAAACTAGAAAGAAATATAAATTTACAAGGTAAAAATTAAAAGTTGAAACAAATTTAAAAGTTTTAAAATTGAAAAGAATTACCAAATAAATAAAAATTTTCATTAAAAGAAATATAAAATAAGTACATTTCAAGAATTAGAAACACAAAATTTAAAAAAAAATATTTTCCCAAGTTTTATAGCAATTTACAAAACAAAATACATCTGAAATTTTTTTATGAAATTTAGAATTAAAAAGAATTTTTAACAAATGTGAAATTTGATACAATGAGGATGAATCACACATACGGGAAGGAAAACGTGCCTCAGAAGTTCAAGACAAGATCGCAGCATAAAGAATGAAAGAGCATTAAAAAAAAATTAAAAAGCGTGATTCATAAAATGAAACATTAAAAAATACAGCCAAAATTTATAAACTACATCTTTGAACCCGAAAGAAAAAGAAACATGAAGGGGAACGAATTTAAGAATTGTAAAGTAAAAGATGATTAAGAAACCAATAAAGAAAGAATCTGGTAAAAATAGAAAAGGGAGTGTGAGGGAGGGGCGAGCACTGATACGCACATACATACATACACAACTATATACTATTACACACACACACACACACACACACACACACAAACGGAAAGAGCTCATCTACTTATATTTACAATCCAACATACCGTTGCACATGCAAATGGAAAGGCTATGGCATATTTGTTTCATACACACAATTTCATACAAACAGACATTCACAGAAACGCACAGATAATGGAGATTTTTCATAGGGATTGATAACTTGCTTGGACAGATGGACAAAGTCACATCTAATTACAGACAATGACTTATGATTACAATCCAACACCCACACATACAAACAGACCGTTGGGGGAAGGTAATGCATATGAAATGGTCATTAACACAAAGACCCACAAATACACTCAAAATAGAGAAGGGAAAGGGGATAGATGAGGGTCACTTACACATCCTTATTAACAAACAAACACACATTCATATATGCAACAAACAAGGAGCTGGGGACTATTTTATTACATGCATGCATACATACATATATAGAAACATACAATCATATATACATACATAAGCACACATATATACATACGTACAATCATATATACCAGATGGGATGAGGGTGTTGGTACGAGCACGGACATATACATACACATACTCACCTACACACAAGCATACAAACATACATACATAAAATCATACTTACCATTGATAGAAATTGGATCATGGATGAAAACTGGAACACGAGTCAACCAATAGCATGGAAAGGACAAACCATACGCAATTACAAAACTGAAAACTGTTACAGTGATATGAATGATGACATCTAGTTCCATGGTCCCAGTGACTATCCCAAGGACAACGTGTTTAACATACCACAGATGAATAAGAACGTTTCTGGGCTTTTCAAAGATGACCTAACTAGTGTACCATTCACAGAGCTTTGTGATTTAAGGTAAAAGCTCTATTTATTTAAGATGGACAAAGATGTAAAGAATGTTTGTAAAGGAAAAAAGAAATGCGTGATCAAAAATAATTTAAACTTAGAACTGTACTGAAAATGTCTTTTGATCAAAGAGAAAATTATCAACAGATGAATGTACTTAGATCGAACAATCATGATATGTATATCATCAACATGAACAAAGTAGCACCGGGTTCTTACAATAATAACGTAATTTAGTAGAGAAGATATATACATTACCTTATACACACGTCAATACCTTGTAGCGAACAGGAAACTCAAGTCTCATTCAAATTTTGTTTCTTTTATTCTGTTTCAAAGAATATACAATTTCTCTTTTCATTTCGTCCGAAATAACTTGGTTCTCTTCAAAAACTGTTTCTATTGGTTTTTGTCCATGATATAGAAGACGGTCAAAAACGTGTATTTTCTAAAACATCTTTGTCCACAGATATGTACTTTTGTACGATCACTCATGTGGGTATTTAAAAATATCTCCCAATAAACGCTAGTCTAGTTAGTTGGTTGATTTATTTTCTACGTCGTTAAGACTACAAGTCGTAATTATAAACAAAGTATCGGTTCCTTAGTAGATATCAACCAGTAACTCTAACCAATTATCTCATTTATACTCTCTCACGATCATCTTTCCATCTGCATTTTCTTTCATATTGATTTGAAAGTGTACATTGGCTAATTTAAGACCGCTGCCACGCAATTTGTTATCATTTGTACTTCTAAAATCAAGCCAGATGTAATGATTGTCGGTGTAAAAACCTTTAACACTTACGTTACTAATTTCTGTGTGCTTTTGTAATTTATTGAAAAAATATTTAGTGGTTTCTCTAAACTGTTGGCTTAATTGAAAATTCTGAGAATAAACAACATTACTCTTATTATTCTGAGAGAATTAAGTGTGAGATTAGTTAAAGTTATATTGGTTATTATGTTGACGATTATCTCTATAGTGATGTAGTTGTAGATGAAAGCAATTCCATTGCTGTATTTTTCATCGACCGATTACGCCTTTGATTCAGAAGTAATCTTATCGTACTGGAGGCATATGTTTTCTTGTTCACACTCTTGGTTTCCGCCTTCAATGTGATTCTGAGGAAGAGCATAAGGGTACTGAAGACAATGATCTGTTAGTATCCGACAATCAAGTTGTATTCTAAACTTCTTTCCACACACAACAAACTGTACAGCTTCAGTACTAGCATTTCGCTCATTAGTAGCTCCTGATCCTAACTTTCTCAATTTATAAATCATTATACCTTATTCAATCCTGTTTCTCAATGAAATAGGTGCCCACACATCTAGGCATGCTGTTGTCATTTAAAGTTTAAACAATCATCGCTTCTATAGGATACTGTAATGTGTTTCGCAGGCATTATTTGCAAATTGTTTACCACGGATTAATAGCGGCTAACGGTGGAAACTAGTGCGGTGGCTCTGTAGATTTGGGCAGTTGTAAGTGTCATTTTTCATTGAAATGGTTCAAATTTGTTTGAATGATATGATAGGTTAATATTCGTGAAACGCAAAGAAGATAAAATTACTGGCAGAGTTAAATGACATTTTGGAGAACAAAGTGTTTTTCCGTTAACGTTTTTGGATGATAGAATAGAGATGGAAGTTTCGTGGTGCCTTTTTAAGATATTCCCTATCATGTTTACCGGACTCAATTCATTAGATTTTTCCTTTTCTTACAATGTTCATCAATTACCTACATTATGAAGTATTGTTGGGCAGTTAATGAGTAAAAACCACCAGTAATTCAAATCAGTGCTAGTGAGAAAAATGTAATCCAAACAAAATAATTTACATGCATGTGTGAAAAGAAATACTAAGGCAGGGCACAGACGAAAACTTGATCTCAGAATAGTTCCTTAATGGAGACATCTGATACAAGTTTGAGAGATCCAGGCTTGATTGCAATTCAGGTAGACTTAAAGGAAATAAAGCAAAGACTGAGAAGAAACACTACAAAGGCAGATTTCATATCTGCTATTGCAGACCTTGTGCAAAAAGATGACCTTAAGTAAAAGCGAAGGAATTGTTAGAAAATGTGAAACATTTTAGAGATGACAGTATAAAGGAAAGGGTAGTTAAGAACAGGACAGGAGAGTTGATTCCTTGAAATTAGAGAATCACCAATTGAGAGGAAAAGTACAATAAGGAACAAAGTAAAATGACAATCTGGGGAGTGACCGAAATGAATTAGATAATAGAGCGAAGCAAGCAAGTGCATGTACAAATCACAGGCAATAGTACTCAAGAAAGATGAATGTTAAAGTTCTAAGGTTTGACGAAAAGAAAGATGAAAATCTGAGAGAATTCCCAGAATGGTAGGGAAGCTACAAAGGCTGACCTAGTGGACGTGGACATAGTGACTGTACATAGGATTCCCGGCCGACAGGGACAGCCAGTAGCAGTTTTTATCAAATTTTGGTGTTTGGACTTTCACACGAAGAAGCGATACGGTACAATCAATGCATTTGGAGTTCTCTTTGGGATTGCTATCTTAAAGTTTGCTGTGGTTTAATGCTGCTCATGGCATATATGAAACAATAATGTGCTAGAGTTATCTTTTTTCTTTATGTCGACATCTTTACTATTTAATTACTACAAAAGCATGTATGTATGTGGTCTTTCTTTTCATAAAAGGCTTGCAAGCAACATACATACTAACACCGGTCACAAATACAATGAATATGTACTCGTATTTTACTTCGTTCTCACAAGGCTCGTAGAAATCATTCGGTTTTGGCAGTCGTGTTTTAACAAGTTTTACATCATTGTTGTGTGAGTTCGCGCATTTAGAAATAAAGACCATCGTCCATGTTGTTTAAGTACTGAGTCACCAAGCCCTGTTTTTTTTTTTTTTTTTTTTTTTCTCAATCTTTCAGTCACGGAGTCAAGTGTACGTGATCAGTTTTCATAGAATTCTTATGTTTTTTCTCTGATGATCTTCGATTTGTTGTCGTGTCTAATGACTTTCTTATTAGTTCCATTAGTATTAAATAACTTGAACAGAGCGTTGCTTCCTGAAAACGCGCAACCTTTAGATGTTGCTCCTCCAACCATAACTGATGTTGAACTGTTGACGCCATTTTTATGCTCAAAAGCGTAAAAAAAGTCTATGTATATTTCGCTATTTATTCTGCTGGATTTATGAGTAACAGATTTTGATACTGCTGTCAGTTTTTATTTTACATGCTGAGGTAGAATTATTAGGTCCCTTGTTATTCCAATTATTAAAGTAATGTTCTCTTCCTGACAGTATGTACATTTTTCTTTCTTTAGATTCCGTTGAAACCTCTACTGAGCAAGCAACACATTGTTTTCTTACCTCCAAATATATGAAAACACCCAATATTTTCGTCACAATAAGATCTTAAATGTGTATGTGCAAATTCATACAAATTGCGTATAACCCTGATTTTTAGTTAACCTCTGCGAAGTAGAGAAGACTTATTGTACAACCCATGAGGTCCGCTTGGACGTCAGCGTCGTTTTCCTCATAGATAAATCATGTACATATGTACAGCCACAAGGAATCTCAACCATTCTTTCCTCCTAGGTCCGAGGCAACAGTTTGGAGTGGGTGTCATAGTACCTACCCCCAGGCAAAAAATAAAATAAAAATAAAAATAAAACAATACAACGCTATATTTGAAGTCGTGACTTCGCAGCTCGTTAAAATATCACGTTTGTTTGCACTACACAATGCAATGTATGTATTATTAATGTAGGAAAAAATATCCAATATTTATTTATGAAATGTATTGAATTAGACTCTAAATATTGTATTGATTTATACTGTACCATTGAAAGGGGACTAATTACCTCTTTAATGAGAGGTAGGAGACTGAACTGCTTTCTTTCAAAATTGTATCCACCTGACTATATGACCTCATCTTGAAAGAAGGAAATAGACGACAAGGATAAGAATTAAACCGCAAAGAGCAGCATAGAAAATGTCTCTTGCGCCCAAAAGTTCCAGACTGGCCTGAACCATTCTACTGATATTGGTGCAACACGTGTAAATCTCAGGCAGGAAAGATTGAAAGGCAGTGATTTCGTCTATCGGTTCTTGTTCAGCTTTAGGAATGGAGATTGTACGTAGAAGCTTCAGCAGCTGATTGTTCAGAATTACACTCCTTTCGTCCCATTCACACAGACTGTCTGCAGAAGAATTCAGGAATCCAACGGTATCACACCAGTTTGTTATTTTAAAGAGCTTGTATTCTTTGAAACCATGGAAGCCGAATGAGCTAGCAATGTCGTTTTCGATGGTCTCGAGAGTTTCATTGGATACCTCACCTGTCTCCAATTTGTCCATCTTGGTCAGAACTACATACAAGTCCACATCTGTAAAAAATATTTCAATTTCCATGGAAATATAAATATTATGCTAAATTTGAACTCACAATTGTGATTCGACAGCAAGCTTTTAAGCATTTTCAGCTGATATATTGGTATAAAAAAAACACCATGAAACAAGAGGCCCAAGTGGAACTGAGACCGCATACCAGGCTTAGATAAGTTAACTGTTGGCCATTTCACTAAGCAGGTTTATGTAGGTGTGTAAGAACACATCCTATGTAAACTATCTCCCAAACTATACATCATGTTGATTTTATTTTACTATGTCCTGATAAAAAAAAATCGTTCTTAAGATGAAGGCATAATTAACACAGTTTCTTACTCATAATCAAAGCCATCAAAGATGCTGGTGATGAAAAACCCAACAGATCATAAATGTGGTTTAAGAGTGGTAAGAAACCCTCTCAATCAGATGCAAGATCACCTCATTAATATGCATCGCTCGTTGATTATGGAAACACCCCAAGAGCCTGATAATTCCAAGTGTGATCAAAATCAAATCACAAATATGACTTCCAGAATGATAACAAGCTCATCCAACCTGATATAAGATTGCATCAATGATATGCACGAATCGCGTACAATATCAACACTCTTCCAAGATCTTGATTATGTAAGGAAATATTTCAAGTTTGATCAGAACTGGATTAGAAATGTGGCGTCCAGAGGAGTAACAAGCTCAGAATATCAAATGCAAGATCACCTTATTATTTTGCATGGATCTCTCTCATTATCAAACTCATCCGAGATCTGAATGATATAAGCATATAATCAAAATTTATTCAAATTAGGATCAGAAATGCGGCCGCCAGAGTGGTAATGAGCTTAGATTATCAGATGCAAGATCACCTAATTAATATTAGGTTTGATCAAAATCGGATCAGAAAGATGGCATCCAGAGTGGGAACAAGGTTAGACAACCAGGTGCAAGATTGCCTCATTAGTATGCACGAATCGTGTTCATAATCAACCTAGTTTGCGATGTTAATGATATAAACCCATATTCCAAGTTTTATTGAAATCGGGTCAGACATATTTACTACAGAGTGGTAACAAGCGATTGTTGACGGACGACGCATGACGGATGCAGGGCCATACCATAAGCTCGTCGGCCTTATGGCCAGGTGAGCTAACATTCAAATTATAGATTTTACGAAATATGACACCGAACACTCCAGCTCTACCCACACCTCCGGTTCAATTCAGCAGAATTTTTTATTTTGTTTTAAATAGGTAAACTCTGGGATATTTAAGCTCTGAATAACTTGATGTAATTTTCTAAACCAACTAAAGTAACAAAAAACTCTTAAACTCAACAAGATCATATAATTGTATCTCTAATATAGAAGCTATTTTTACTTGTGTCTTTCCTGTTCAGGCGTTTACAACGGCCATAAACCTACCATTTTAAGAACGACTATTTTTATAGATCTTCGACATCCCTTTAAAGTCAAGTGTTGCTGTATACAACAGCTTATTTTGAAACAAAATGGAATAGAATTTAATTAAATTCAGACCAGACAAACATTCTTGAAAACCGCCTCACTATTAATGAGGCTGCATAACTTTTTACCTACATAGTTCATGCCATGGGGAATAAACGTATTCTTTCCAAAGAATACGACAATCCGATCTTCAGATGTATCATTTCATGACAGCAGAATAAGATTTAATATCTTCTGCTATGACAGCAGAATAAGACTTAAAACCCCCGGTATAACAGCAGAATAAGACTTAAAACCCCCGGTATAACAGCATAATATGACTCAATATCCACTGATATAACAGCATAATAAGACTTAATATCACCTGGTATAAAAGCAAAAAAGGATTTAATAACTCCTAGCATGAATGAAAAATAAGTCTTAATACTTCCTGGTATGGCAGCAGAACAGTACTTAATAGTGGTAATGTGGGCCTGTTTGCGACTTTTACTACCAGAAATCATGATGGAATTAACATAAAAGCTATGAAAAATAATGACCATGGGGACTGGGGAAAAATATAGAATACTTTGCAATTAAATAAATTCTACAGAATATTAGAGTCGATACCATCTGTCGTTAAAACAACGACATTCAGCCACAATATCACCACTTTGCTATCCTAGTGACGGTGTTATATGTTCTGTATTTGCTAATAATAAGAAGCCCAAAGTCTTTAATCATTTTAACCATTTTTGTTTACTTCTGCTGCAAGTGTAGATTGCTCAGATGTGATGCTTCCCAACATACCAATACTGAGAAATTAGAATTATTTCATATAACCCCGGACAAGGCCCAGGAATTTTGATAGTTTCTGTCTATTGTAACATGACACCCCATCTGTTATCAACATCGTCACCTCATGATTCTGTAGATATGTATATATGTGAACAAAAATTTGATCTTTTAATTTCATAAGCTGCGTACCTTTCCCAGAATTGTCTATGGTGTCGATCCTTGGTATATAGTTAATCTTGTACCTCCTTTGGCATGTGATATATCTAGTTATCATCTACGCAATAAATAAAAATGTTCTCGTATTAACGCAATCATTGAATTTTCTATGAATAATTTTTAAAATGAAGTCTACCCTCAGTAAGGCTCTACCTGATTCAACTAAAATACAGACAGATCTTTCATCCTTCGAAGACCATGTTGCACTGCAAACCATACTTGTACCAACCTTCTACAGCAAGGGAGATACATATATAGTTATTTATATTGCAGACCAGGATATATAATCACTTTAGTGTTTTAAACAATGATTTGTTCAATGCTCATTCAATTGATAGGGTTGAGTGCAATAGAGGTCATGATACCGAACATGCTTATCAATATTTTATTGTGTGCGTAATTGATATAGGTCAAACAAGAAAATTGACATCTTGAACCAACTTTCTGTTCCTATTATTACTCACACTAGTTTACTTTTTACGATTTATCAGAATTTAGGGATGATGTAAATTACTAGATCATAAAATATGTTGAGCATATATAAACAACTAACATAATTAATGAAAACCTTCGAACTAAACAGTAACACGTTAGTATAATAGAACCAGTGCAAGGTAAAATTTCTCTTTAATTTCTGTGTAAAAAACTTATTCCATGTTTATTCCAATTTGTTTCTTATGTTAGTTATTTACTCTCTCTCTCTCTTTCTCTCTCTCTCTCTCTCTCTCTCTCTCTCTCTCTCTCTCTGTGTGTGTTGTTTAGTTCCTTTTACAGACTTAACTTGTAAGCTTTTATGAACCTGTTGTCCGTGTTACTATTGTTGTTCTTTGTATGTGGAAAGGCGATCAGTAAGATATTCTTACCTAACCTCCATTTTATTAAGACAATACAATAAGTTTAAAAGCGCTTATTTTGCCGTCATGTTTTCTTTTCAGTAACAATTAAATCGCGATGTTTTCTCTGTTTTAGACCACTGCCAGCTCTATTTGTTTCAAACTGCTGTAATACCAGCAATATCGGCATTGAGTTGAACTCTCTTTTGATTTATCCATATACTTTTTAAACCACTACTTTCGATAACATCTACAGACGTTATTTTTTTTAAACAAACTCATTGCTACTTTACATTCTCGGCAACAGTACATACAGTAAAGCAACTTCAATGCATTTACTCATGTTCTATAAGGGAACATTATTAATATGACAATGATACAAAATGGAAGGAAAATGATTTAACTTACATAATACCCTTCACATATTCATTCGATGATTGCTTTGGACCTTGACCTCCTCCTGGTCTTCAATAGTTGATAGTTTTAGCCCTACTTCGTTACAGCATATATTTTACTAATGGATAAACATACTTTCTCGATATGACCGTATTGACGATTTATGTATCAGTGTATAGAGTTTTCGTTATCGTCCTCGTCACCTTAAGTAATTAAGCGACCTGGAGGAGATTGGTTTAATCGCGAATGCAAACCAAAATCTCCTAAAATAATTAATTTGTTGTTACTTTAAAAATGTGTGAAAATACTGATACGTGTAACATTCTTACCGACTGGATAAAGTGTGTGCGTTGGTTTTATAACCTCTAGAAGGCACTCAATCAACTTCGTCGGAACGGGCGCTGATGCGACACTATGCACAAAAATAACGACATCCGTCTTCCATTCCTCCTTGCATTTCGTGTAAATTCTTCTTAAGAATCCCACTCCATGGCGTCTCAGTCGATTCAACAAGGCATTTACTTGGATTCCCGGCTGAAGGTAGCCTGCAGAAAGTTTAAGATGCATATATGGTTCAGAAAAACCAAAGTGGAAATAAACATCGATATAAATTGTCCTAATTTCCGTTTGGTAATCAGATTTCAAATCAAATTACCCTAAGGTAGATGGTTAATATATAAGTTTTTGGATATTAACACCCGTATGTGTTACTTACCTCAACTGGGATAAACCCTTGTGAAAACATATTTATAGATATCTTTGTATGTTCATATACGAACAGACAGAGAACAGCAAAGTAAATAAACAGATGGACAAACGGGCAGATATATTGGTAGATAGGCAGATATTGCATTCGACGGCATGAATTTTAACCTTTTTCATGTATTTATTTTTTAAAAATAAACATTTAATAATTACCAACGCTATGAAGCATTTTAGGTACGACTGGATACGATGCATTTAACATCGAAAAAAATATACATCGCTTTGCTTTAAATATTTGATTTTTTTTTTATTAAAAAAAAAAGAAAAAAAAGACATTATTTTTTTTACAAGCGACACAAATATCCTAGAATTGCATTAGTAGATATAAAATGGGAATTTTGGATGGGAATTTTGGACTACACTCTAAAATGATGTTTTCTCGGGTTTTGGAGGGTCTGGATTGCATTTATTACGTGTTTCGGATGCTTGGGAATGATATGTTTGTAGCTGGCGCACCACGTTTAAGACCACTTTTATGTCTTCATTCTCTAAAATAATATTTCTTTCGTGTTTAAGAGGGTTTGGAATGCACTTTTGATGTGTTTTAGAGGCTTAGGAATAATAGGTTTATAACGTTTTCAATACGGTTTGTGATATATTTTATGCCACGAATAGCCTCTAAAATGATATGTTTATGCCTCGTATAGTCTATAAACTGATGGGTTTATTTTTCATATAGTCTTAAAAATGATATGTGTAGGTATTATATTGTCTCTAAAACGATATATTTATGTCTCATGTGGTCTCTAAAATAATATTAATGTTTTTAAGTGATAGTAGGTTTGCCTGTAAAAACAAAAACAAACAAACAAACAAAAAAAAAACAAAAAAAAAAACATCGATCTACATCAAGGTAAGGGCATTCCCAGAGAGTTGAAAATTGTGGTGTTTTATATGATTTTGAGAGGGTTTAAACAGATTTTTAAAGGATGCTTTTTAATCTTTCAGAAGTCTTAAAATGATGCTTTATATATATATATATATATATATATATATATATATATATATATATATATATATATATATATGTATATATTACAGGCCATGGAAAGATCTTTTTGAAGCGTTTTAAAGTGATACTAGGATTGCATTTTATATCTCAGTTATCATCTAAAATAATATTTTAGGTGCTTTAAAGGATATATTGTTAGTCTTTAAAAAGATATGTTTATATTGTTTCATAATTATATGTTAAACGTATTTGAAAATGTTATGATATAGTACTTAATATTGTTTTATAATATTCTCAAAATTTATAAAAGAAATATATTCTAATTATACTATACGAGACCTTCAGTTATCAAGCCTAGTCGGGTCACCACTGGGCGCCCTTATATTTTGATTAGAATATATCTTTATACAACCAAACATGTGGGAATACATATCATTATATAGCTAAATAAATGTTCTGTAAAATGATATGCTTATAGCCTTTTTAGATTTTAGGAGATTTGGAAAATATAGATTTCTTATTTGAAAGATTTTGAAACAGAGGTTTTCAAAAATTACCTCGTTTGAAATATATGTGAAAATATAAAGTATGGAAAATAATTCACAGAATGGGGCCATTCGTCAGATGAAGAAATATTATACAAGCACAATGAATGTGTTGATTTGAAGAAGTTTAAAACAAACAAAGTGGAATCATTTGATAACAACGATACTGATTCTTGTTGTTAAAAAGTAAAAATATTATCTTAAATCTTGATGGTGGATATGTTTTTTGAGTTGTGATAGTCATCAAATTTTAAATGAATATGCTGGTTATTTTGAGTACAAGTATAATAATAATAATAATAATAATAATAATAATAATTCGGACTTAGTACAGCGCTTAATCTGTAAAAGCTCTAAATGACTTTACAATATCAGTTACCACATAAGGACATATATATATATATATAAATATATATATATATATATATATATATATATATATATATATATCAGATTAAAACAGCTAAATGTGCACATATTATAAATACATTAAAGTGACAGTATTTGTGAAACATATAAAATGACTAAATTAGATTTGAGAAGATCAAACTTACGTGAGATGCCACCATACATATCAGTATTAGATAATTTAGAAATAGCTTCACTTTATGATAACGAAATAGATAAAATACCACAAAACATATATAAATTAATAAAGGACAAGACTTGATAAGGGTAGATTTTGGCCCCGAATCAGATTGAAATGAGACTCGTACAGATAAAAGAGGTCCCTAAATATGTATTTATTTCTTATCCGAGACCGCGTTTAATAAAGAAAAGTGACCATTAAAAAGTCAGTGATTTCTGCTCTGTTATGGCACCTATATTTTGTGGATAATAGGCATTATGGCTAATAAGCCCCTTTCAAGCTGAAGGCCGAAAATAATACATCTAAAATTATGCATTTGCACACAATATAGTCAATGATATTATGTATAAGTCTGGCTTTTTGTTTTGCAACATTGTTTAAATGATGTGGAACTTTATGTTAAGTACGGTTAATTACCTCAGACATCTATTTTCGTTTTCGTTTGAAACGTTAACATACGTTTATATTTAGGACTGACTTGATTGCCAAAATCCTGCCATAAAGTCATATTTGATCTATTTCAAAATCATAAAATAATCACACAAAACCGTGCAGACATTTTGCACATTAGTAATAGCCGGATGTTGCCACAGCGTATAACTAAGAATGAAAACCAAATGTTCAAACATCGGCGATCAAAGTGGGTTTTGTGTATTTATTGGCAGGGGAAGCTTGTATTATAACTCATTTTGTTTCTAGTTCATTATAATTATCAAATGGTTGAACATTTTCGGTTTTGGAGAAATTATTGTCGTATTTAATAAATTTTTTTCCATGATGTTCTTTTTTGTATAATAATTTTATTTAATTTTATATTTAATGTATAGGAAATTACCTTGATCCTTTATTAATAATTATAATCAGATATACACTATAGTGATTTTTCTGTTTCAAAAAAAACCCATGGCCTTCCCCCACTTCTCCCCCTTCTATGCTCCCCAACTCCCGAAACTTCAATAGTTGGTCCCTAATGTTGCAATGTCTTTTATGTGCGATGTTCTGTCATATATCTGTTGTTTAAATGACTAACCTGTTCATTGTACTCTTTTAGTTGCATATTTGTCAGAATAACAGTTATCTTCTATTATTCAAATTATCAACCACAACAAAGAGTTTCTTATATTTAGTGGTACTCCCCCTCCTACACACACACAAAAACACACACACCATGGTAGAGAGGTATTCCGAGTCAGGGACGGGAAGCAGCCGGAAAACAAATATTCCTGAAAGTGGCGGACAGGAAGAAAAATTAGGTTTGGCAGGTTCAAATCTACCCGAATATACCACATTTTGCTACATCTGATATGATTTAAGAATGTGCTAAACAAAATATCTAGAGGGCATATGCGTTTCACAAACACAAAGTAGCTTTCATTTTTCACTGTTTTCAATAGTTTTCGAACGTTGTTAGGACATTGTAGGAATGTTATATCATGGCGTTGGACAACAAGGTTGAAGCAACATTCCAACCAGTTCACCAAATTATGTTGCCACCACGTAAACCCCCCACCTACCCCCAACTATGAAACAACATTGCTGCAACGTTGTATTTTTGGTTGGGGAAAGAAAGGAAAATAATAATAAAAATATAATAACTAAACGTAAAATTCAGGGAAGGCTTGAACCGATGCTCTTATTTTTAGTTATGAAAAAAAAGTGGACAGTCTTAACCTTACACCATCGCGACTGCGTATTTACATGTTTGACAATTTACTATATATAGATACCATGTGACCTGGTAAGGTTCCTTAGGGTAACAATAACTTTATAAAAAAAACTGCAATTATGGGGGAGGGGAGTTATAGAGAAAACAGTTTGTATACATATAGTTGCAATAAATGTAGACTCAAATTGCACAATACCAGCCCTTTCTTCAACAAATATATCTTCGAAAACTGCTCTAATCAATTGTAATAATAGTCCGTGTTTTACTGTGTCATTAGCCTACCGAGTAGATCTAGTCCACAGACGATAATTTGAAGTTATGTATTAAAATAATGCATGAAATCGAAACAAATGAACAATGATGCTAACAAATATTGTATTTTTACTGGATTGAGCGTTGATTTCGTAAGTTTAATGTATGGGTGTGATTCACATTGTTATGTATATTCTGATGTTTTTTGCCTGAGTTCCAAGGGTAGCATATAGATAATAAATGCAGCTTAAAATGATCAAAGTAATAAAAAAAAAATACATGGAGATTGATATATTTTATCATCATTCCTTTTTTCAAACCATTTTAGTCAAACATGCCATAATCGGCTGCTTCTTATTTTTGTTGTTGCTATGGATATCATTTCTTAAAGCGCATCTTCTATATTTAGCTACTCCCATCCAAATATTACGATTCTTTATGGTTTGCGATAAAGAATTCCACAAAACGCGATCAGTAACAGAAGAAAAGAATAAATCTCCGATACTAATTGCAATCGACATTTGAATGTCAGTTTTTTTTAAAGAAACCTAAAATGCCATTTTGGTGATACCGTAATGTAGGTCTATATGGCGACGGACATATAACAGGTGATCTAAAAAACGCAGCTTGCCTTTATTTTTCTATTCGTTAGGGATGAGCGCAAACGAGAACATATGTAAAATTCTTATATGTGTTAGATGGTTACAAAAAAATGTCTTCTGTCAAAAAATCAAACGTGTTCTCGACTGCGCTGCTAATTTTTTAGCACTTCGAAGATGCGGAAATCAGGCAAATTTTGAGGTTTTGATGGAACACACTCCTATTTAGTAATAAAATTAAGTGTTATTTTCACACTATTTCATTGTATCATGTGTACATATGTTGCAGTAGACAAATAGTGAATACGTCATAACCATAACAAATACTCATACAGACACTTTCAGATTGAAAATAAAACAGAAATAATACACGAATCAATAGGTGCATTAACAAATTTAACGCATTTTATTTTCAGTTCTAATCGCATAAAACACCGCATGGGCTATGTAAATTATTTATTTAAAAGTGTTGATTCTTGGTGGCAATTTTTTAAACAAGCGTACAGTTATAGATATTTGAGTTAAAACATGTAGTATGTTTCCATGCTTATTATAATGATGGACTTAACATAATTCCACGTTGTATAACTGAAATGGTTAACAAAAATTATATTGAAAGTAATTATGCAAGCTATCTTTTATAGTAAAAGTAATTATGAAAAAGAAAAAATTATTTATGCAATGGTTTATTAATTTATTAATTTTTTGTTTTTATTTTAAATTTGCAGTATTTTGTACATTCGCAATACAATGAATCATTTTAAATTTAATCATAATAATTATTTGATTATTTGTTATTAGTTAAAAGCTGCTATTGACGCTTTGTTATGTAGTATCTACATATTTTAAGAATTTAAATTTAAATTTCGTTTGTTTTTTTCTTTCTTGTTTGTTTGTTTATTTTTTTGTTGTTTTTTTCATTGTTACAAGTAATATTTTCAATATCAGTCCCCAAACTATCATAAGTGGATTCTAGTCAATAAATATTATTAATATTGCTTTTTAACCGTTCTATTGTCAACTTGGATACTACTACTATGCAAGAAGAAATTAAGTTATAAATATTAAGAACAAATTAGATGAATACTTTCATCGTGGTGGAGGCCTACATCCTGGTTGTACGGAAATGCTACAAAATTTAGGTATGAACAATAATAAGATTGTAAAATTAGGCCATCCTGTTAGTGAAAATGATGCAGTAATAAAACAGTACATAGATAATAAAAAAAAATCTTGTGACACATTTCATTGACAACCAATTCCAAAGAGTTGATGAACACAATAAAAACGATTGATATTTATTTGCTAAAAAGTGGTATTACAATGTCTGGAAACTTGGGCATTTCTATGGACAAGGACAAAGTTTGACATATTGGTTGCTGATATTGGAACGGGGAAAAATGCATGGCTAAACTTGGTAATGATAAAAATGTTATTACTTATGATGATAAAGAACGACATATTAATGTTCTATCTTCTGTTGGTTTGGTAATAAGAACAAATGGTGACCAGATTGTTCAATTCGGGACTTCGGATAATGCTGCAACACGTTTTTTCTCTAATGTAAATATGAGTAAAAAAAGATAACAAATGTGACTAATCCAACAGCTGACCAAGATTGCTGTACCAAATCATATGTGAATACATCTTTTTTAATAAAAACTTGTGATACATTAACAGGATAATTAAATTTGGGTATACATACGATCTCCTCGGGTTATTTAGCAAAGGATGACACCGATTTAACAAAATAATTATATGTGGATACATCGATAGCTAATATAGAAACTAGAGCAGCAACAATCGGTGAGTATGAATTCGTAACCATCGTAGATAAAATATATTTTGTAAATAAAAGCCCCACAATGATACCTATACATTTAAAATATAAAGGGTCAAATTTTTTTTACAAATATCTTCTCATAAAGAAAAGTGATTAGCATTCACAAAAGAGGGAACATCTTTAATTAGCACAACTGTTTATGTTATTTATGATGAGACAAACACACACCCAATCACAAAAGCAACTTTTTATTTGGTTGTCAAGGGTGCAACAGAAAACGATAATGTGGAAACTAATGAATTAAAATTGACTGAAAAGGGAGTGAGATTTAGTGTTGGTGAAATAAGTGTACCTACATTTAAATTAAGTATTCCCAAGCAAGGCCAATCCATAACATTACATTCAATAAGTACTTTTGATAATATTGCTTTATTACATTCTGACTATGAAAATGATCAAATAGTTGTCGTAAAGATAAATTTTGGAATATTAGTTGATCGGAAAACAGAACTTGGGCAACCAGCTTATTTTTATGCAAAAGATTTCAGCGAAGATTAAGCAGCCCCTGTTAATATCGATGCTCTTGCAGAAACATATAATAATTTACATTTTTTAGAATTTCTCCCTTTCACTGAATCAGATCGCGTTTATTTTAGGGACTGGGCGATATATTTAGAAAAAGGATAGTACACTATAACATTACAAGCTAAAAACGTTTCAATAACGCCTAATCAATATTCCTGGTTTTTAAACAGCTATGCAGATCCCAAAACTAAAAAAACTTAAAACTGATGTATTATCAAAACCATCATTCAAAAATAATTTGTGGAATGATGTTTCATCAAGAGATACAAATCTTGTTGGTGTATATGTCAATGTTAGTTTCGAAATAGATGCAACCTTATCAATATTTTCTTTCACAATTTAATGTAGTATAATAATATATACTTTGAGCTAATATAATATAGACGTAATCAATTGTATGATAATTTAACACGTTAATGGAGTCCTTATCGCAAGAGTTATAAGTTATATGGTAATGACAGTAAGGCGGCCATGTTAATATCGTCAGTGATTTGAGGGTGTGCTATCCTGAGTGCAATACTTGTTATCCCTGTTTTTGTAAGCATAATAGCTATCACCCCTATTATGGTAAATGGACACAATCTTAATTTGAAGCTGAATGAAAAAATAAAAAATAAAAATTCAAATTCAATCTTAGGTATATGAAACAGTTACTTACCTATGTAAAATCAAATCATGCTTCAAATAGCACAAAGGTAATCAAATACGTTTTGAAAAAATCAAAGAGTTTCAATCTACAGAAAATTATGTAGAACCATGGTACATTAAACGTATATATTAAATGGGTATACAGATCAGCCATAAATCAAATTTTATATTATTTTATATATATAGTGTAAATAAAAAATTTTGAGTTTAAACAACTAAAAAAAACAAAAAAAAAAACAAAAAAGAACACCATTTCATTTTACCTGATTGTCATTACTTTATCACTGGAAGCACAGGTCAAAGAAAATAAAATTTGTTAAATTAACCTGTTACTTAAATATCTTAATTATGATGAAATTACTTTATATACTATCAATAATATCCCAGCAAAATATGCCACGTTGGAAGGATTATTTGATACTATAGAAAAAGGAACATATCATAAAATTCCTCACTATACTCGCATCTGAAGATGCTATTCCTATAGAAGAATTGGATAACAACACAAATAAAATAATCGTGTTTAATGATATAAAAACTGACAATGCTAATAGGAATAGAATTAAAGAATATTTCAGTTTTAGTAGTAATACAATTTTAATTATATATATCTAAATCAGTCTTATTATGGTGTGCCTAATTGCAGCAGTCGAAACACAAAGTACTTTGCACTCTTCAAAGAATTGAATAATAAAGACATACGCAAAATTTCAGATGATTATTGTTCTAGTGATGTTTACAAACAATGCTTTATCAATATATACAAGGAAGCGACACACAATCCTTATAGTTTCTTTGTTTTTGATAATAGAACTATAAACACCCCGGAAAAATACTGTAATTTTTTCGACAAATTTTTATATTGGTATGTCATAAGATTAAAATCAATCATATATTTCAATAAAATAATGTCATTATTATATTGTTATTTTACATTATTTTACATTATTTTGCATTATTTTACAGTAGTGTCCATTATTTTACATTATTTAGCTTATTGCTTCTATAATTATATTTGTTTATTTCCTTTTTCATATCCATTTATTTTACATTATTTTGTAATAAATAGTATACAATACATTACTATAGATAAAGAGCTTCTGAAAAGGTTGTTAGTATGAGGAACCGTAAAGAGATTTGAGGAGAGAAAATAGGCAAACAAGAGTTTCAACGAGATGTATGCAGAACCAATGGCTAAACTAATACTTAAGAAAACTGAAGAGAGAGAGAGAGAGAGAGAGAGAGAGAGAGAGAGAGAGAGAGAGAGAGAGAGAGAGAGAATAAAACAAGATCAACTAAGTGAAACACTTTCATAAAATCAGTTACAGATGATACAAACATTACCTCCACCAATAATATTATCACCTCCATCATTACCTAAACTAAAAATCATTGAGTCACCTCCATCACAGTATGATAAAGTAATGGACTACGGTTTCGATAGCATTATTATAAATATAACTGAGCTATGCCATCAGGATTAAACAGATGCAAACAAGATCAAACAAACACAATATTTACTTAGGGCTATTAATACTGAAAAAAGGGCTTGGTAAACCAAGAATTCAACTTGAATTATATAAATACAAAACACGTGCCTTATTGGAAACAAAACAAAACTCATTTTTGTTATAAAATCACCACGCAGATAAAAAAAATATATAAAATGTATACCCTGCATTGTTTCAGAGTGCAAAATAGACCGGACTTTAGGCAACTATTGTTGCTTAACTTTCAAGCAGCCTATAAGATTTTTTTTTTTTTTTTTACATTTGGATCAAGGCCTTATTCTTACCAAATACTTTTAGTGATAAAACTTCTTTTATTTCCTCCGTGTTTGTATCTGAAAGTCCGACAAAGTCGTTCAAGTTTGGAAGATATGGTTGAATGATGCCAGCGGTCCCTTCATTTGGTGAGCCTTGCAAGTGATCTTCTGTTATCCCAAAATGTTCGTATCTGAGGTAGAGAGAAAAATGGCCGAGTGTCAGAACACACCTTCTGAAATTATGATATTATTTATTTAGGTTCCATGAGAATTACTTTTAAAATATAGAGCTAGAATCAAGAATTCGTCCACAATTACAGCCTTCACCCCAAACAGGCTATTGATGTTGATATTTTACATATGCAAAATGTTTTTTTTTTTTTAAAAATGGTGAAATTGTGGTGATACTTTGATTTTGGCCTTTTCCCATTTTGTTAATTTTCTTAAGGCCGGTGTTTTTCTCTTTTTAATGAATGATTTCGAATGTATCTTTTGATATAGATTTGCATCACAATTGAATCCTTAATAAAGCAAATTCACTATTTACTTCTACAGATCATACGTATTTTACAAAAGAATTGTAAGTCTTCTCCATTTTCGTGTATAGGTCAAAGATATAGCTTTCTGTCTCAGTAGTTTCAAAACCCAAACAGATGCTTTAAAGTGTCTGCTTAAAATATTTTCTTTTCTGAGAAACACAATGTGGGGTGAGTAATGCATGAAAAGCTGAGGGACAAAACCCCGAGAAAAGAAAGAGAAAGGTACTATAGATATGGGGTTAAGAAATATACAGCATACAGCAGGGGGCTAAGGTGTCTCTGCAAAATCAGTCGAGAATAGACAGCATTACGGTATGTCTTACGACATATGTTCCAGTATGCACAGACCACTCCACCCCCACAAAAAAATAAAATAGATAACAAGAATACTACGAACGGTACATAATACGCTCGACCAGTACTTAATAGTTCTCTGTGTAGGTACTAATACGCCACGGTTGACTCTGTATATTATTGACCAACGGATTTCAATGGCCTGTTAAAGTATGCAGTCGTGAACTATTCGTACGGTGCAGATACCATTATATGTTCTTATTAAACTTAGCATGGACTTGACCTGTGAGCTTTAGACCCCAACATTTATTGGTTCATTTCTTACCCTAAACGCAAGCAATCCACAAAGATTGGTAAAGAAACTTACTCTAGAGCAAACGTTATTATGCAAAAACCCATTTTACTTTCACACAATGACCTTGACACATGACCTTCAGACCCCTAAATCAACAGGACTAATTCTTATATGAAATTTGTTTCAATTATTAAGGACATTGTGCTAAAAACGTTTTTCCTTCTTTATGTCATATTGACCCTGACATTCGATCTTTCGATCCCCCAAACGATGGGTTTCTTGTGTCCTCCAAGTAGAAGCCATCACAAATTTTGGTGACGGTACATGATCGAAACTGAAGGTTTTGAGCAGAAACAATTTTGCATATTTCAGCCAAAGTGACCATGACCTTTTAACTGTTGCCCCCCCCCCCCCTGCAAAAAAAGAACAAAAAAAGAACAAAAAATTAATACGCTTTTTCTTTACCTCAAGTGCAAGCCATCTATAAAGTTTGCTTCACGTCTGTGATGCAGTGATGCAGAACTACATATATTGTGCGGAAACTATGGATATCGTCTTTCAGCAACAGCGACCTAGACATTTGATCTTTTCACTCCAAGTTCGACAGGGCATCCACAAAGTTTGGTCTAGGTCTGTGATGAAGAATTAGGGTTATTGTACGAAAATTATTTTCTTCTTTCAGTCGCAATGATCATGCCTATGAACCTTTTGACCCCCAAATCAATGGCTTCTTCCTTACTTTTATTTTCTTCCTTATTCCAAGAGCGTGCCATCCACGCGGTTTGGTAAAGGCAGATGTTGTAAAACACAGATTATTGTGAGGAAACGAAAAAGGTAACAGACGGACTGATGTACATAGGGACTTATGGACGCATGGAATGACTGATAATGACCTATCATTATACATTCAACCTTTTTGTAAGACGTATAATGACTGAGTGCCTGAGTTATTTTTTATATTACCACGATAGTTTTGATCCACGTCTGATGATGACCTATTTTGAACAATGGCCTCACCTGTGTGCTGCATAAGTATGTGTTTGTTGCACGCCCTGTCCTACACTTGCTACAGGAAGAAACTTCCCCAGAATAAGGCTTACAAGGCTGTTGATAAATGATGATTTTCCAGCAGAAGGAAGGCCAACCAAAAGAATATTCTTCACTTTTCTCTGGATTTTATAATTACGAATTGTTTCATCCAGTAATTGGCCATTTTCTTCACGTATTTGTGCTGTAAACAGAAAGCAATAAAATCATAATACTATCAGTATTCTTACGCTTTTCAAAAATCGTCTAAGGTATTGTGATGCACTCCTGTCTATCCTTCATATGTCCGTTTGTTTGGAAATTCACGAAACTTTGAACTTATGTTGCCCATGTGGTACCCATTTGCGAGAGTGGTGTTATCCTTGGTCCCGACGCATAGGGTTTCTGGGATGGGTCAAATGTCAAACATACAAAACTTTTAATTACAATGACATCAAAGATTTTCTATCTAAACTTTATATATGCAGGTATAGCAATAAGGAGCATTATATATGTGATAGAATTTGCCGTATGATCCATGGCTCTCTCTGGGGATGGGGTTGAGTACGGAGGTTTGAGGCGATATTCAGTAAGAAACCCAAGGTGATCGATGGTGAGCTATTGCCTTTGCTCTTGTTTTCATAATCAACGGCAGATTTTGCGTAACCTATAGTAACCATTGGTTCTGACTTTTCTCACTGGATGCTGACTTTGTCTTGACTATATAAGTTGAAAGAGGAATTTTTTGGCTATCTCTTGGGATGGGGTTGAGTACGGAGGTGTGAAGTGATATTCAGTAAGAAATCCGGGGTGAGCGATGGTGAGCTATTGCCTTTGCTCTTGTTTTCATAATCAACGGACGATTTTGCGTAACCTATTGTAACTATTTGTTCTGACTTTTCTCACTGATTTTGTGTTGACTATATAAGTTGAAAGATGAATTGTTTTCCCAAGGAACTAGTGATAAAAGTTGAGGCAACCGTTTGCATATTGCATGTTTACTTTACTATTTTTAAAGTGATCTTAGTAAAAACGTGATATATAGTTACTATTATTTCTTTGATGAGCCGTAGATTAACTTGAATTTAAAAACTTTTGAATTAAGTTTAAAATGTCTTTTTCGTATTAAGTACAGCGGCCGTATTCCTGCCATCAATATTTACAATAAACGAGTTTTTGAGTCATTTCAAAAGACCCAATAAATCATAAAAGGAACCGAGAGTAGGTACAACACGAGGCCGTATCTATTTTTCAATTATGTAAGGAAAGATCATATCGCTTTCTTATAAAATCCCTACAACAGGAAATAAGCAGACATAGAAACAAGCAGACGTTTTCACGGTTAACATGATAATCTGTCAGTCAGTTATTAACAATATCTACTGTATCTTTTAATAATTAACACTGTTAGTTAATTTATTCATGCATGACCTTTAATAAAAGAAACTATAATAATAGCAATAATGTTATTCTTTTGTCGCAATGCTTGTCATTTTTAAATCAAATTAATAGACATGGTTAGTTTTTCTAAATATTTGTTTGGTGATTTTGAACAACCATGATTATTTCTGAAGTCTCTTTTCCCCTAGGCTACTGCAATCTGATTAAAATCGAAATCTACTTTTAATTAGTATATCTGATTGGCACATATAGGAGATCATGTTCTCCTAACACCCTTCTAATTCACCAATCAAATCACAGCTTTCAAATTTCTGAACGAAAACCGTCATTTGGAACATATTATTATACAAACTATAACTCTCTCTAAAACCAAAAGCAACGGTTTATCTTACAGGGTAATACAAATAAGTGGACCGGAAATTCCAAAGGTCACCAGAACATGAACTTTAATCAGTGTATGTCAGATCTTCATGATGTCGGAGATCTCGATTTTAATCAGACTGAGGCTACTCTATCTTTACTCGCAAAATCATAGATACAGCAGAAACAAAAGCGCATTTCATGTAAACACTAGTTAATTAATTGCAAAGAAGACTCATCCATCCAGAATACTTGACATACATTACTTTAGTGCATAATTCCAATATCGTCAGTAAAAAATGATGAAAGAACTCATAACCTATGTAAGATAAAATATATCAAAACTACATATGTTAAAACATATACATTCATAATGGGTATTTCTTTAAAAAAAAATTATTTCTGGTTTTTTCGGGGGCGGGGGCGGCTGGAAATAAAAGTTTGGGACTACAATGAAACACATTTGAAGATATATTTTCAAGATAAAGCTATACACTGTAAATAGTTAGTCGCATAATAATATACATCTGTGTGTTGTACAGAATGCATCTGAAACCATCGAGTTTGGTCTTATCTACTGATATTTCAAGGTTATTCTTCATTTGGTTGACGTGAAAATTAAGTCGGAATACTTCTAACAATCGTGAAGAGTAAATCTTAGTTTGATATTAAAATGAATTAATGTATGACCATATGCTAATACGTTTAAAAACTTAATGCATGTTGTATACACGCTTTTACATTGATAGTATGACTGATTTTATTGATTGAATGACTATAACAGTAATGACGCACAAGACAGCATTTACGGCAGAGACAACACAAACTGAGGTGCATTTTGTCACAAATATCTCATCTATTCATGTTGAGATAAACATAAATGTTATCATTCACGAGACGAAAGACACTTGTAGCACCGTCAATTAAACCATAACAGAGAGAGAGAGAGAGAGAGAGAGAGAGAGAGAGAGAGAGAGAGAGAGAGAGAGAGAGAGAGAGAGAGAAGCTTACCTAGTCTATCCGGAGCGTTCGGTCTCAGTTGTTCTGGCTGCATGTTCATGGTGATAAATCGTATGAGACAGCCTGTGTTGATTTTGCATGACACAAATTCCTACTTTTATGTTCAATTCTAGATATCTCTGAAGTTTTCCTTAATTTACAAGCGTGCACAGAGCCAATATAGAAGAGAGATGTATATCTACTTCTAAGGTGTAGTTATTACGACTATAAATAACCAAATCATATAGCAATATTAAAGCCAAATTACAACCAACTCAACTACGCGACAAAAAGTAGGAACATTACGCCTAAATGAATGAGGTAGCACAAAAGTAACCAGTCGATAATACAAATAAGTAAAAAGAACTATCGGTATTCAAGAGGTAAGTAAGTACCGATACAATGCAGCATGGCAACAATCTTCTTGTTTCAGTTTTCATTCACCTTAGTGGACCCATGTATTGAAGCATTTAGAGGTGACATTTTTTAAGAGCATTAACTGATTAATGAAGGGTATATCTATCACAAGATTGGAAGTTTCTCGAGTAAAAGGAATACAAAAACAAACATATACTTTTTTAGAAAAAGCTTCAAAAAGCGGCGCACAGATTAAGACTATGCTGATATCCCCCACCCCCTTCCAATTGTCCGAGAATGAATGTGCTAAAATTGCATAATAATGTCAATCATACACAGACTAAATAGATATACAGTAGTAGTTAGGTTATATGCAATCTCGCGTTATATGAGTAGTACCAATGTGTCATCTCTCTCCCCATCTCTCTCTCCCTATCTCTCTCCCCTCTCTCTCTCTCCCCATCCCTCCCTCCCTATCTCTCTCCCCTCTCTCTCTCCCCATCCCTCCCTCCCTATCTCTCTCCCCTCTCTCTCTCTCTCTCTCTCTCTCTCACACACACGCACACACACACAAAACATACACACACACACGCACAAACACACACTCACGCACACTTCCATGCCCTGTGTCAAACGCCAAACATACATTTTATTATTCTATGTTAATCTATGTTATTCTTGTCTGATCAGACAACTGATAAAATCGGACACGCTTACATTGCACTTAGACTAATAATAACTAGGAATGAAGGAATTATATCCCCTTCCACGGATAGATTTTGCGAATTTTCACTAGATCAGGATGGCGCGAGGGGCTGGAGAAACTTTAGATGAAGTACAATCTGACTTTACGCAGTTAGAAGATTCGGATACGGATTTCAAGGGGAGAAGGATAGAAGAAGAATAAAAGCAAACTTTTAGTGAAAACGCAGCGCAAAGTCAGAAAAAAGAAGGATGGTAGTTGGTCTCAAATGTCAGGATTTGTTTTTATCAAGATCCAAAAATGAAAACAAAGAGATTACACGTGCCTGAAATCCTACGTGTGTAAATAGAAAGTCTACTGTATACAAGAACAAAGAACAGTTTATGTCAGTAAAAACAAGTAAACCATTGATAACACCAACTATCCTTCCCCCAGTTAACACAAGATGACTAACACGTGCTATTCAAAATCGGACTCCTCGCCGATTGCGTGCTAATTTTCTTTAACCGTAGGCGCGTACAGCACTCATAGCTAAGAGCGAGCAATGCTTGAGTTGGGGCGAAGGCAAATCTAGTTTAGAGAGTTCCTTAGATGACACATACAGGTTAAGCAAGGTATGTAAAATAAATCCACCTGGTAAGGTGAAACCAGTGGCTCCAGATGTGCATGCCCTATTAGGCAATCATCAAAAAAAGACGAGTAAGTGCTCGTTAAGTTCATCATGGATTATTGTCATGGTCATTGAATGTATTCACCGTTATAAATTTCCAAGTTTTGTATTCTTATCTTTATTTCGACGACAGTATTAATACATATTTCTTCCAACTTAGGAACATTTATGTAGTCAGGCAAAAAAACGTGCACGAGACATAATGCGTCACATTCCATGACATCACGTGAAGTAAGTAAGTACATATATATCTAAGAAGCTTTGTTCCCTTCTTGGTTTCAACAATTTAATATTATCACCGTAAAGAAGACATTTCAAAAATTTTCCCCACATTTTAAGTGTCTCACTGATCATTTAATAACCACTTTTACTCGAAAGTTTCTCCGTTTCTTCGTGTTACTTGGATCCAGTTTGTAGTATATACACTTCCGCTATGTTAATCGTTGAATGGGCTACATTCAATTCTGACTGGTTGTAAGTTTTTCTTAACTATATATTGCAGTCCATCGTAAAGATAACTACCAAGTATTAGGGAATTGGCGATTTTGGCTCAGCGTGTATCACATCCCCATGTCAAGCAACGATGGGAACGCCTAGCTAGCCCAACGGGCCCTCATTTCATTCACACGGCATATGTCAAGGAACAAAAAGGCCGTAGCAATGCCTCCGTGCGCCCCGCGGTCTTTACGGAGGCGCGCGGCAGAAGGCTTTTGGTGACTAGACAGGTGGGTAGTGGTGAGAGCACACCGGCAATAGAGGACGCACCGACTTCCCCCATGTGCAGCGTGACGTCCCGCGCCCCCTAATCGAGGACCACGACCTGCCGCTTACGGCCTACTTCGGCGGGACGGTCGACCTCTACCTGACGCGGGCCGGAGAGCAGGATCTCAACGTAGCTCTGGCGGGTCTTCTACGCGGCGCCTCACGAAGAGCTTTTCGACGCCGGGGGAGTAGGTCTCGCACTTAACCTTCATCGAGGGGGTCATGTCGTACGAGCTGGCGGCAACCGACGCGCGGAAGTGCAGGAAGAAGGCGCTGCGAGTATACCGGGAGATGTGATCAATTGGCGACATCCCAAAGCAAAGACGACGATAAGGCATCGTAGTGAGCGTAGAGCGAACGGCGGCTCACTGGGCGAGGGGCGAGCCAGAGCTTACAGACGGGTCCCGGCCCAGATCTCGCCTTTTCGGCTGCTTGACATGGGATTGGGACACAAGCTGAACCAAACTTGCCATTACTCACTACTGGGACCCTCCTAACAGCCCATCGGCCTGCCTTTCGATAAATTCCAATCGACCTTCAAACCGACTCTGAGCCAGGAGAGCCGTTTTTCGGCATCGTTAATGGCCGAAGCGATATGCGCCACCAGAGCCGCCGCCCGGATCTCATTTTTAAGGGTCGTATAGTTATTCGTCTCGTCCAAAATAAGCGTGAACCCATCGTCGGACAGGATGGCATCCCAGAGGGCGTGGGAGATGAGATCGGTAGATAGAGTTAAGCTTGGTCTTGGCGAGAGCACGAATCTGTTTGTGCTTGTTAAGCTGCACGCGGAGGCTTCAAAGGGTATACAGACCAGACAGAGAAATGAGACCGCAAACGAGCGACGCGCCTTCCAGAGGGACCACAAGAGGTGGCAAGCACACCAAAGCCCGCGATGCCGACTCATATGGCAGCGGGGCTGGTTGCAGCCGCCATAGCGTCAATACAATTAACTGCGCGTCCATACTTTTAACAGAGATCGCCGCTGTTCGATTTTAGTTTGGATCTGCGCCTAGGTATCGCTTATCTTTTTAAGACGATAGTTGTTGGGACTATCTTCAGGGGTAACCCCCCGCGACGTTGGAAGCATCGCAATGCGGTCCTGAGCGCATACGTTTAACTCGTCTAGGTTATGACCTTGATAAGAAACTTAACATTAATGTGGACCTCTCCCTTGTGGAGGTTTGCACCATCCAGATGAATTAGACGTAGCTGGGCGTGGAGACGACAAGGGTCGATATATAGAAAACCTATTACACTGGTCTACAATTTTTAGAAGTCGTCTGCTTCAAAGATAAAATGTGCTATTTATTAGGGATTTCGACGAGCTGAATTCAAATATGACAATTAAAACAACTGGTTGGATACTGTTTCCAAGATATTTAAGTTTTTACATTTTACGTCTATGTATATTGTGTACATAGTAGACTTTTAATCATAAATTGTAAACCTAGGTCTTTTCATGTGTTTATGGTTGCTTTACATGATAATAGTTCACCTGTCCTGTTTATGTAACACTTTAAAAAACAGCAAAATGGTTATATAAATAAAAAAATATATTGAAACAAAAGTAAAAAATCTATTATGTATATATAAGTACATAGTTTAGTCGTTATTCAGTGTCTACTCGGCGCTTCTTGGCTTGTCTCTTGTAGTCATTAGATGGAGCATCTCCTGTCACTGTCCAGCAATAGTCTGCAAGCATTGATGGGCTCAATTTGCCCTGATAGAGTTTCTCCATTGTTGCAATGTCCTGGTGAAATGGCTTGCCGTGCTCGTCGCTCACTGCTCCGCAGTTCAGTGGAAAAAAATCTAGATGAGAGTGCAAAAAATGTATCTATAGTGACATGTTGCAACCAAGGCTTTTGTATTCCTTGATGAGGTTTTCCACCAACTCCCTGTAGTTGTCTGCCTTGTTGTTTCCGAGAAAATTTGTTGCCACTAACTGGAAGGCTTTCCGTGCCGTCTTTTCCTTGCCACGCAGTGCACGGTGAAATGCATCATCTCGAAGAAGTTCACGAATCTGAGGACCAACAAAGACACCTTCCTTTATCTTAGCTTCACTTTACCTTGGAAATTTTCCACGGAGGTACTTGAAAGCTGCTTGTGTTTTGTCCATGGCCTTGACAAAGTTCTTCATCAGACCCAGCTTGATGTGCAAGGGTGGTAACACAATCTTCCTTGATTCAACAAGTGGTGGATGCTGAACACTTTTCATCCCAGGCTCCAATGACTGTCGGAGTGGCCAATCTCTCTTGATGTAGTGGGAATCTCTCGCACGACTAACCCATTCGCAGAGAAAACTGCAGTACTTTGTGTATCCAGTCTGCAGACCAAGCAAGAGAGCAAGAACCTTGAAATCGCCACAAAGCTGCCACTGATGTTGGTCATAGTTTATGCACCTCAAAAGTTGTTTCATGTTTTCATAGGTTTCCTTCATATGGACTGCATGACCAACTGGAAATGATGGCAAAACACTGCCATTATGCAGCAAAACAGCTTTAAGACTCGTCTTCGATGAATCAATGAACAGTCTCCACTCATCTGGGTCATGAACGATGTTGAGGGCTGCCATCACACCATCGATGGTGTTGCAGGCTATAAGATCACCTTCCATGAAGAAGAATGGGACAAAATCCTTTTGACGGTCACGGAACATGGAAACTCTAACATCACCTGCCATCAGATTCCACTGCTGTAATCTGGAGCCCAACAGCTCTGCCTTACTCTTGGGTAGTTCCAAATCCCTGACAAGGTCATTCAGTTCACCTTGTGTTATGAGGTGTGGTTCAGAGGAGGATGATGGGAGAAAATATGGGTCAAGTGACATTGATGGTTCAGGACTAAAAGTTTCATCCTCTTCCTCTTCCTCGTCTGACTCAAGTGAGAATGATTCTGGTGCATCAGGAACCGGCAGTCCTTCTCCGTTGGGTACTGGGCGTATAGCTGACGGAATGTTTGGATAATGCACAGTCCACTTTTTCTTCTTTGATACACCTTTCCCAACTGGAGGCACCATACAGAAGTAATAATTGCCGATATGATCTGTTGGTTCTCTCCAAATCATTGGCACTGCAAAAGGCATAGACTTCCTTTTCCTGTTCAACCACTGGCGAAGATTTGTTGCACAAGTGTTGCAGCCCACCTCTTGTCCTGATCTCCAATTTTGCAGCCCAAATAAAGGTAATATTCTTTTTTAACCATAGTGGTTATACTGCGCTTTTGTGATGCAAAAGTCACTTCACCACAAACATAGCAGAAGTTATCTCCATTGTTCACACAAGTACGAGGCATCTCTGCTCACTTTGGCTAAACAGAAATGTTTCCCTTTGCAAAATCAAACACTGACAAATAAGAGAGCACGACACTGTATGATTTGTAGAGCTGATATAGGGCAATTTCTTCAGCAAAGTGATGTAAGCTTAGTTATGATTGCATCATCCATGACTTCTAGGAATAACATGATGCAATTCATATCATGTATGACGCAATACCAGCATCAGATTGCATCATTCATTGTTTTGCATAAAAAGCAAGTACTGTCCAAACCCAGTCATAGATTTATTCATAGATCCAGTCAAAGATTTATTTTAGTCGTTTCTGGTTTAAATTGAGATCCCTTCTCTTTATAACTCACTTATCGTCCGCCATTCCCAAGTCAAGGGTCGTATATACTGACCTAGTATCATATCTTTAAAACCAGAGCCAATCAACAATGTTAAGCATCATTTTCGTTCTCAGTGACCCAGAATTAGTAAAGTTTGACAACATTTATTGCGGAAGCATTTTAGCTGTAGACCAGTGTTATCGGCAAACTTTACTTTTTCAAAGGTCAACGACGTGGTCGTCCTAGCCTGGACCTGCGGTTCCAAGCTGTCAGACCGCATCGCTAGGAAAATGTCAAACTCATTGCCAGGGTCTTTTATTCTATCAGTCTCCCCCTCCAAGGTAAAACGGTAGCTCCGCCCCAAACAGCGACACGCAAGATAACGTAGAGGCTATTGGCTCTCGCCATATTAGGGTTCACTCTAGAGTAAACAAGATGAGACCGGATCCCTTCAGACTTAAGAGAGAAGCCGTCAATCGACGTTGTAAAGATGTCAATGTTGGTAGTCCGCACGGACATATCAACATAGGCAATTTGTTGGTTCAGCGCCGGCAACATATTTTGTAACAGCCGCGTGGCCACCGCAATGTCTTTGCAGTCTTTCGCTTCCGCAGCGTACAGGGTGTCGGCATGCATTTTAGCAACCTCGTTTTTCAGGTCGACTTGCGGTTTAGTAGCAGCATGTTGTGGGGCCAAGGGTACCCCACGCCCACGATCTTGCTCGCATTCATGTCCAATGTGCTGTCCATCGTATCGCCAGTCTTGGCCACCCTATTCTGGATTGCCTCATTAGAAATAGCCTGCTTATTGACCCTTAGCGAGAAGCGCCACCGTAGATCCTGTTCGATGGCTTCACGGGAAGCCTTTACTGGCGCTGGCGCAGCGGAAGGGTCAGAAAATACCACCTCCACCGAGGCCCCTCCACCGGGTTTTCTACGCGCTGCTCAGGCGTGAGTAACGCTTCTTGTGCCTCGTTAGTACTCTGCGGGTGTGAATATTCCCACTGAGTTATGTCTCCCACCCTATAATTATGGTGCATCTGAAGCCGGAAGGGGCGCAGTTTTTTCTCGCCAAGGCCGGCGAGATATTTCACCACAGCGCAGTGGAAGTGTCTGTTGAGCGGCTTAGACATTGTGGTATATGTGTCCAGTACTCTCCTTCAATTCACGGAAGCTCTATGTAGATGAACCGAAAGCTTCGCGGCACGTCTTATCAGCGGTCGCTCTAGCTGCGGGTTTGTTGTATGCCTATGCGCCCAAGCTCCTGCAAGGTTTTTGGCCGCGGCCTCTGTGGAGTCGGTTCGCCCGCCCAGGCCTATCATGCCCATAAAACCCGCCCGAAACGTCTTTTATATGGGATAGCCATAGACCAGGCTTGCCTATTAGACTCGATGTGTGTGGCTGGTATCAACGATGACCACACAAGACCTTGGTATCCTTCTCTATCACGGAGCCGTGGCTTCACAATGGCGTACTGCATGCTTACTGGCGGCCAGACCCCGGACTAGGTGGCTGAGCCTCAGTTTGCCGACTTTTATGTGCCGCCCTTGAACAACAAAAATATGAGTGCCTTTTATAGCTGGCGGCCCTGCCGTGGTGAGTCTCATGGCTTACCGATTCCTTTAGCCACTGTGTTAGAGAGGTGCGCGGCCCTTGCTCAGCTACTGCCATGTTGAAAACGCTAGCAGCTATCTACTATAGCCCGCGAGGCTACGGGATAGAAACCCAGGCCATTAAAAAGTTGGCTGAGGCCAAGGGGTCACACACACCGTTGCCAAAGTTTGGCTTAAAATGCCGGGCACGTGGCAAATCTACCTGCCGCCGCCGCTTACCATCGTTTGGCCGCAGTGCGCTATGGAGAGCTCCAATGGCGGTCATCAAGCGGACCTCCTGTTACTGTCATACGACGAGGTCGATAAGCGCACGAACAAATACGCTCTAACGGTCGCGGACGTCGACAGTCTATAGAAGGCAGCCGAGACTTTGACTAGCAAGGAGGTCTCCGAGGTCTCCTCGCTACTGGAGCGGGTCTACAAGTATGTCTCTGGCGGAAGACAAGGTGAGGGTTCGTCTGGGCAAAGCCTGCCTCTGCTTGGGCCAGGGCATTGTGCAGCGGTTTAACAGCACCCTGGCTGAACGCTCGTTTGACCAAAAATACACTCAAGAGATGCACTGTGATGTCAAGGAACGTACGTTGACGTTAAGTTGGTCAGGTGGCTGCCGGCTGTGGTTGCGGCCTTGAATGAGAAACCCGGATGATAGGCCAAAATCTGGCGGAGTCAGTGAGGTTCGCTGCAGTGTCTTTGGTTCCATGGTTTCCGGAACTGTCTGGAGCAGGCCTTAGGCCGTTGGCTATTGTACGCTACTTGTACGCGTCGGGGGGGGGGGGCAGAGGGAGGGCGGAGGCGTGCTACCGGCCCTGTTTGATTGTTAGACACCTACACCCTGGCCGAGCTGGCCGACGTTCATGTCTAGCAGATATTTTACTATTTGGCGGGGCGGGGACAACCCGTCGGGGGAACTGCAGGTCGTGCCCAAAGGAACTTGATCGTTGCCGGTGTGTGCTATTGGCCCAAGATCTCGTTGAATAGAGCTTCAAATTCTTCGTCGACCACTTTGGCCGTTCGAGCATGTCCATACGCTCGCGTTCTTACCCCGTCAGTCAGGATCCATTTTTCCGTGTCCAGAGAGAGGCTCATCTTTGTCAGTTTGAATACGCCGATTTGGTTGCTCTTGCTACGTATTGAGATGCACGTGTGGCGAAACTCTTTTTTCCGTTTAGGCTCTCGAAGTAAAGCTTGTGCCTGAAGTCGGGTTTAACCATGGCTAGCGCTATGCCATTGGCCCGCTGAATCTCTACGCTGTTTGCTCGGAGTATTGAGTTTATATTGGGGCATAAGCCCACGAACTCGGCGATGTAAGCTCCGTTGTACTCATCTTGGAACTTCCCAACAACCTTCTTGTTGGCGTCGCTTTTGAGGGCTGGCCCGCTGGGTAGTAAAGGTGGGCCTTTTCGCCCATGTCTCGGTATATGCCCTGTGTTTCCCCTGTCAACAGCAGGCTGTCGGTGTCGGTGTACAGGCGCACGGCCCTAGCCCCGTAACGCATCTTAACCTGGTTGAGGTAAAATTTGTACATCAAGTGTTTCGCGAAGTCTAATACCCCCTGGTCCGTGTAGACTGGACGGTTGAGCTTGAATTGGGATTTGGTCAAGTCGACCGCTACGAGGTTTCACTTGAAGATCTTACGGAAGTGGAAGGCCGCGTAGTCGATCAGACGTCTTTAGCTTGTCCTCTTGACCCTCAGACCGGACCAGATCTATGCGGAAGGTTTTCCATGGTCTTGCCAAAGACAAAATTGTTCAGCTGCTTAAAGTAGTCCTAGGGCGCCATCCAAGGGCTCTGGTAGAACTCAAGTGCCGGGTGGACCTTGGTGATATGCATCCCGAAGCTTGTGCATAGCTAAGTGCAGTGTTTCTTTTTTTGAAGATTGGGGACAAGCTTCTTGTATCCGGTATAGTCACCTCCCAGCTTGCCAACAATGTTTTGTTGGTAGGCTGAAAGCCAGTCTTCCAGGATGGTCAAGGCCCCGGGGCTAACGAGAGGTTACTATGGGCGTCGTGGAGCTCGAGGAGGTCACCCTCATGGCCGTCTGGACTAGGGAGCTTCGCCGGTCTTCTACCAGTTTGGGCTCGACCAAGCCGAAGCCGCCAATTGGTAGGCTCTGTATCATGGCCCATTCATACGAGTTCTTGATGTCAAGGTAGGAGATCAAGCTGGTTGGTTTGGCGGAGTCGTAGTCCGGAAATAGAGGGCTGTTGGCCTTCCCGTGCAGCCTACTGACCATCGAGACGCCGACTCGGGTGCCTCACTCGACGAACAGATGCATGTTTATATCCGTGAGCATCTCGAGCTCAATGCCGGTTGTTTTTAGCAGGGTGTCCCAGCTAATTCCAGGCCTGCTGATGTAGTCGACGGCGTCTAAGCCATAGTGTTTGAACGAGGAGGCGTGGAATGCCTCAAAGACGTCGGCTAGGAGTAGAACGTCCATTCATAGGAAGAGGTGGTAGTGGCCCGTGGTCTTGCAGTCGAAGGTGGACCTTACATTTTGTGCATTGTGTGACTACTACGTAGCTAAAGCCGCAGAGGGACTGGCTGGCGGTTTTTTGTGTGTCACCTTGGTAGTGGTGGTGGTGGTGGGTCGCATATAGACTCTTCCACGGGCACGTTTAGGTCCTCTGGATCGGCGTAGATTATGTATGGCACGGGCATCTGTTTGAATAGGTTTTTGAAATACAGCGTGTTCTATCCGGGCTCTGGTAAAATGGTCACTTACAGCTTCTCTCCTATACCACGACAGTCTTTCACATGATCCACGAGCAGCTCGGGCCTGGGGAATGCGTGGAGGCATCGGCAGCAAACGGCCTTTCGATGCTAGTACTTACTTACGCCGTACGCCATACGGAAAAGGTCTCTAATCGACACATAGTGCTGCTTTTCAACATCACTTAGTAGCAACAGGTTTACGGTGTTGTCTAGCACTTTTTTTGAGACGCGGATGGGGTAAAGCCCTCGTTCACAACCAAAGACGTTATTGGCGATGGTAGGGTTAAGATTCTCAAATTTCTTTATGTCGGACAATTTGATTGGAAACTCAAGTTTTCCAAATCAAAGCTCGCCCTGGTACCGGCAGTATTTACTGACACGCTCGACGTTGTCATGGGCGGGATGTATAGCGGATAGCACGGCCCATTCAAAGATGATGGTGTTTGCGTTTTAAACTATTATGATGGCCCTCTTGGGGATCCACTTGGGCGTAGGCATGTGACTCTGGCCTCGAAACGGCCGGTTTTGCAAAATGTGCCGAGCTTTGATTTGGAAAACTTGAGTTTCAATGAAATTGTCCGACATAAAGAAATTTACTTTAAGCAGCTTCGATAGATTGGCTTCTAGGGGGTGACGTTCGGGATCGTAACTATGTATTTCACCACGTCTGTTCTGCCTTTCCTGGTTTGTTTAGTCTTTATAACGAATTGTGGCGGCTGTGGGACAACGACAGGGGTGTTTCCCTAGTCTGGGCTGCTAGTACCGTCTCCAGCATGTCGTCAAACTGCTTAAACGTGATATGTCTCTCCCGGAGCAGTACATTCATTCGATGCTTGGCATTTGGTACTATGTACGGTCACAGTGGTACGATGGTACCGCGAACGTTTCTCTAAATGAAAATTGAACGCCTATAGTCGCTAGCTGTCGTCACTCACGGACGAGGTGGCATGACTTTTTTCTAAAATAAATTTAATTCAGAGTTGTTGATTGCTGTCTTAGCTCGCAGTCCGGTGGTATGAAAATTTTATCAACTTTTGTCTAAATGAAAGTTAGTCGCTGGTGGTTGCAGGCCATTATCGCTCGCGTCCTTGGTGAAGTGACGGTGCTCACAACCCTGTTCTAAATTAAACCTTTTTGCTGGTTGTTGCCAGTCCATCTCGACCTCGCCGTCAATCCGGTGGTTAATTAAGAGGGCGTGGGATGCCGCCAACTCTGATCCCACTGCTGGTTTTGGGGGTTTGTGGATCGAGGTGGCGAGCTGCGCAAGGCACTGGAGCTCTCGAAGAACCTTCCAGAATCGCCTTTGCGACGTTTTCTCTATGCGGCATAGCTTGCAAGAGTGATGGCCCTTCCCACAGCGGCTTCATATGCGGTGGTCGGCGATTGTACCAGCCCTACATTTCCAGCAGGCAAGGATCCTTATTCCGTAGTTGTTCCTTGATGTGTTTATTGAGCAATATGTGTTTATGCATTTACGGCCACATGACGTCGCCTTTCCCCGTGGCAGTCATGCACACGTGTGTGTACCCAGGTGACATAACACAGTCCCGCCTGTCTCAAATTAATTGTGCCGGTCAGCTTGCTGCATGATCACATCTGACACCATTCGCTAAAATGTTTCGGCCACCCGATTTCGTAAAGGCCACGTGGCGCGCAGAGGGCTTGCTTTGTTCCGCGGAGACTTTTATTGTAGCTTGACGTATGCCGTGTGAATGAAATAAGGGCCAGTTGGGCTGGCTAGACATTCTACTTGTTGCTTGTCATCGGGGTGTGATATAAGCTGAGCCAAAACTCCATTCTCCTACTACTCTAACGAGCAAAATAAAATATCGCTGTTCACTGCATGACATACCCGATGTAACCTCCAAACGGAATTCAAGTAAACAAGACGCAAAGAAATGTAGAAAGTTAAAGTAAAAGTGACTATTAAATGATCAGTAAGGTACTTAAATTATACATGGGGAAAGAGTTTGGAATGTCTCCTTTATGGTGGGCAGATGACTTCATTTCGTCCTCTTTATTAGATATGGTTCACTAGATGCGGGCATTTTTGGACTGCTTTTATTTCTTAATGTGAAACAGACATCCCTTTTTTGACTGTCCTTTCAAAATATCATACAATAAACATATGCTCTAAGATAAGAATGGTACACCCGGCGCATACAATGTAAATGTAACAGTGGGCCCGACAATATGTGACTGTCTTTCTTGGCTTCAAAGACAAAGGCTGACAGTAGTAGGAGAATAGTATGCCCGGCGCATGCAATGTCAAGAGTACAGTGTACAGGAAAAGATTATTTTTTTCTTAAACGGTGATATCATGTCTCTTTTCCGCTTCATGCGTATTTAAAAAGAAAATAATAATTTGCTCCAACTGATTGATCTTATCTGCTACTAGTACATGCTTCTCAAGTGTGACATGACATTTTTCTTGTCTGCACAGATCAAATGGACACCTTATAGGTTTTGCCTGGCGGTGAGGGGAGTGGGGGGGGGGGGGGCGGCGCGGGCAACTAGGAAAAACGATTTGTGGAAACATTCCTTATGAATGTTAATAGCTGAAAGGGATACTGCGTGAGCAAAATAGAGTTTTCAAATATATTGTAGTTAGATTTATCCAGCGATGATAATTACTTTGGTAAAGCACGCCAACAACTCTTGTGTGCGTAGGTACATAGGACTGCAGCGTATCGCATGTGCGAAATCCAAGTGACAGATCACCAGTTCTTTCGAGTTATCGCTAATTGGTATATTCTCCTTGGAGGGTACTATTAGCCACTATCGACAAAAGTTAGTTATAGTGACCTCCGTTTCAAACGCAACTGGTCACATTAACTTTTATACATACAGTCATGAAATGCGATTGATATGTTCAGATCTGAAATCAACACAGACAGAACGTACATGTAGGAAAAATATACATATAATTGGTTCCATGCTCCATTGAATATTTATATTTCTTGCTGTCACGGAATTGTGTGTAGTTAAATAGTTTTGTATTATATATATGTATATGTATATATATATATATATATATATATATATATATATATATATATATATATATATATATATATATATATATATATATATATATATATATATATATGAGCGAAATGTACTCGGGTTTCGTTGCCGCGTATAGCTTTCCCGATGGTGGTTTATTATTCGACTTTAGTTATTTCAAAATACTGAGTTCGGTTCATCCTATGCTACATAAGCAAAGTGACTGCAGTGAGAAACCCAATTTCTTCGAGTTCTCTGGCTGCGCCTTTTCAATAACAGCCAGCGTACTTATAGAATGAATTCTCAATGTATAATCACAATACAGGAAGCTGACCCCGTTACGGAAGCAATATTCAGATGTAGAGATATATGAAATATAAAATTGTTTTCTTTCTTGCTATCAGTTTTATGTGTCTTTTTGTTTTATCCATTTGATGTTTGGGAATTTATTCTACAATTTACAGAGAGTCAGGTCTATGTCATATAACGCCATGCTTTCAGATAGACTATAGTCTATTTCAAGTTATCCATTTTATAACTGAACAGACAAATTGATTTCCATTATACATTGCATGCATTGAAAGACGAGTAATGTTCAAGTTCTTATAATTCAATGAGATTATCTTTGTCAGACATATATTCATGTACGAATATGGTTAATATAATAAAAATCTCGTTCCGTAGTTCGGATGAAATGATTTAATGTGTAAGGAAGCAAATTCATGTGGGCACATGCCAAATGTATATTATTTTATTCGTGCTTCACCGTGTATCGTGTACTACACAGCTCAGTCTGTTTTGTGACGGGAAGTCGTAGTAAAACTGTCAGGTTTCGTGCACCCCGTATGCTGCTGCCAGTGGTGAAGTTGGCTTGGAAGACAACACTGGTTTACTCGCAGTGAGGGACCAAAGCTTCGTGACCAACGGGGTGTATGGAATAATGATGCTCTTTATGGATCCTTCGGCCGACTTGGAGGGGTGGGCCATGCGTGGTGGCTCTTTGACCATTGGACGAAAGCTATGGAACCGGAAATAGATAGTGATCGTCAACTGGACGCTACGAGATACATATGTTCCATTTCTGAATCAATATCATTCAATATCACTATATGAGTGAAATCAATCATTTAATATCGCTATATGACCGAAAATCAATAATACATAGATCCTACTTGTGGATGAAACGTACATCCTTCATATTGTTGTACAAATTCTGTACTTCGATCACTCTTGGTGAAAGAATAATACATTGTTCATATGTGTGTATAAATCCTATACTTTGATCACCTTTAGTGATAAAATCATACATTGTCTATATTTGTGTATAAATTCTATACATTGATGGTCCATGGTGGTAGATCCATATATCAATCATATTTATTTATAAGTTCCATAAGTTGATTCTTGTTTGATTACTCGTTGAAGCTATATGTTCTTACTAGTTCCATTTAGAAATGATATCATTTCATTATATCAGTTGTTAAAGTCGGTGTAAATCGTTTTGTTAAATCCAATATTGGACTTTATGCGCTCGAGTATGGTGTCAGATTCATTCATCGTTCACTTACATTATAAATCAACATCTCATTCACGAAATTGCTTTCGGTGTCTTCGCTAAATCCATTCCGAACATGGCTTTATCCTGTTACACTTGCATTTAAGTCTAGTTCTGTTTCATAGACACTGTTACATGTATGGTCATGAAACTTGATGCATTCATTCACATTTTCCACTTATGTTAGCACCCATTAAAAGCAAATTGTGATTGTTATGACCTACTTTTCTTGCTAAAGCAGCTGTGCTAAGTTTTTATGACTATCTACCGGGTACGAAGGCGAGAGATATCCTTCTACGGAATCTCCTGTTGGACCATTTTCAGCACAGACCTTCACATTCTTATGAATTATAAGACCGAAAGAAGAAAAACATCTTTAATTATGAACGGGAAATATAGTAGCATCTATGTTGCCTGTGTTTTCTTTCGGGACCTCAATTGGTACTTTGTTAAAAAAAGTTAGCACTAGCTAATGGAGAAGGGTCAGATTTCGATCCGCGCGCGTTAGTCACCCTGTGTTGACTGAGAACAAGGGAATGGGTTGGGATTATCAACAGATTGTTCTTTTCCCTCACATAGACGAGTGCCTGTGGGTCTTTACCACGTCATATTCCCATACTAATGTATTGTGACAATGCTCCCCATTCCGGACCCCATCAACCCGAAATTTATTACTGATAATGACATCATGTGTTGCATGTAAGGGGGTAATTTCTAAAAAGGATATTGAAAAAGTAAATAATTGAGACAATCTGATTGGGTCCCATCACTATCGATATAGCTGATGGTTTAATATAGCTTCCTTGTTTATCTGCAGATGAATATGAGTTAAAAACATTAGATCCACCGATTCCCTTGCTCATTAAAAATGTCTTAATTGATGATCTTAAAAAATATTCTGAGTGAGCTAATCTATAGCTAATCAATTATAAGCCATCTAAATCACACTTTCAAACCTTGAACTGAACATTCTACCTGATCTTGAATTATAGGAAGATAAATTTTAATTTGTCACATTTCATAGTTATCTGGGAGTCACCTTAAAATCAAAATGGAAATTGGGGAAACCTTATAGATAATATTGTTCAATATTTATAATGTCGTATTGAGCACTTAGAATCTTACATTATTAATTGGGAGTGTCTGAAGTGGTCAGCGTGTATTGCGGCTGATTCTGAAAAACATGCAAAAAAGTATAATTTGAAGCATCTAAATTAGTTCCCGGTATATCAAAATCTGCAAGCAGAGAGGCACTTTATTTTAAAACAGTTGGACCTACTCTTGTGTTGAGAAGAAATGTTACACATCTGTGTACGCTTTATAAAATCGTCAGCAAACAATTCCAGATTTTATTATAGATGTACTCCCACATTACAGATGTACTCCCACATAACAGATGTACTCCCACCTTACGGACAAGATGTAATATCCTACAAAATAAAAAACTCCACAAATATCGTTCGATGTCTTACGTCATTATTAAATAATTCCTTCCTACCACATATGGTGAACACATGGAAAGAGATGATTCTACCAACCAAAAACCTATCCTACCGTTACAACTTTTGTACCCTCTTACCAGTGGCAATCGCAGTGTTTCTGCTTTAGTAGAATGACTGAAACATAAATGTAGTATTCTTAATTTTGTTCTGATTCGAGCTTTTATAATATCTGATCCCTCCTATTCATGTCAGGATCCAATAGAAAAACGACTCATTTCTGAGTGTACACCATGCGATAATGAAACATATTGTTTATAGTGATATAATTACTCTCTTGTTTAGAAATGACTGACATAGCACTGTAAAAATCATCTCTATTAATATATAATTGCATCAAGTAATTATCAAAATAAGACAATCTAGCAATACATAATTGAGTTTAGATATTAAAACAATTACATATATTCCTATTTTATGGTCATCTTGAGTATATATATTTCAGGACATTAAATCATATGTACCATAGCATTTGATCACACCAATCTCTCTCTCTCTCTCTCTCTCTCTCTCTCTCTCTCTCTCTCTCTCTCTCTCTCTCTCTCTCTCTCTCTCTCTCATCTTTCATATATTTATTGAAGCTGACTATTGAATTTTATATACCTCTCGCCTACATGCTTATACTTCTACAATGGAAAGGAATTTGTACATTACAGAACTGGGTTCTGATCCATTTGTATTCAATATTTTTATTCTGGCAATACAATGTGTTGAAACGAAACCAAGTCATATATTTGTATATAAAATTTTACTAAGAATAGATGTACTAAGTCAAAGAAGCAACTAATACACCGCAACTAGAACAAGGAAACTCATTCATTGTGTGGCAAGATATCACTGATCCAATGCTTGTGCAGTACCAATATTTATTTATTTATAATTTATTTATGTTTTTATTTTTTTAAACGCTATATCGTATTAAATAATAAGACGAAATCCTTTGCTAAAGCTGCAAAACAGCCATTCCTATCAGTAGATTTAATATAAAAACAAACCCTGTTGGACAAATGAACTTAAGAAATCTCATGATATACAAAAGAGGTCTGTTTCTAAAAGGAATACGGACAGGAATGCATTACTCATCATTTTACGAATATAAAAGGCTGAGGGGTGATTACCGCTATGTACAGAGAAATGGAATGCAAATTACACAGAGCTAGATGTGGCTGCCGAATATTATTGAAAATTATTTTGGAAACTCCCGATTACCTGTAATCGCAAATTAAAACCAGTTTTTCTCTTCTTTTTTTTATTTCTGTTGCTTTGATTGGTTTTTTACGTTTTTTTGTTTGTTTTTTTTTGTTTGTTTGTTTGTTTGTTTGTTTGTTTTCTCTTTCTTTCTTAGAGATGGTACTGGATGATAGAGAGTTTTCTGCGGCTGATGAGATTGCTGACGGTTTTGCCGAATATTGTGGCAATATACTGAATATGGAACAGAATATATGTGGAAATTATTCGGTATAAGAAAATCATATAGAAGGTTGTGGGTGATTGAAAACGAATTCAGAATGGGTACAGTGATTATGTTAGACGAATTCTCAAGAACAATATACCAAAGGAAGAAATATAGATTGTATCGATGGATCTTAACCAAGGAAAAGCCCCAAGGCTGGGATGAAATAAAAAAATAAGCACATTTGTTTGCAAGCAGTTTTTGTTTACAAAAAGTTCAAAATATCTTTGATATGAAAATCTCTTTGATATGATTTTGAGATCAAATGTATTCCAAAAAAGAATTGAAAAATAGCAGGATCATTCCTATCTAGAGGGCAACGGTAAAGATAGAAGTGTTCCAGAATTTATAACCTATCTCGTTTTTGCCAACCATATATACAATTTCTAAAAATGGCTCCTTAGTAGAATAACATAACTTCTTTATAAAGCTGATATCGATTTTCCTCAAGATAACTCCAGAGGTTTTTAAAAGGCTTAAAACTGCGTGACTATAGCTTTTAATTTAGAGGAAACTATATTCGATACTACTGAGATAATAGACAAGCTTTTGCCGTGCTGCTTGATATAGCTAAAGCTTGTAATATGATGTGACACGACGGTTTAATGGTTAAATTGTATAATCTAGGTGATGAATTTATCATAATTGCTTCATCACGTTAACTTCGTACGCTTTTTAAGAAGGATACAGCTGCTATTTTACTTAATTCCTTTATAATCATGTCACGTTCGAAATTTGAGCACTGATTGTTTCCCAGTTTCTCATTCCATGTTATATGTATATCGGCTGAGTAAAAGATTAAGAGCCTAAAGACCATAGGGATTGTATATAACACCTGTATGATGATCTCAGATGATGATGCTGACAGGGACTGTATATAACACATGTATGTTAGTCCCAGATGATGGGAAACCTATTTGCCAAGTTTGGTGAATTTCTGCATACCGATTAGGATGAAATAGCGTTACAGGAAAAAGGATGGACAGATGGACAGACATATGACATAGCAATATTATCCGGTAAAGTGTCTGCCTATTATTTTCAAAAACATGCTACAATAATTTACTTTATTATTTCTTTAAAACATACAAGAGAAAAATTGGCACATATACATTTGTATTGTACTGAAGGGAAGTATATGTTAGAAGTTGACTTTGAGACAATTGATTTATAGGTCAAGGATTATAGATCTTCATACTTGTTTTCAAAGAGCAAAATGAAATCAATAGATCCAGCCATACGGAGCAGAATGTTAGTGCCTTGAGTTCCTAATTCCAGCTGCCGCTGGTATGAAATTATAAATTTGATCTGCCGTAGAGTGCTAGTATTTCCTTTCCATGAAATCGTTTCTGACTTTATCTTTTTAATCCATGACAAAAACCACAATTATTGTTGTCCAGTTGATGAGTTATATATATATATGTATATATATATATATATATATATATATATATATATATATATATATATAAATATATATATATATATATATGTCTGTATATATGCATACATACATATTGGGAACATTCATTTGTGGCATGCTTGTTTATGATTGAAACTTCTCTGTAATGAGATTTAAGATCTCAAACTTGGTAACCTGACAAGAATAATGATAGTGTCTTTCAATTTTTAAAATGCAGTTGAGATTTAAGGTCTTTAACTTGGTAAGCTCACAAGAATAATGATCGTGTCTTTCACCTTATTAAAGTGTCATTGACATGGATAATACAAGGAAGTATGGAATCGGGAATAGCATCTAACAGAACCTGAAGTTGTAACCTGTAGTCAGAAATGAGCTATGTATTTCTACTGAACACATACCTTGAGATGAATCCTATGCGGACAGCTCATGAGAATTTTGAATTTGAAGAATGTCTTAGCACGTACTCCCCAGCCAATTCAGCAAATGTGAAGTTTATTTCATTGTCAAAAAAAGAAACATAATATGGCATAACTTTAAAACGACTATACATAAACGTTTTGAACGATTGAATTATGATGATCGCTGAAGCACACACCACATATGTTTCCAACATGAAGAATTACTTTCCATGGGCAGCAATGTTCAACTTTAAATTTAAAAATTGGAGTATTTTTGAAACATATAATGACTATTGGAGTTTTAAATTTTTTTATCATCAAAGTATTCCCATTTAAATATATGCTTGGATGAACGAACTCATACAGTATTCCATGAATTGAACATCAGTTAGAGAGCATTACTATAGAGCATCACTTGAGGTTTGTTAAGATGACACTGCTTCGATAGCCACAGATTTCTGATGTAGAAGAAAAGTCACGTGTACCAAGTTATGGGCCAGATATTTTATTGTTTTGTACAAATTATGGACTTAGCATGCAGCGAATATTTCGCTGGGAAGAAGCGAATGTATATTTTTAAATGGTAAACCTTGACATTGTGTTAACACATTTGCTAATTGTGTTCGTTGATTCGAAAACTAAGCTGTCAGTATAAACATGATCAGCTTATTTGGGTACTATTACACCAGAAGTATTGCCAACACTTTTATAGGGATTGTATGCAAGTATTATGAACATAAAACTAGTAATATTTGATTCCAGATTATTTACTCCTATTTTTCATCTTATATCAACAATCTTGACACCTTTTTCTAGTCTTGTGAAGCTTTATTTTCAAATTAAAATTAGGTGTGAATAAAATATTTTAAATACTTATTGCACGTGTGTGTTATACGTAATGTATGTTGCTGTTATGTACACTTTTTTTGTTTGTAGAATCTTGTAAAGTATAGGAATATTATAAATAAATGTTTGTTATAATAAACAATTCTAAGTATAGTTTTGCTGACCCTCTATTTTACATGATTATCTAGCATTTCGAATTAGGTGTGAATATGAAGGTGAGAGATGTAAATGTTTCCCTTGACGGAAACACTGGTTTGTTCGTGCATTTAAAACATGATGAGATCAACGACGCAGTCTTGAGTCTATGAAAAATATTTTTAAAACAATTAAATCAAATAAAATGGAACCATAGCAAATATAAGATTAATACAAACTACAATTTGAAATTAAATCAATACATGAAAAGAGAAGTCCTATAAACTATAAGCACACTACGACAATACATTTAACGACAGTTCTAATTTGCATCAATATTTTTTCTGAACTTTTGCAATCCTACCTTTCCTGATGCAAATAAAACAGAAGAAACGAATACAACTGATTCTATAATTCATCTTTTCAAATGTACATTGCTTTGTAGCCAGTCTATAACAGCAGACTCGCAAAGGTTATTGTTTGTCATATATGTTATGCATTTTTAAATATATCTTGCATTACCTGTGTGACAGTGACTACACGCGCAGTCCAATTCCTTTGTGTTGTTCTTTATGTTTATTTATGTGGAGGTTTTTTTTTTTGTTTTTTGGGGTTTTTTTATCAAGAAATCGTAATTGAACAGCAAGTCAAGATCAGACGGTCATCGTGTTGCATCGCGTCTGTCGAGAGCTATTTTCGAAGCTATCTGTGACAAGTGGGGTGTACTTGTATCTTTCGTACTGTAGAAAACCTAGATTGGTGCTATTTGTATTTACGTCTCAGTTTTTAGCTTTGTTAAATTTTAGTGATTATTTGTCTGATTATGGGGAATCGGTGTTGGAAAGATATTTCCCAAACCGAGGAATTCGCCAGTTACTAGGAGCAGGCGTCATAATGTCCACTATTCCCGAGACTTTATGGTAGCATTGATTAGTGTCGTACAATGGACCCTCCCTAATTTCTTAATATAAGGCATTATCGGGATATTATCACGTATACGTATTTGGCCATTTGAGATAGTAATATAATTTTGTGTATTAGGTGTTTGGGTCATGTTTCGTAGGACGAGGTACGAAATACCAATCTACAGCTTAGAAACGCGTATTGACAATTCATACGAATGTGAAGCAAGAAATGCCATGCAAATGTGAATGTAGAGTCCCGTGAATGTGTGGTCGTTATATGATTATTTGCGTGTTAGAATATGTTACCTGCATTGTGTATGTGTGTGTATGTGTTTTCTTCTACTCTTTCTCTTTCTAAAAACTGCATAAAATTTGTTTATAAAAATCTCCCTTTTCATATCTTGACTCATCCCCTTCTGCTGACGACACTGCTAGGGGCCTCGCAAGGAAACTTGTTTCTGTCTTTTCAAATAAAGCTACATGATGGTGACTGGAAATTGTCAAAGCTTCAGTATCCATTGAAATACAAAGCTAAAATATGGACCACAATTAGGCAATCGAATTTGCTTCAACATTGATGTATATGACTTAGTGTTTTTTTATTTGCCACTGCTTATACTGGATTTATAAACTGGAAGTTAAAATTTAACGCATTCGTATTCAATGAAACACAATTAATATGTCAACATTCTATTTTGCACATTTGTGCTTCGTAAGCTGAGGCACTGACTATAGTGGTCCACAAGGTCAGTACACTAGAATGCTTAATCACATCGCAATTTTACGATCTGGTTATGACTTAGTTTCTTACTAGTAAAGAAGTATGTACACTGTTGGCCCTGTGACCTTGTTGGTTGCTGGAGCCAATGTCCTTCTACGCTCGACTTGACACAAACTTTACCATAGTTAACAGACTTAAACCCGAGATCTTTGATCCATTATACTGTAAAGGTCATTGCTTATCATATATAAATATATATATATATATATATATATATATATATATATATATATATATAACAATTTATGTCTGACGTACAAGATTTGCTCTACCCAATATGTTCGCGAAAGAGTTGACTTCAAAAAGAGAATGAGCTATAGCAATGTCAGAAGCTAAGTCAACTCAAAACTTGCCAAATATTTCAACTCAGCCGGACACTCTATCCAGTCCATTGAAATGGTGCCCATTCAATTAAACCACAGATGGACTGAAAATGTACGTAGCCATTAAAATACCTATTGGATACCGCAGATGCGAACACGTGGTGAGTTCTAGCAAATCAAACAATGAATAAATAAATAAATACATATAAAGAAACCAGATAATAATAATTATGTGAAAATGTGTTTAAGTGTATACATCAAATATCTAGTACTATCACTATAATTTGTCTGAAGAATCTTGTCCTGAGGAACTTTCGACCGATCACGGGGAGCTTGACAGAGGCATTTGGATGTTTTATAATTGTCATCGGCTTTAGCGTCTTGGATTCTATTTATTCTTGTGCGCGAGGAAAAGGTGTCTTATAACGGTGAGACTAATAGAATTTTCCCTATGTAGGCGGGCAGGGAAGGGAATAAGATTTGTTTCAGTGACGAGGCTTACCCTAGGTCAACTTTCCCTATTCTGTCCACATGCGCAAGAATAATATTTTTCTACCGCACCACATGCATTTCTTTTTTGGCGAAAATATTCCTAAATATTACAATTCTGTATACAATAAGTGTATCGGTAACTCCATGTAAATGAAGGCACATCAGAAGTGCGTGAACTTATATACCACTAGGGTAAGTTAGAGTTATCCAGCCCTATGAAATCTCAGGATAATTCTACCCGGTGGATAACAGAAACAAGCCCACACCAGGGTATTGGAGTTGGGAGAGGTTGTGTTGATAGAAGTATGTGTCACCTGCAAAATTGTATTTGCTGAACATGTTTAGGCGACAAGTTACGCATACATTTGTCAACAGTTCTATTACAATGGAGCATTTTGTTTTGAGACCATTTGGTATGGATTACTGTTTATTACATATCACACAAAGATCTGGTAAGAATATCAACGATGCACAATTAGCAGCAGGTAGATCATTCCAGATTCTTCATCAAGTGATATTGTATATCCAAGTTTGCTTCAGCTACTTAAAACTATCATAAACTGCAGTATGATATGGTTTTATCAGAGAAATAAGTAAGTATATGCTCATCGTGATGTTTCATAGTGTTCTCAGTCCAGTCATATTCAGAGAGTTCAACAACAGGTTGATCGTCAGATGATAAATATTCTTGTAGAATGAACATTATATGATCTATGAATCTATCTCCCAGCAATATTTCGGCAAAGAATACAGAGTCATTATATGTAGAAGTAAGACTACTTTCAATTTGGTAGGTACACTAATCAAATTACCAATATTCTCTACATCTGTTCTATATGATCTATCACAAACAAAAACAAAAACAAAACTAGCCGATCTTGTAAACGATATATAATAAATTTCCGGCTGGACTATTAACGAAAGGTTTCCTATTCAGAAGCTAAAACAGGATCAGACAATAACCTAGGCCAGGAATATATAGAATACGAAAAATAAGTCCACTCAGATTAGCTACATATTTCCATCCTTTCCTAAATTCAAATTTCTTTTAACGAATCGTATGTAATATCCATTCTTTTAGCATGTTGTTGTGGGAGAATTTCTGCTATTTGTCTAACTCTTTTTGGATTCATGTTTTCCATACAAGTTGTAAAATTGTGAATAATGGCATTTTGTTATATTTATAGAAACATGTACCTAATGTATCCGTAATGCACTTATCACAAAAATGTGCAAATGAAGCGAGCAAAAAAAAGCTAGACATCCAAAGGTTTCAGAGTCAAAGAGCTCCCTGAACGACCTGCACAAAGACACGTATAAAGAGGTCCTCTTGAGGCAACCATGAAAGACCTGCACAAAGACACGTATAAAGAGATGCACGTGCTTTGAACAATAAATGTCAATTTAGCACTTCACATATATCTAAAAATGTTCAACCTTAGCAGATATGAACACTAGGGAAGAGTCGTAGACATGTATAATACTATAAAATAGGCTCTATATTTATACAATAAAGTGACGACGATGAAACGAGAGTAGATGTTAGCTAGAAGGACCAAATATTATAAGATAGATCGATTTATTGAAATTTAAATCAGCTTATTTTTAAAGAGCACTGAACACAAAGAAGATAGATTTTATGCCTTACCAGTATCCCTGCACATTTACCTTTCACCTTGATGGGTTCACTGCGTGCTTATATAGATACTGGTATGGACGAAACTGTAAAATACATACAATTATTATTTACTTTAAAACCAGCCCTGCATTATTTGGATGGAATTATTTCATGCAAGATGCACGTGAATAAGCTGGGAATATTTGAATCCAAATGCGCTTGATTCGTTGTTGATTTATTTGTTTGTTTTTTTTTGTTGTTTTTTTTTTGTTCCTTTTACATTGGCTTAACATATTTTTCCATATAGCTCATACATTCTTTTTTCTGTATTTTGTTTTTGTAAGATGAGTGTGATTCTGGAAAGATAAAGCTGTTTGTATGTTTGTTATTTTTTTTCTTCTTGTTTTTTGTTTGTTTGTTTGTTTGTTTGTTGCTTTTTTTTAATCTATGAGACTTTTGTTGTCTTTATATAACAATAGATTTGTTATGAATGGAAAATGTACCTTAACCTCGAAAAGGAATGTTACACAACATAACTGATGCTTCAAATGGCAAACAAGTTTCCGAGCTTTTGCAACATTATACACATTTTTCTAATAAGCGAAAGATACTAGGTATATTTTAATCTTAAATGGAAAATGGAATCAGCTGATTCATGACTCGGCACGCACAATGTTATAATACATTGCGTTTGTTCTTATATATATATATATATATATATATATATATATATATATATATATATATATATATATATATATATATATATATAGATGAATTCAGACAATTACAGAGTGAGAAAGATATATGATTTTCGGGCTGAGCTTGAACAGTCTCAGTAATATGAGGCATAGATGAAAATTGTTTGACATGTTTGTTTAAAGATATTTTATTGCAATAAATGTTAACAAATTGGGTCTATGATAGAAGTTCCCACAACACAGAATAAAGCCCTTCCCCTACAATCGATTAGAAATGTACATGGATAGTGGCACAAAAGTTATATGGTTTCATACAGTTATGTGTAAACTTGCACGATTATAGCAAAAGAGGAAGATGGAAGCGAGGAGTAATATAAATATAAATATATAAATTGACTACACGAAAGAAATCATAAATGAATAAATTATTGATCGTGGCAGATATTGGACAAGAGTATCTACCCCAAAAAGGATACACAAAACAATCAATAGCTAGGCATGAAGAACGTCTTGTTTTTGTTTTTGAAAATGACAATGATTAATTGAGTGGTGAAATCAAATTTTGAATAATCTATTAATTATATAAAGCGTTTCGTGTCTTTAATATAAGTTTGGAATAAGTCAACTAAGCAAATATTAACATTTGCAGTAAAATCTCATTATCCATAAAACAAAATATTTGTAGTCGCTGATATATAGAGATGATTTAGACTTTGAACCAGTCTCCTACGTTGTTCTATATAGCATTCGTAGTGGCTGATATGTAGAGATGATCTAGATTTTGAACCAGTTTTCTACGTTGTTCTATATAACATTTGTAGTGATTAATATCTAGAGATGATTGAGACTTTGAACCAGTCTCCTACGTTGTTCTATATTCGTAGTCGCTGATATGTAGAGATGATTTACACTTTGAACCAATTTTCTACGTTGTCCGATATAATATTTGTAGTCACTGATATAGAGAGATGATTTAGACGTTGATTGTGCACGTTGTTCTATATAGCACCTAAAGTTGCTGACATATAGATATGATTTAGACTGTGAACCAATTTATTTTCTACGTTGTTCTATATAGTAGGTGTAGTCTCTGGAATACAGAGATGATTTATACTTTGAACCAATCTCTTACGTTGTTCTATATAACATTTGCACATAAATATGAAACGATGTACATTTTCTATATCTTCACACCACAAGCGCACAACAGATTATCTTTCAAATTGGTAGAATATAAATCGTAATGTAAATCACAACACCTATTTATAATTCTACAATACAGAATAAATAAGTTCATGTTACCAGCTAAGAAATAGGCAGGCACCGTGCAGCCTTAGCCTCATTTTCACTTCTGAAGATAGAATAGTTACTTTCACCTTTTGTTGAATTAGAGAGTGTATTCCAGACATGAATAGAATAGTTTTGAAATGAAATTACACTTGTTTTGAGTCTATCATAAATTCGAACACAATTATTCCTATGTATAAGGTTATACCTGTTATCTCACCAAACAATTGTAGTAGAAGGTCAGCAAGATAAGCAAGAGAGACGTCATATACAATTTTATGAAAGTAACACCGTTTATAATAATGTTGTCTATCTGACAAGGTAGGCCAACTAGTTTCTTTATACATTTTACGACGAGATATACTTCTAGTAAGACCAGTCACAAAATTCTCCCTGTGTTTAATTGTACAGTTTTTTAATTTAAGTGAATATTAATCCGAACAGCTATCCCAAACAACATCAGGATAATCAAATAAAGGATGGATGTATCCTTTATAACAGTTTTTGGCTAAATTTATATTTAAGTATTTTCAAGGCATTTGTTAGTTTGAGATCAACTGAGATATGCTATCAATATGTTTAGTCCAAACGCGTAGACTACTATATGTTACGCCAAGATGTTTGTGGTAGTCAACAAAAGATAACATTTCGTTTATAAATTATAGTTCAGGACAAATGTGAATGGGATAATCAATATCTCTAAAAGAGTTGTTGTAATGTTTCTTTAATTTTAAAAATGCAACCAAGTATGGATAGAACGAGTGGGGAATGGATTATCGAAATGGACAAAGGACACTTATGAAAACAAAAGAAAGATGTATTTAAAAATGAAATAAGAAGAAACGGGAACACTTCCTGACAGCATCTATTTCCCATCTATACAATCATACGATTTCAAACATATCAATGTTTGAACTAGTACATTAATGATTTCATAATAATGGATTTATGGCAAATGCATCCTTGTATACAACATTCATATACCCTGTACACAAGATATTGTTACTCATGGGACAAAATAAGATTCCAAATAAAGTGCTAACAAATTATCCAGATGCGATTGCTAAATTTAGTCTGTAATATAACAAAGATGGATGCCCATTCAACAATAAAAATTAAATGTCCTAGTCATATATTGAGGGTATGAAGCGATCGTGCCCAGTCCAATTTACAAATTGTGGTATGACTAAAAAATGACAGTCTTCAAAATGCAAGCAGCAAATGGGAAAAAGAAGTAGAATGTTAAGACCCTTTGAAATGTCATCTAACAAAGAGTTAAAGCGAGCACAACGAGATTGGAGTTGCAAACCATAGATTATTATACCATGTATCATCTACACAGTGGCCCAGTTGAAAAATCTTCATTTCTTTATTTTGTAATTATTTACTCCATAGAATATTTCATAAGATAATGCAAATTTGAAAGCAAACACAAACCAAAAAAAGAAGAAGAAGAAAAAAAAAGATGTATATATATATATATATATATATATATATATATATATATATATATATTATCTTTATACATATTTATTACACTAAATATATCTACAATATCCATCAAAAAAATGAATACAGCACGAATCGCAAAAACACTTCCTTTTAACAAGCGAAGAAAGCGCAGGTGACACTATGCAAAACACGTCAATGACGTTACGCAATAGTGTTGTTGCAAAAGTACTCCCCAGTAGACATCATAAACAACGTCACAACCTGCACAAAGTGTTTGGACGTGGGGGGGGGGGGGGGGGGCAATCTCTTTTTGAAACACCATTTGTTATTTTAGGTATGTTTTTTTAACGAAACGATCGATACATTCGCCATAACAGCGATATATAAGATATCTAAGGCATTACATTTTCTATTTTATCCTTCTCATTTTAGTAAATTTTTTCGAAAGCAAAGTGAAATAAAGAAAAAGCCTTTCTGCACGTTTCTAGCAGGTTTGAGCTTATGGCGACATTGACATTGTCCGAGCTGTAAGAAGAGTTAGCAAACTGTGAGGAGTATGATTGCTGTCGTTCTCGCCTATTCCTCCACCTCAGTTTTGAAAAGTGCTCGGTCTGTACACTCGATGTATATCAATTAGTACACACAAGTCAAAGTTGTGTTCGTTTCCCCTAGGTTCTGCCTACTTCCTATTAATCTTCAACAATCATCATTATCGTTCAAGAGCTTATGAGAATGTTGTAGCTATTGATAACATGAATCCGCTAAAATATATAAACGAGATTCTATTTTTCTATTGAATTACGAAGAACCACGAAGTATTGTGAAGCATGGCGCAACGTCATGGCACATCTATACGCATGACGTCATGATACTTTCACGCGTTTGGTCACGTGTGCGTTCACGAACTATTCAAAGCGATTGCAAGACGCTACACAGAATATTTAAATAACAATTGACACATTTTTAAGGTATGATGTTGTATGATAAAATATTGTATTGGTTGGTCATCTATCATATACCTTAAGACACTCGACTCGTGATTCTTTGTTCCTTTCCGTGATAATGCAGTCTCAAATAGCGGACGATAATGGCAGAGACAAATAAGCACTTCCGCTGCCACTGTTTTGAAACTTCCAGGGTATAGATTTCAATTCCTTTACATGTACGTGTTTTCCACAGACCTCGTTAAATGAGCCAGGGCCTTCATCTCGGAAAGGTACGCTCGTTATAATTGAAATATAAATGCAACTATAGTTCTGTGTTTGTAAAACACATCCTCGTAACTTTCAGTTTTGACCCCATTCCTATGTTTCGGCCTATTCGCCAAGACCCAGAAGGCAAGGAAAGACCAATGGGTCAATGGCAGATGCATATCTTCACTGTCTGTTCATGCCTAGTAAGTGCATATTTGGTTATACGGTGGTTATTGTTTCCAAGTTATGAATGGGGTATGGATGTACCCAAGAGCCAATGCTTCTTGCATATTAAAAATTGTATTTTCATGCCTGGTAACTAAAACAATGGATATAGGGTGGAAATCGTACTAGTTGCCAATTTACGACTGGAGCCAAGTCTCTATGTGTATGAATGGACCCAGGGGTCAATGTCAGTTGCATGCATGCATTTGCATTTTCGCGCCTTGTACGTGTTTATATGGTTATAGAGTGGGGATCTCAATAGTTAGTATATTATGATCCAGGGGCCAACTCCCTATGTATGGGAATGGACCCAAGGGGATGATCCATAGATCCCAGTTTGACCTATATTAACACATGCGATTTTTCAAAAATGTAAAGCAAACAATTCTTGACTTATGTTAACTGCTATTTACAAACTTCGATAGGGATTTTACGTGAAGAAGGGCGTTTAGGTTTCTTGGACTTACATTGATTTCATATTTGTCTGCAAAATTATTCTTTAAACGTATAAATGGGGATTTGACATCAAGTAGGGTTTTTATTATATATTGTTGTTTACCTACTAATGTTTGTTATATTTACTTCGCGTACATCTCGTTGCATAATCATTTACATATATATATATATTTATCCAATATAAGAACCCTCTGAGAAAAACATAGCTTTATGACACAAATTCTTTTTGATATTGACTACTTGTCAAATATATCCGCAAGGGGCATACTTCCATAACGAGATTGTCGTGTTACTGTCCAAACTGCAAAAAGACAGATGAGAATAACGTGGTGTTCTTACACCAGATATATGTGCAGTACTCAAACTAAGGAAGAGTGATGGGAAACTGAATAAAATACTTTTTATTTTTTCCAGAAAACCGCTTACTAATACTATTATAAGTGTTTTACCGAACATGACGGCACGAACAATTTATGGAGTAGTTCACGGACTTCTATTGTGATATTAACCTGCGTTCACTAACCGTCCTTTATATAGCAGGTTAGCCTCCTTAAACTTACATTTTCACAGATGTTCAGAAGCTATTGAAGATCAACTGAACTCAAACTAGGTGTTAATGTTTCAATGTATTTCCACAAATTCTTTTCTTAATATGGACATAAACGTTTTTAGAAGAATTTAATCAACAACTAAAGAACGAACCAGTTAGCTATTATCTAACCAATCATCCAACCAACTTTTGCATACTTGCCAGCTAAAAAAATCAATTATAAAGCACAATTACAATAACTAAAATCCAATTAACAACCATTAAGTTCATCTACAACAATTCTTCTTAAATGCTCTTTCTGAAAGTCTGTCAGTTGATCATATGCACTGATAAAACGAGAAAGCCGATTCAAGGCAGACAACTCGCGTTGCCTTGTCACAGACGCCAGATCTTCATTGTACAATGTCGTAGAATCTAGTTTCCTGGAGTTCTGATCTCTTACGTAGAAAATTACTAGTCTTCCTGAAATTGAAATTATTTATGCCAGTAATGACATCATCACTTTCAAAATATGGAATACAAATCAACAGTATGGTTTAAATATTATTTCTCTACTTTAAAGATGTTATTTTTTTAAATAAGGAAATCCTTTATGCATTGCTTCGATAAACAAAATGGAAATAAAATAAATCATTACATGTGTTTCAATATTGATTTTTACCTTTGATTTGAAATACTTTTTTCAATCATTTAATGTTTATCATCTAATAACATTACAGGTAAAACTTTGTCTTCTGCCTAAATGTTTACGGAGTGGTGTTGTACATGGTCTAAATGTGTCCTTATTGTATTAATTATCTGTGATTACCATATTACTTTCTTAAGTGGAGTAATTTTTACATTTATCTGAATTAAAACACACTATTTTACGATAAAAATAAAAAGCACACCTTTGTACAGTAATCTGTGTCTTTCGGTACCGTTTTGGACAAGTTTTTTTGTCAAACTTAGGGAACCTTCTAACGTAATGCTTATCACTGCTCTACAGGAAAAATGAAGGCTGGATATTTGCAACTCTCAAATAGGCTGTAACTGTAATATGTCTAAAGATTTGCTCATGTATATCGCTTGTTATAATTTATTTTATCGGCGTCATGTTGACGAAGTTAATTTGGAAACAGTACCTATACATAGCACGTCTGAAAACATGATGCAGTTACCACTCTTCTGACATAATGTACTTTTGAAAATTCTCCGAAAAAAGCCGAAAATGTAACAGTCATCATTTATTAATAGATTTAATACTTCTGTCTGCATATAGTGGATTTTACTGTCAGCAATTTTCACTTTGAACAAATCAGAAGGCAAGTTGAATTCACAAATGTGTTAGAATTTTGCAATGGACAAATATAGCTGTGAATTGTATGGCTGAAAGCTTATGTTGTTGTCGTTGGTTTGTTTTCAACTGCACCTTCAACACTTTATTTGACTATATCGTGGCGTGGAAATGGGAGCTTAGTGCCTATCACAAGGGCGCACAGAAGTAGCTGGGCTGAAATCTTACTTTCACCTGTCTGATTTGGTAACAGTTAAACTATATTTGATTTAAAGATTATGATATTATATTTTACAAATGAACTTAGTCATTTTTTTCCTCATATGATGTTTCTACTAATCAACATGTCCCCTCTTTATGCGAAGTTAAAGTTACTTTGCACAAGGCAGTTGTAAAATTTCCTTCTTGTTTTGATTATCAAAGTCCTGGCACATCCATAGTTCCAAAGTATAATGTAAACAAATTTCAAAAGACGAAGAGGTGAGGTTTCGTTGAGAATAAAATAATAATGCTAAGTAAGACAGAAAGAAATAAAGGGTGAAAGAAAAGAGAAAGATCGAGAAAGAGAGGAAGGAAGAAGGAAACGAATGGAGGAGGAAGAAGAATAAAGTTCAATAAACAAAAAGGCCAAAACCACTGCTGTAAAACGTTTGACCTTGACCTTAAGGTAAACAATTTAAACGTGTATGTCGCAAAATGAATTATTTTAGGTTGATAATTATGCATCCAAAATATGAAGAAAATCCATTAAACGGTGAAGGAAATATAGGCAAATAAAAACAAACTTGAATCAAAACCTTAATACAGATTATCCATGGTTTGTGTCGGGGGTTATAAGAGGGAACAATTGTGTAGCATAATGAACTCTGTTAGTTTCAGAATCTTTCATGCTAAGTATGAAGAGAATCTATCAAAGAATTTAGGAAATATTAGCAAATATGAAACTTTAGCCAAAACCATAACACAAATTTGATATGACTGTGACCTTCGTGGCTACAAGGTAAGCATGGGCGAACAAGCACGTTATAGACTGAATTGTCCTAGCTTGATAATGATTTATACCAAGTATGATGACAATCTATCAGGGAGTTTAAACATGATATGCATATGAAAAACTTTAACCACAACCTTAACAACCCGTTGACATGTCCAGAAAAAGTAAGCACGGCTCGACAAAATTTACACCTACCTCCCATTTTCTGTACTGCCTGAACTGTGGTCAGCCGGAGGTCACCAAGTCCTAATGTAGGGTCCTCAAGGATCACATTTCTATGGGAAAAAATTATATAACTTAAACTTATTTATACGTTACTACCAGGAATGGCCATGTCATGAAACATTCCACAGATGTGTCCATTTATTTTATGTTTAGATATTTATTTTAATATTAGTTTTTGAGAAACACTATTATCTATCCCAAATACCATAACATGCTAATATCATGCTAAAGAAGTAAATTTTAAGAAGTCAGGATATATATATATATATATATATATATATATATATATATATATATATATATATATATATATAAAGAGAGAGAGAGAGTATTGAATGAATGTGTATAGAAGATACATGGTGCATTTATTATACACCCACTTGGAGAAGTGGGTGATAATTGGGATCAGTTTGTATTTCCATACTTCAGTCCTCGTTGTTCTGGCGACAACTCCCATACGTCAAACTTGCACTAAAAGGTGCATCATGGGAGGAACATGTGTCACGCACCATAACTTGGTCACTGTGACCCACTTTCCAGGATTTATTATAAACTGGTTACCTTATTCAGGCTCTTACTCCAGTATCTTTTTAAATATATTTCCTTTTGCCACAATACGTACAAATAATGATGGATGTAATGATGGACATCTGTCGCGCACCAAAACTGCGTCACTTTGACCTTTATCTACGACTCATTCAAAATTGCTTAAAACTTGTGTACACCCTCGCTTTCTGGGCTACAATTTTGATACTGCTGTTTTGACGAGCTCGTGTCGTGTCAAAATCGGGATAACGTGACCTACCTTTTGAGATAAAAAGTGGTTGCAATTATTTCTTTGTTCTAATTTTAATACCGTGACCTCTTTTACGAGATTGTCAACATTACTTGAAGATGATGTTTTTGTTCCAATTACAGATCCTTTAAATCAGATGCCAACAAAAGTGCATTGTATATGCATCTGGTGACTGGGATGTGTAAAACACAAAAAACTAAGCTCTTGTTACCTACTTTCTATGGTTAGTTGAACACAATAATGCCACAGAAGCGTAAACATTTCAGCTCACTCGCATCATCTTCATTGTTATTATTATTATTATTATTATTATTATTATCCCAGCATCATCATCCTGATCATCACTAAATCGACAAACACTATCCAGTGTTTTATAGCCGTTTAAGAAAAGGTATAATTGTGCCCGAATCAGTCGCCTGGCTGACATCTGCTAAATATATGAATGTGGGAGCAGTTGGTAAAGAAATATGGATCAGTAAGATGCTTTCTGTAGACATTTCTTTCAATGCTGTTGATTGCATATGTTGTAAAAACAGTTGTTTCGGGGTTTTCTATTTATGTATTTTTATCCATATTTGATGGCACATCTGCATGTCCAGTATTAAACGCCCTTTATGCCATGATGCTTTCTTTCAGAATTGATCAAATTCTGTCCAGCGATTTGTTTTACAAGATGTTCTTTAAATGTGTTCTATTTTTAATAGCGGCAGCCGTATATGATGGCGGAGTGGCATCAGTTATATAAATTGGACAGGTCTTCAAGATATGATGCATTTTGTCAAATTTTGCCAAACTCTGTTAAACAGTTTACGAAATGAGGTTGTTCAAGTATTTTCTCTTTCAGTTTAGTAAACAGCAGGCATATCTTATTGTGCATTGGCATGATTTGTAAATATTTGAAACCCCTTTATACCAGGATGCTTTCTGTGAACGTCAGTCAAGTTCAGGTTAATGGTTTGCGAGAACTCCTTTATTTTTTTATTTTTTTATCTTGTGTTATGTTTAATAGTGATGGGCGAATTTTTGCTGGCATTATTTGTTCATACAAAGATGTATGCCAGAAAGGATTTTTAAATTTTTACTTAAATGAATAAAACTGCAACCCTTATTTTCATACCGCTCATTGAAGTCTACAAACAGAAAGTAGAGGGAGACTGGCGGTATTTTCAATATGTCTTCATGTCTCCTTATGATGAATTCCACAGGCTCAAGGTTTAGCTGTCGAGTAACAGACTGAGTCATGCGCATGTGCAATAGGTGAGTCTCCTCATAGAAACTAATGATGCATAGTTTCCTTTCTAAACGAGGATTGGCTCCAACTTGACTCAAGATTCTTCTGGCCGTCTGAAAGGGGACCTTAGTCAAAATTTATCGAGTAAAAGCGTGGGTTTGTATTATACCGTCTTAGAGAAATATCCGAACTGAATATGCGAGATTAAAGAAATGATTGCAGAAATCGATGTTCCTCTCATTACATGTTATTTTTAGAGCAGAAGCCCGAGGGAAAAAAAAACATACATGATGTATATTTATATAAACTGCTGACTGATGTATACTACTACTACTACCATTCTGTTATTATTATTATTAGTAGTAGTCGAAGTAGTAGTACCAACACTTTCATTATTATGATTGTATGTAATATCCATTATTATTATTATTATTATTATTATTATTATTATTATTATTATTATTATTATCAGTAGTAGTATTATTAGTAGTATTGAAGTTAGTATTGGTAATTAGTATTAGTAATAACGTTGTTATTACCAGCACTGCCTTCGTTGCAAAGAAAATGCTTTTCTTTAAAATAGAGGCCCAAGATAGTCACATTTAAAAACTTTCAAAGATAACAAACTCATCCGGTCTAATCTCATTTGTATCTTTTCAAAGATAACAAACTCATCCGGTCTAATCTCATTTTTATATTTTCAAAGATAACAAACTCATCCGGTCTAATCTCATTTTTATATTTTCAAAGATAACAAACTAATCCGGTCTAATCTCATTTTTATATTTTCAAAGATAACAAACTCATCCGGTCTAATCTTATTTTTATATTTTCAAAGATAACAAACTCATCCGGTCTAATCTAATTTTTATATTTTCAAAGATAACAAACTCATTCGGTCTAATCTAATTTTTATATTTTCAAAGATAACAAACTCATCCGGTCTAATCTAATTTATATATTTTTAAAGCTTAATATCTAAGAAGAGAAACGTCCGTCAACACTCTTACTGAATACGGTGCTGGATTTTGGTTTACTTCACCATTTACTTGTTGCTGTTCTATGTCGATATTCCGATGGACATGCCTGTTGGTTTCCCTATTGGCAAGAAGGTATATAATTACCAGGACAAGTAGAGTTGTGCTGATCATGATTACTGCAATCAAGGACCCTGGAAAGATATATCGAAGCTGTTACATTGGACTTGATGAGTTGAAAAGATTGACAGGACTTCTAAGCTTTTCATCCCTGCGAATGAAATGTTCTGAATATTATTTGTCAAAGTTAACTCAAAGCTTTATGAAAATTGCAATTAACGTTCATTAACCATAACATATTATCACTTATTCTTCTGACGAACTTTATTAGAGATCAGATTTAAAACTGGTTTCAATCAAATGGAACATAGGAAATGTGGAACATGAATTTTTCTGATCTTGTTTCTTTCTCTATCTCTCTCTCTTTCTCTTTCTCAGGAAAAGATGCAAGTATGTAGCACGTGCTAAATGATAGAAAAGTAGAGCATTTATTCCTTGTTTGTTTTGCAACATTTATGTAAGTGATACGACAATTCACTTTGAATGTATATACTTTTATCAAACAAATTTCTTCTCTATATCTGATTTTAAGTTCTTAAAACTGTCTTCAAAGCCTTCGATACGAGTTGTGATTTGTTTAATATCTTGCAGTCTAGACTCAACACTAGACAAGCGTTTCGAAAACTCTTCTATGAATTCCTGTGGTTGAGGAAAATACTCAGGATTAATTTTCAAAGGTCTGCCTGGTTGAGAATACGGAATAGAAATAAACTGGGTATAGAATGCTACGGCAATGGCAATAACAGCAATAATAAGTGGCAGTGCATCACAAAGGCTGCAAATAAAGAAAAGAGAAAAAAAGTAACAAAATTCGGAACAAGGTCATCTGTGTTTTAAAACATATTCCACATTCTTTTAAACATCGATCCATTTATCTATCTACATGCATACATACATACCTATATATCTATATATCTATATATCTATCTGGCAAGAGCATGCATGTACTTGTGCGTGTGTGTGAAAAACCCATACATACATTTTCATCAGTTTTCGGACATCTGAAAGTCAGACTTCAAATCTATATTAGAATAAGAATCTAGTCGGAGAGGTTCTCTGTAATAAAGAAGCCGAGATGTATTTTCTGAATCTGAAACCGAAGACTAAAGGTTTGAGAAAACATTCTCTGAATTACATGTGCCCAGCTCAACCCCAAGCCCACTCACCATTCCAAAAACTTAAATGGATTTTATTAAACTGAAAACTTCGACAGAAGTATGTTCATCAAAAATGTGTGATACGACGAAATAGAAGCCTACTAAAGTTATTTATGTGTAAATTCTGCACGAACAGTATTATAGTATGTAATAGCTGTATCAACAAAATACCGCTGTAATATAAAATGACCTTCATGAAACGGGAAGGTTGACAAATCATGTTGGTTATTTATCTTACTATGACACTGTTTGTAAACTTCCTACTCTCTTAATATTGTGTTCCTTCTATTATTATTATTAGTAGTAGTAGTATTTATCTGGTCATTTTGTTTGTTCTTTAAAAGTGCAAAGTATTAAAGGTATCGGATCACTAATTCATTTTCCATGGAACTTTAGGTTAATATATTACAAAAATAAAAATAATTTATGTATTTCATTGGCATAAAAACCACACATACTTCCATTCTTTAGAGTTAGATAAAAAGAAAAATTCAGCCTTGAAAAGCATGTGTTCCGCGGCATTTTTGGAGCCTAGTGGTTTTAAACAGGTAGACTCCCTGGTCTGAACCTAATAACATAGCCTCACACTATTTTGTCACAAGTAAATTCAATACAGGATATCAAAATAAAAGTGGTTATGTTCGTGTCAACTATAGTACATTGATTGAAGTTCATGAAATTATTAATGGAAATTTTGTTTTAAAAATCCATATTCTAGCCAATGGGTGCATCTCAAAATATTTGGTACTCTGCTTTTAATTCCCCTCCAATTAGAATTGTACTCTGGATGAATAATAATTAGTGGTCCCATACATATACCAAACATATTTTATGTTTACATTTTTGTCTATTGACAACCTTAGACACCAAGTATGCACTATAAACTGGAGCTGGACCAGGGAAAAGGTCATACACTTTTCCATGTGAGTGAGTTTATCATTGATGTCTGCCGTTGAGGAAGTCCCAATTGCTACCATCAGCAGGTGCACGTCGTAGTTCCTCAAGTTATGGAAGATGACAGGGACTTTCGTTGTTTTCTGGGTTTAGTCGTAGGCTGGAGGTTACAGCTGTTATGTGCGGCTCCGCGGTATCGCCCGGTGATGTGGCAGTGATCTGTCACCCGGTCATCACCTTGCGGGCGAGTGTGGGCTAGTTCTTCTCGGAGGTATACCATCTCTTTCTCCAGACTTTTGATCAGTTGGATTACTGCGTCTTTTCCTCTGTATATCACGGGAGGTTTAGTTTTGCCGTCAAATCACCTGACTATGTAGCAAAATCCATATGGAGGCTGGCTGGAGGTATTTCAGGTGTCACTATAAGTGGTGTCAACCACTTCTCTTTTCATCGGCGTGTTCAAGGCCTCAAGGTCAGCATAGATAACGTAGGGAACGGATGGAAGGGATGTTTAAAGTAAAGCTTATTCTTTCCTGACTCTGGACGAAACGTCAGCTGCGACCTCGAACCTATACCCCTAAAGTTGTTAACGTGGCTTTCGAGAAGGCCAGGTCGGGAGAAGGCATGAAGGCATCGGTAACAGACATGTTTTTTATATTCATTTTTGCTACTGCTATACACCGCCAGGGAGAGGTCTTTGATCCATACGTAGTGTTGTCTTTTATCTTTTTTTAGTAGTAACAGGTTGAATGTCTTGTCCAGCGCTTTATCGGAGATGCGAATAGGGTAAAGCGAGTGGTCCGATCCAAAGACGTTAACGGCGATGGTAGGTTTCAGGTTTTTAAACTTTATAATGTCACAGACCTTCAAAGGAAACGTTTATCAAATTGTAGCCTTTCCTGATATTTACCGTATTTGCTGGTACGCTTGGGGTGATGGTCATCATAAAGATACAGGGGAGAAAGGATGGTCCATTCAAAACATCGGGTGTCATTATTTCCTATATTAATGACTGCCCTTTTGGGAATCCACTTGGAAGTGAGTATATACCCTCTACCTCGAAATGGGCGTTACCCTGAAATGTACAGATTTACCTACTCGCATCGCACTAGTCGCCAGCTTGATCTCTTGTTCGTAAACGTTTCCAGCCGCTCCTCGATCTTGGCTATGACCTTCGCTACCAGTTCCTCCAGGTTATCGGCCAACAGCGCCACTTCTTCTTGGCTGGCCGATAAATAGGCCGGCATGAAGATAACTTCCTCCTCTGCAATATTTTCCAACTGTTCCTTGACGCTGAGGTGAAACTTAACACCGTTCTTTCCTATCCCCTGAGAGGAGGGTGGTGATCCTGCCGAGGTCATGGCTCTGAATAGCTCAGAAGTAAACTTCTAGAGGGTCACTTCTTTTTACCATGGCTTGATAGTAGACTACGATTTTATTCTTTCCAGTACGACCCTCTTTATGTACGAAAGTTGGAAGAGGATATCGCCTCGCGGGAACGGGAGGAGCCTTGGCTTCCTTGGAGGCCTTCCACCTGGCACGTCGCTTGGCTCGTTTGGATAGCCTTGGGGCCGGTGTGGGTGGCTGCCTAGGAGCAGGTGTAGGCTTTTGTTGCCACTGGGTAGGCGTCGGTGGCTGCCTCTGTGCCCATGTATGCATTTGCCGCCTAGGGACTGGCGTGGGCCGCCCGGTGGCTGGGGCTGGCTGCCGGGCGCGGGCTGCCAATATTGTCTCCAGCATATCATCGTATTTACTGTCGATGATCTGATCCTCCCTTAATAAGTCGTTTATTCGCTCTATGCTAGGCATGTCTATAGTGGGAGATGGTATCCTATAGTGTACTACTAATGACAAAACGCTACTGGTGGCTGTTGGCAGACGTATGTATGTCACTATGTAGTCTACGTTGTCTGGCCTTTCTCTAAATGGCCGACTGGTTAGATCAGACGGAGGTATGCGCTTGCTCCAGCGAGGTGCAAATACGGCCATAGGTTGCCTTGCTTGTGGGATGTGCCTTGATCATAAGCTCGCTAAGGAACTTCTATGCTGTCGGTGGGCCTTTAATTATATACGTCTCAGTTTGTCGGACTGGTGACCATCTCCGCATGCGTTGCATATGCGATCGGTGACAATAGTACCTGCGCCGCACTTACAACAGGTCAGGAGTCGGATCTCGACTCTGTATCTCTGAGCATGAACGACGTGTAAGTGTTAAATCATTTCTTCCAGCAATGGCTTGTACGGCCTAAGGGCATCTAGGCACATAACTGAGTTCCTTTTCGGCCCATGGTTAATGACGGTATCGCATAGATCCCTCGCGTCTTTAATTGGTCTCTTTTAACAACCGGCCACGCATAGGGTCTCGTCTCTGATCATTCGAATTCAGATTTTGCTTCCACATATAATATTTGGACAACCAGTTGAAGGTAGTTGGTCAGAAAAATACATTAAAAAATTTTCTTTCGTTGCAACGGTCTCTTTCATACTACTGAGCCCATCGATACCGCCGCTAGGCCAGGATCCAAGACGGCAGCGGCATCGCAAGCGGTGCCCCATAACCTCTCCGGCGAGGGGTAGAGTGTCCAGATCTGAAAATCCGATCGGCCGCTACAAAACGCCCAAGCACCGCCAGTACATCACCGGTGCTAGACCCCTTTTCAATACCACAGTGTCCAGCCTTGCCTCCGACTCTCTTTCAAGTATGTTCCGGCAAACAGATGAAGGTAGTTTATCAGGAATTCGCCAGTTTTCAGCCTCTCACTTCTTCCCATCAGTTGCAACCGTAAAGATGGCAACTCTCGGTGGCCACGTTGGCGGCAGATTCGAATCTAAAAGGTGATTGCTGCTATGCTACCTTGACCGACCCTCCTACCTTCCCCCTAAAAGATCCCAGAGTCAACTCTGTGATACAAGGTGGGTCAACCCCGTTGCCCATCAACTGTTATGCAACCATGTCCGCCAGAGGCCTGCTTTAAACCCACCCTCCAACAACCCCCGGGGTCTTGCAAAAAAGTTGCTGCTCTTTTACTTAGCATAATACGATGCAAGGTGGGGCCAAACCCCGTACACCCCTCTCTAACCTCTTGTGACCGCCACCCCCTCCTATACCCAAACCCCCTTGGTGACTGTGTGGTGGGGCTAAAAACATTGCTGCGCGATGACTTAGTAAAATGTGATGCAAGATGGGGCCAATTCGGCATTTTACTACTAATCACTTGATATTATGGTTGGTTCAAACTCTTGGCGCAGTTTTACTGCAACTTTGTGTCTGGCATTTTCAGTGTTCTGCCATTTGGACCCGAGATACTTTGATCAGAATTACATATTATAGAGAAAAGGGATACTGTGACATTGTAATGTGGTTGCAATGTGCCTTGAGAAGCATGCAATAATGCATATCACTGTAAGGTCAGAATGATTGGCAGATACAATATTATTTCCTGAGGCAACATCAGGTCGCTCTTGCTGTTCTTTCTCTCCTTCTCTCTGGCTCCGCCTGCCTGTATGTCTGTCTCACTCAACAAGTTATATTCTTTACCAGGTTTGTAAATTTAATATAAAATGGTAAAAGAATCATTGAAAACCTTAAGGGGTGGATAAGTGGACAGTACTCCAAAATGTGTGTTTGCGTGAGAGAGAGAGAGAGAGAGAGAGAGAGAGAGAGAGAGAGAGAGAGAGAGAGAGAGAGAGAGAGAGAGAGAGAGAGCGTGTTTGTGATTGAAATCAAGCTTCTATTCAAGAGGCCATCGAAGGGTCTGGCGTTCTACTGGAAGAAAAGAATGTCCAGGTTGCTTCTGTTTAACTGCTGACTGTTGAAACACTGATACTTTTTGGATCACCTATGTCGATATAACCATCCATTCATAATTAGCAGAAATAAGTTTGACGATGGCAATCTTAGCGGCCTTATGAGACACAGTATCGGCACCATTTTCATATATGACTAAATAGATTGCAAGCAAAAACTTTTGGTGAAATCACCAAGTTTATATGAACATCTATATATTCAGGAGAAGAAGCATATAACATGATTTTCAAGATGGCCACAATGGTGGCCACATTGGAATCAGATCGGCGCCATTTTCATTTAAGACGAACAAGAAATCATAAGAGGACTTTTGGTGAAAATCCCATGTCGATATGAAGATCCATCCATGAGGATTATCAATAAGAAGAATTTCAAGACGGCTGCTGTGGCGGCTATACTGAATCTCCGAGAAACACCATTTTCATTTCGTTCAAATCATATTTATTTCAGAAACTTTGTCAAATGCAAGTACAAGCATATGAGTTTGGGGATTTAGCAGACAGCATGAGCTTATTAGAGTACTGTCTCCCCAACAGTAGCAACAAAATATAACATCATAAATCTGGATCCTGGTACACAGTACAAGTTTTCACTTGGGACCAATTGGAAGCTGAGATGAAGGTGTGTAAAGTTGCATGGCAGTCCTCCAAGTAGTTTAGGAGGAGTAGCGATAACAAGCATGTGCTAAAGAACGGACGGACGACGGACAAACAACAGGCCATTCCATAAGCTATTTTGGTCTATGACCTTTAGAACTAAAATATGGAATTTAAAGTCTATTAAGCTACTGAAGCTTCAATTAAAACATGCATTAAAGCACAGCTAGCTTGGTTTAAATATACCTTTCCTTCCTAGACACTTTATCATCTGCTGCTTGTGAATTCTAAACTTTAGTAAAATCAGACATATTTCCCAATTTTTCATCGTTTTTCTGTGCATGTAGATAAACGTTCTCCCTCTGTATTTCTGATTCACATCTTTCCTGTACTTTGCCTGTCTCATTTGGTCGCTCAGTATGAAATTCAATTTTCCTACGTAACACATTAGCTGTTTTTCCACCACGTGTTTCAGTGAAATGAGCTGCGCCTTTTCCGTGTGTAGCTACCAGTTAAGGTCCACTTTCACGATATGCATTTTTACATCATCGTCATCGCTAAACTCCACGGACTGTTGTGACAGTGTAGCCGACTTCGAGATATTTATACGGTCTAATTAAACACATTATAATATGCTGGTATATCCTGATTACATTCATAAAGAGTTCATGTAAGCACTTATCCCGATGCAAATTGTCCCCGCTTCTCGCGTAGCGATACCCGGTTTACGTCTGGTATGAGTTCAAAAGAAAATAAAATTAGAATGTGAATTTCCAGGTAACCTACATAAGTCAAAAATATCAATTAACTGCCTACTTTGCCACGGTCACGCCACAGTCTGAGTGCAGGGACGCGAACTATATTTACATAACCTATATATGCTGAAAGCTGGACATCTATATGCTTTAGTCAAGTGTATGAGAATATCGATTAGATACCTATGGCGGTCATAGTTGCATTTCTGTGAGTACTTGACAAAAACAACGGGCCCGTAGAAGAAGAAGGTGCATATTTTACGCCGATGTAGCTTAATATCCGCAAGGTTGTGAAAATTGCACGATTCCAGGTTCCGACCTCTGGGGCTCATGGTGGGGTCCTTGGGAAACGCACGATTATGTGAATTACAAGTTGTACTACATCTGTCTATTATTACATGCGAAGTATAAATTATCTAGTTGTAAAACTTATATCAAATTCTTCAAAATCTAATGTCTATAGGAAGTAAAACAATATAAGTTGGCATACTTTACGTGGAATATGAAGTTCCGATAAAGCAAGCCTGGAATATAATTGATAATACTTTACACTACTGTAATGGCTATATATCGTACCACTTTTATTATCGCTGTCTTTAAATGGTGCTAGTAAACAGGAAAATAAATATCATATATGTTTCCTGTTGTAAACAAAGAACCTTCCGTGCGCCTCATTAGTTTATTACCCATTTTGTTAACAATGTATACAGCTGCAAACTTCAAGTTTTGAAAATTCTTCCTCCCTTTGCGTTGTTGATAATTTGGCAGTAGTATAATCTTGTTTTATTTACGTTTAGACGCGGTTCGGACGCTCTGAATTAAAAGCTATGGTAACATAATAGTTAACTCTCATATATAAAATACCATATATAGTATGGACATTACAGTCATCTCTCTCTCTCTCCCTCTTTTTTTTTCAAACTCTCTATCTCTCTCTCTCTCTCTCTCTCTCTCTCTCTCTCTCTCTCTCTCTCTCTCTCTCTCTCTCTCTCTCTCAGAATGTATTACATTATTGTTCTAATGCGTTTTTACTGGATTCCGTCTCGTACCAGAGTAACTAGTATGAAAAAAATCACTTTTTTGCCATGTAAATTATCTACCATGTTGATTGTTGACGAATCACTACGGCCCCATCTCCCTGCTTGTTTGTTTTTTGCAGTTTTGTGTTTGCTTTAAAATAGAAATAATGCATCGCCACTTATTTCAGAGCATGTTTGTGCCAACTGACAATTTCATAATCGGAAATATTCTGTGTAATCCAACCGTATGAAAAAAAAGTAAATACAAACAGGGAATATACATGATTTACTAGACAATAATTAGGATCTATATAACAGACAAAATTATAAATTACATCGTTGTTCAGTCGATTCAAACTGTACAGGATGCTTCAGGTTCTATTTATCTTCACCTTGTCAAAAAGATTCACAGTTCTGCTAATCTATACATTGCTCTGCATCATTATTGTAACCAGATACATCCACACATGAGGATAGTACGTCTTTGTTTCATAACAATTTTCAGACATTCAAAAACAGAGTGAGATAGGGAATTTATAATGACGACTGTATTGTGTCATCATACAAAATCATGACAACATTTATTATTATTGATTAATTAATTTGATTTCCTAAAAATCCTTTTTCCAGAGAGAAACTTAAAGGCATGATTATTTAATTCATGTGCATCGATGTTTGGAGAAAATGCAAAATTATATGAACGTATAAATTTTGAGGGGGATAAAACTGAAAAATATGATTTCATTTTCTTATTTCAGAAAAACTTAGAGGTACTGAAAAATACAGATGCTGAATCAGCAAACGTGACCGATCATTTCTTATAGTTCTAATGTGTATAAAGTTGCAAACTTTCAGAGACTGCAACTTTATATACAGTATCGTCAGCATAAAAAATAAAAAGTATTTTAACATTATCTTTTATTCTGGATTAAGACGATACTTGTCAGTAACTTGAGAATCAGCGCTCTACCTTTGGTGCACAATGTTCTCAAAGCACAATCATCGCGATATTCGTTTGAATAACCTAAGATCGTCCAATCCTTGTTCTCGCCTTTTACATATAGGACTCGGGGAAGTATGTTTCATAGGGCCATAAGAATTACTAGGGTGTGCAACTTCTGATAATTAATTTTTTTTCTTTTTCACAATTAGCTCAAAAGTTAAGAACTTAATATATACGATTTATTTAACATAGTTCGTATAACTGGATAGGCTTCTTTCAAATATTAAACATAACAAAATATTTGTACTTTGTTTTCGATTTGAGAGACAGTTGGAATACAAGCATGTCAGCTCTTTGCGACATATCGTTCATTTTCGGTAGCATTATGTTACTACTAAATATACAATACCCTGATATATATATACTCCAGCTTTTATAATCTTTTTGGCGCCCCTTAAGTATCAAGAATTATAATTCATTTAGACCAGCATTATATTTTAGGTGCAGTAAGTTTACTGATAAACTGCAAATAGATTGTTGTAATATAAATTATTGGCTTCCTAATATATACTGTGAAATTTTAATCATTGTTTATTGACTTGTAATTTGAAGAATTTCTAAGATGGTAATAAATTTGATATATGTATGTGCCAATGCAAAACGCTGGCTAGCTAACATGGTGATGAATTTATCATAATTGCTCCACGTTAACTTTGTACTCTTTTTAAGAAGCATACAGCTGTTATTGTACTTAATTCCTTTATAATCACGTCACTTTCTAATCTGAACACTGAGTTCTTCCCTGTTTCTCCATTCCATGTTATATTATATCACCCGAGGAGGAAATAAATCGATTGGCAATCACAGGGGCTGTGTATAAAATTCGGATGTTGGTCGCAGATGATGGTGATGCTGCTGCTGACAAGAACTGTATATAACACGTGTATGGTAGTCTCAGATGATGGTAGATCTATGTGCCAAATTTGGTGAATTTCCGCAAACAGATTCGAGAGGAAATAGCCTTACATTGAGAAAGATGGACAAAAGGATGGCATAGCAATATTATCCGGTACAGTGAGGGTACATTACTTTCGAAAACGTACTGCAAGAATTTTGATTTATTATTTTATTAAACCACGCAGCAGAAAAATTTGCACATTTACGTTTGTATTGTACTAAAGAAAAGAATATGTCAAAAGTTGACTTGGAGACAACTGATTTATATATCACGGATTATGGTTTTTTATACTTGTTTTCAAATGGCGAAATGAAATCAACAGAATCAGCCATGCTGAGCAGAATGTTATTGCCTTGAATACCTAATTCCAGCTGCCGCTTGTATGAAAATATCAATTTAATTTGCCGTAGTGCTAGTATTTCCTTTCCAGGAAATCCTTTCTGTCTTTAACCTCAAAATCCATGAAAAACACTACAACAATCCTTGTCCAGTTATTGAATAAAATATGTTCACATATTTAGAGAGTCATATCACGGTGATGACCGATAAGCAAAGAAAGTAAAAAAAGCACAATTTTCAAATATACCCTGACGTTGTGGGCTGTTTTTAATTGTTTTATTCATAGACGACTGGATTATTTGGAAGGTAAAAAGACTTGGCGTTTGTCTTATTGCTCATCTGAAATTGAAAAATGCATGCACCAATACAAACAAATATATATTTTGGGACCATTCAGTTGTGACATACTTGTTTATGATTTAGACTTCTCTGTGATTAGATTTAAGATTTTAAACAAGTTAAGTTAACAAATAAGTCATGGAGTCATTCACCTTTTTAAAATGCAGTTGGGGATGGATAATACCCGGATGTCCGGAGTTGAGAATAATATCTAACAAAACTGAACTTAACCTGTAGTAAAAAATGAGCTATGTATTTTCACTGAAGTCGTGGTATGATACGTATCACGATACATACCTTGAGATAAATTATATGCGGACAGCTAATGATGATTTTGAATTTGACGGGTAATCTTAGCACGTACTCTCCAGCCAATTCAACAAATGATGAGTTTATTCATTGTCAAAAAAGCCATAATATAGCATAACTTTGAAACTAGTATATATAATAAAGAACACTACATCAGTGTTCTAATCCAATCACATCATTAGCTTGCACAAGTGTTGACATTTTACAAAATTACGAAATTAAGGTTAATCCTCACGCTGAGTAAGACATATCTCTTCATTGCGGTGGTTTTTAAGATATATAGTATCGCAGAAAGAATATTGATTTCTCCGATGGGTATCATTGTGTCTTTTCAGCTCTTACCCTATACTCTAAAATTCTAAGGCCCATCCAAAACCGATTGGTTTAATTTTCTATTAGTTATATGTCGTTGTTCTTCCATATTTAATTATCAGGGGCCTAAATTCCGCTTTTAATATGACAAGTACTTCATACGTGAATAAGTTATACCCTAAGAATATATTTGTATCTTACATGTTTGCCACAATTTATTTCTCTACCCATGTACTACATAATATTGGAAGTATTATCACGTTAGTCAGAATAATGACCGAGTACATTAATTAAACGCTCAAAGTGCATTCGTTTATACTGAATAATCACATTGCTTCTTGAAGGATTTCTGGTTTCCAGGTAAGTGTCCAACACTTTTGGCTTTGACACTTCACCTTTATTAACATTGAACCTTGTTATCTGCCTTAATTGGAATACGTTGATTTACGGCGTTATATACAATCTAATATCAATGGAAATTAAACTGCTTCCAAGCTGGCCTGAACGAAATTGCAGCAATTGTCTCCGCTTGCAAAATATTTACATTTGTCACTGATGTATGGAACCCATGAAAACATGAGCAGGCTCAATCATATCTTTATATGATTACATTTAATGAACCCCTGGGTAGGAGAGCTGACCGACTTTGAATGAGTGAGGCATGATAATCATTGGAGCCCACACCACGTATGTGTCCAACATGAAAATTTATTTTGCATGGGCAGTAATTTTCAACTTCAGATTTAACAATCGGTCTATTTTTAAAATATATAGTGACTATTGGACTTTTACATCTTTTCATCATCAAAGAAGTCCTATTTAACTATGGATCGATGGGTTCATACAGCGTTCCATGAATGGAACATAAGTTACAGAGCAACTGTTCATAGCATTACTATACAGCGTCACTTGAGGTTTGTATAGATGAGTAGTTATATGGGGCGATTGATGGCTCTACGGGAATTAACATTACGGTGTTGGTTAACATGTGCACTGACGGCCTTATGGGAAATCCTATGCTAAAAATGTCCATATGTTTAACATGTGAGGGACAGTTGAGGGATCTACAGGAAATGTTTTTTAACATTCAAATGTTTTGAGTACTATCCAACACACACCCCAAGCTCACACAAACATACTATAACATACAAGCAAGGGCGTAAGGGGTTTTAAGTTTAGTTGAAGACATAGACAAAGACATCCTTGTCTCTCCACATACACCCTTCTTTTCCATGTGGCTGTCTCTGCAATCTGCAATCTTCGTGATGGCCCACGATGCCTTCACATAGACTAGGTAGTCTTGGTTGAACAGCATGCTGTTAACGATGGTGGATGATTCTACACAGGCATACGTCTTGGTTCGGTTGTCCCGAGAATAGGTAACATAATGGGATAATACACATGTATATATAGGTATATATAGTCAAGTACCGGATCAAAACGTTTCACCAATCAGAACGTGTGCAACATCAATCAGTCTCTCTTCCAATGAGAAGACAGCGGACGCGTGACGTCACTTTCAATATATATGTGCACGAGTGTTCATACGATTTACCATTGCGGAACAGTTCAAGTATATTACATATGGCTGAAAAAACGAAGACAATGTAACGCGGTGCGCCTACTTTGGATAGATCGTATACTCGGAGTGATAGTACAATGACTACTACTACTAATGCTGCTGTAGCCATTATTCTTCTTCCAGAAGAGGATAACTTCAATTTAACTTTGGCTGATTTCCTATAGTCTAAGCAAGAAGTTTTGCCTGCGACGGTTGTTCTACCTTCACTTTCTCCTCCATAATTACCAGTGCATGATGATTTCAGAAAGAAACAGGAGGAAGGGTTGGAGAGCTTTCTGCAACATCAAAAAAAAAAAAAAAAAAATTATGTATTTAACAACAACAGCAACAACAAGAAGAAGAACAAACAAAGTGAGAAGAAGAAGAAAAGAATATGAAAACTTTGAACAGCGAAGAGAGTGAAAATAAATCGGTGAGTTTGTTACACGACATTTTGACGGAATTGAAGCACCTGGGAGAAATGTATCAGACTTCTTTAGCTCAACCCAAGAGATAGAGACCTTCACAATCTAAGACTTTTAAGACTTCTAAACCTTCTATGACTACATCAGCTCTCACCGGCACTGAGACACAAGCAGCAGCAGCAGTTATCACTACAAAAGCAGCAACAGCAGCAAGAGCAGGACTTGGTCATGAAAAAGGGTTAGGACAGTTATAGCTGATGACGTCAAGTTCATAAGGTGTTTTATTTTTATTTTATTTTGTATTATTATCATTTTTTACATTTCTTTTTGTTATTCGAACAAACACCTACAGTCCTTTTCAGGGCATCCTATATTTCTTAGAAAAGAGATACTACTCAATAATTGCTAAATTAAGTAAAACCTAAATCCCTCCATGACAAAAGGTGTGTGTCTGTCTGAGTACATTTCAGTATCGTATCCATACTAAAAGAAAACAGTCAAGACAAGGAGACACTTACGTTTTCTCTGGTATATTCTTGTGAAATCAGAATTACAAGGAAATTTCATAGCATGTCACAAACGTCCATTTTCTTCTTTTTTCTTTATTTCTTTCACTGTCTGTCTCTTTGTTTGTTTGTTTTTTTAAATTTCTTTACTGGTATGGGTTCTTCTTCTTCTTCAGTGTATTTTATAGCATGTCACAAACGTCCATTTTCTTCTTTTTTCTTTATTTCTTTCACTGTCTGTCTCTTTGTTTGTTTGTTTTTTTTAATTTCTTTACTTGTATGGGTTCTTCCTCTTCTTCCGTTTATTTTATTTGTCTTGCCAACTTGAGTTTCTTGACGGGTATGGATTTTTCTTCTGTTTCTGTTTCAGTTTTTGGATAACGCTCCTCCTACCCCGTTTCCTTGTTCGTTTGAGACTCTTCATTAATCACGACAGTTTGAAGTCTCCTGTCTAAATCGAGTTTAGTGCACAGTCAAAATTAACACATTCCGAAATCTTCGACAAAATTCAACACGTCCAACAATATAATGACGAGTTTGACATGATGGATGGAAAGGCCACTGTTCAGATGATACACGTTTTACCTCCCAGAGGTAGCGGACAACGCAGAAACGTTTTATTGGTTAATGAAACTCGCAGTAACAAACACAGTATCGGTCAGATTTACAACGACCAAGATGAAATGTGCTAAACCGGTGCCATTGCAGTGACTCAAACTCATGCCAAAAAAATAAAAACGATACAGCGGAATTTAAACGACCATATAATAGGATCAATGATTGGACAGACCCCAACAACGAAGAGAAGCATAAATTCTTTTGCAGCAAGCTGGCACTTCCAAAGAGACTGTGTGTCGAATTCCTGGAATGGAGAAACTTTAAGATGGGTTGGCCCCTCGTTATACATTGAAAGTATACCCTCAAATCATTCGCGGAACTCTCGTGTTTCGAGGATTAGAATTCACAGGCGGAAAATACACAGTTATCATTGCGAGAAATGTGACTATGGATTTACCAGTTGGAAGCAATATATTCATTGTGGAGAGAGATGGTGTGGGTGTTTTGCTTCAAGATCGTGCATCCCAGAAGGAAAAGAAAGAATTCATTGCCGTACTTGCAAGCGAACGTTCGTCAGTCCATCCTGTTACGAAAAACATCGCATGAAATAAGTTCAACAACATAAAATGCTTGCCAATTATTGAGATTGTGCTCCACTATATGGATATCTTGTTCGAACGAATAACCAAAAGTCAGATGTTTGTCTAGGAAAGAAAAGATGCCTTTTTGTGACCAAATGGTGGACTTCGAGAAACAATGTTGCATTCAAAAATATGACAATGAACTAGAGAAAGAATTAAAGAGCGATCAGAACTACAATAAAAAGAAACAAATGGATTTTGTCTCTTTTGACTTTGAACAAGAGACTGTAAAGCATATCACTAAGTTTTGAGGAGCTCTTCGTGCGTGTGACAAGTGTATACAAGAACCTGTATTTTTTTCATTGTTCAAATTGTAGTAAGATTCTCGGAGGACGAGAAAAGATCTTTCGGAGCTCTTGTACTCTTGCTTATTTTGCTGAATGGATTTTAAACCACTTGGAGCGAAAAGGAAATACAGCGTTACGGAAACTGTCATCGATATGCTATAGTCATGGCTCAGAGTTTGTCAAGATACAACTGACAATTTCTTTTGAAATAAATTATTCAGAACAAGGCGTAGAATGTCCAACAGTCACCATGAACGGAGCTGTGGAAAATTTCGACAATATTTCTGGATCACTGAAGTATCGATCCCTTGAAGGAAGCTTCTAACATCACTAAAGCGTGTGGATTGGTCTATTGAGAAACGTTCATACCCGAAAACAAATTAGCTATCATAACTCCTCAATCCTATCTTTCTGTTAGCCGTCGATATTCAGCCAAAGCTGGCTTCATTACTTGTGTGAAACTGAAGACAAGTGGATACAACATGCTAGAAACAGTTGAGAAAAGAAACTTGGAACTCTTCCCTTCGATTGATGGAATTTAGAAAACAACAGATCGTCTATGAATTTCAAGGATGTTTATTTCACGGATACCACATATTGTTTTCTTAACGAAACCTTGAAAGTCCTTTCTCAGCGTTTCCCAAGGAAGAGTTGTACGAGCAAACATAGCAACTACGCCTGAGTTTAGAACGTAAAGGATACCAAGTGATAGAAATATGAGAACATGACTACGATCAACGTTTGAAAACCGATCCAGAATTTAGACGCATTGCCGAAAATTACGACTTAGTGGATATCGAACGTTGAAATCCACGTGACTGTCTGGAGGACGTACCAATGCGATACGCTTGCTGTACGATGTGGACGAATGTCCAGGAGAGCAAATCAAATACATCGATATGTGTTCCTTGTATCCTTGGGTGTGCAAATATGCTCGATTCAAAACCGGTCACCATGTAGAGTTGACAGAACACATCGATATGTAACACATCCGCCAGTAGGAATGTCTGATCAAATGCAAAGTGTGACCACCGACGAGCTTGTACCATCCTGTTTAGCTACATCATTGCCAAGGAAAACTAATGTTTCCTTTATGTCGTACGTGTGCTATAACGCGTAGTCAAGACCAGCCTTGTCGCCACAATGAATACGTACGCGCTTTGACAGGAATGTGGGTGAGTGTTGAATTGCTTCATGTGCTCAATCGCGGATACTGACTGTTAACAAGTAAGCCAAATTTGGCACTTTCCTACCACAGAACAATAGCGAAATGACGATGACGACTAGAATGAAGGGATTTTCTCAGGCTACGTCAACGAATTCCTAAAACTGAAGCAAGAAGCTAGCGGCTATCCTTCTTGGTGTCAAACTCCAGAAGACAAAGACAAATTCAAATAACCGTACCGATCCTTAGAAGGCATCCCTTTGGAACACGTGAAGGAAGACGATCGTTTGCAAAAGTCATCTTGAATTGTTTGTGGGGAAAATTGGCTCAACGTCCGATATTGCCAAAGACGGAATACTTGACAGATCCAAGTCGCTACTTTCAACTGGTGGACGACAAAGGAAAACTTATGAAACACGTGGAGATCATACGTGAAGATTTAATCTTGGTGAATTACGAAGAAGTCGCATAGTTTGCACCCCCACCCCCCACCGATGAGTTTGTAAATGTCATTATTGCAGCATACGTGACAGCCAATGCCCGTTAAAAATTGTATACTGTCTTGGAACGTTTAGAAGATCGAGTCCTCTGCTTTGACACCGATATTTGTTTGTGCATAAATTGGCTTGGTAGCTATCGTCTACACATTGAAGACGAACGTTTAGGAATATGGGCCGACAAACACCCTAATGAAACTACTGTGAGTTTTGCTAGCGACTGACCCAATAATTACGATTACCAATACAGAAACCGACATGGACAACTCTATACCAAATGCAAAGTCAAATGACTGACATTCAACTATCGTTTGAACCAGGTGGTCAACTTTGACGTGTTAAAAGAGGCCTTAAAATCAGACAAAGATCAAGACTTTCACGTGAGAAAACGTTGGATCCTTACAAAATTGTACGTTTGCAAAATCATCAAAATCGTCAATCAATCCTTAGGAAAAGTTTATCACATCGTCTATCAGAAACGAGTGCGACTTCAAGACCACAGCACATTACCTTAGGGGTACTGAGCTCCATTACAGAAAGTACCAAGACAGAAATTGACGGTGCATGATGAATTTGACAAAGCAACCGCGTGATGGACCCACTGCAGACTTCAAGTTCAAATAATACAAATTTCATGTGATCTTGCCTGGCTATTGCGATTGCGCCAGTAGATTGAACACATTCAAAAATGGCCTAAATATATGAGTGGATTACCCACTCCCAACTCTTTAGCCAGAGCAGGATTTGTCTACTTGGGACAGGGAAGCGAAGTACAGTGTTTCAGTTGTGGTGTAACGATCCGTATGGACATTACAAATTCAGCTATCCTGCAACATGCCAGATGGTCTACGCGCTGTTGTAACCTTTATTTGGTCTTTCCACCGAGTACAATACTGTACCTTGCGGACGGTACCGTTCTCCGTTAAGAAAATGAGCGCTTTCCAAGACAGAAAGATCATTGCGAATACAAACTCCGACCTCGAAAGATGAATTAAACATTGCAATAGAGTTAGGGACCCACTGTAGACTCCAAGTTCAATTGTTATTACGATACACTTTCACCGATAATAACGAATTCGACACAGAAATCGAGAGAGGGACCGACTACGGACTCCAAGTTTAATGAACTCGAGTGCGATGCTGTGGCTTGCGACCAGTGTGATGCCGTACTCGGCGACATCAGCGATGCAGCACGACCCTGCCGCTCCTCATCTATCGAAAACGATGCCGTTCGTGTTCTTTGCTGCTCTACTAGCAAAAGTGATGCAGCACGACCTTTCTTCTTTACTGGCAAAGGTGATGCTGTGTGCGTGCCTACCTATGGATGTCATCTATGTACCCACAACGACAATAGTGATGCACCATGGCCTAGTTCCGCTATCCGTGTCGTTCACGTGGATCGTCATCCATACACTCATTACTGGCACCCATCAATTGCGAATACGTAGTTCTCGTAACTTCGAATGGCTATGAAGATTTTGAAAGTCGATTACACTCGTTCGAGTTGAGATTGCCCAAGTATATGGCAGGACCCTCTAATCATTAGCCAGAGCCACATTTGTTTACTTGGGAGATAAAGTACAGTGTTTAAGTTGTGGTGTGAACATTTACGATTGGAAGTATAAAAACATAGCTTCCCTGGAACATTCCAGATTGTCTTTTTACTGTCGCTACATTCGCTTGGTGAGTCCAGATTATCCACATGGATATTTTAGAAGTGAAGAGGATTCATAACTTACCTTCTGAGCTACGAGAACGCATTTACAGAGAGCTTGCACGTATTCAAGTGAAACGTAATGAACAGTTCAATCCTATACGATATAGACTTTAAAATAATTGGTACTTGAATGCTGTGGAAGATTGATTAAGTGTTCAGATGGTCACACATTCATCAACTACAAACGACTAAGATGAATTTCAATGCCATGACTTCTACATGCAAAGAATTTCAGAGGATATAAAACTTACAAGATTACCCAAAAAAAATAAAAAATTAAAAGAAGTGTTACTTCGAGACAAGACTTTTTCAAGACGTGTGGTGTCTGTGTTAGTGGCTGAAAAATAATGAAGAAATGTCATTCCCCGGAGAGGTTAGTGCCACAGAATTCCACAGAGATTAGAAGGCCAGAGCGTATCAATATATTCAGTGTGACACAAATAGATCGAGAATGTTGTCTATTTATCTGTCTGTATGCAGCTTTGGTGATTTTAATTCATGCCTTATATGTTTTCGTGTTTTAATGTTTTAATGTTTTTGGTTATGTTATTACACTTTATAAAATGTATAAAATATCTTGTGTCGCTCAGTCAAACAGATCTTGACATCTTCGATGACATTTTAGGAGAAGATGAAGAAGAAATTATACTTTGCTTTAAACGAAAAGGACATCATCGTAATTCCAGTATTAGTAACATTACTCAAACTTTATTTCAACAAAGTAAAGCACATCGCACCATCAGTCGCAACGCCTATTATGTGGCATTGTCTAAAAGTCCAAGAAAAAAATCGAAAGTGCAAGTGTTAGCGAAACAGTTAGGAATACCTTGACTGAATCATGCATATGACGATGCCACTCAAGCGCCATATGCATATATACTCATCTATTTAAAACCCAACACTCCTGATTATTTGAGATTTCCTATCAATTTGTTTCACAACTGGTGCCGAGAAGGAGGTCATGTCATTTACACGTCACCTTAGGCGTCTGTCTAAACAAACACTATACAACATCATTAACTTCGTTCCTTTATAACAGAATACAACGTGACTTTCTTTCAATCTCATCCTCCTGCCAAACTGATTCGCTCACTGTATGCCATCAGTCGCGAAAAAAATTAAAACCAATACAAGTACGGTCACATTTGTTAGAAGCTAGTCTCAGCGAAGCGTTACGATGGTTTTTTATTTTAACAGCACGTCAATTACTACAAGGCATCATTTACATACCACATCAAACAAAACGTTTTGTTGAGAAATATAGCATAGCCTTGTCACAACTGGCTTATCCAAAAATCGAATCTCAAACCAAAACACAAATCATTTTGAAACCTGGTGGAAGTAAATCTCTAGGTTTCATTATTCGTTTACTTTTAAAATGGGATCCTAATGCCGAAGCTAAAAAAGCCAAAATCCTCAAAAAGACGGGAGACCAAAAGAAGAGAAGTGGTTGTGGTGCAGCAAGGTCACACTCTAAGAAGAAGAAAAGCCCCAAGAAGAAAAGTCCCAGTAAAAAACATATTCTGCCATAAAGAGAGATACTCCTGCTACAAAGCGCACGTACTCAAGACAATCTCGCCGCTTGATGACGGTTTCTCCGCAGCTTATTCTTCTTCTTTGTGCATCATGATGCTTGCCAAGCCTGATTTAAGACCATTGTTTCCTAAATTGATGAAAAAATGGAAACCCATTTCTAAAAGAACTTCTACCGCTCAGGCGACGACGACGACTGCTTTTTCTACTGCTCTAGCGACTGCTGCCGGGGTCAAAAATGTGGCCTCTCCTAAGAAAAAAGTGCAAGACAGAACTGGTGTGTTACAAAGTTTACTGGATTTGTCCAAACAAGAAAACACCTCATCCAAAGAAACTTTCCAAGAAAGGGATTCCCTCCTCGTTTAGTTAAATATTGAGATGTCTTGTCCGTACTTAACAAATCCAACGCCCTAATGCAAAACAAATCATTCAAAAAGCACCCAAATATATCATCAATACAGTGTGTGAATGTTGTTTGAACGTTTAGAAGGAAACGGTGCCTCTGACCAAGATACAGAAATAGCAATTAGGACAACGTCGTCAAGTTCTTTGCCAAATGGTGAAGAAACAAAAATGTCAATTAGTCAAAAGAAAACAAAAGCTCGTTCAACGAGAAGGATTTCTACCCATGCTGATAGGACCGTTTTTAGGAGTGGCTGCTCCTTTGTTAGGATCGATGGCTGGACCTCTTTTAGGAGGAGTGATGAGATGAAGAACAAGAACAAGAAGATGCAAAGGACACACTTTTTCTGGAAAGACCACAATTGTACCCTTGAATCTTGTGGAAGGAAGAAAATTAACTGTAGTTCCATACAAACGATGGATGAAACTCCATCGTTGGTACGAACAATGGACACCCCATTTAACTCATAATTTCACCGATATGTCACACTTAGAATAAGAAATACAATCATTGATGGATCCAACAGACTTGTCAGAAACGAAAAAATCACAAGGTATGGAAAATTATTGCAACGTTTTCAACTGTTTCGTCAGAATGTTTTAGACGAAACAGCTAAACCTTCTCTGAGAGATTTGAAGAATGTAATGAAATCGAAAACAAACAAAAGGACGAGAGACCAAGAGACGATGACAGAAATAGCCACTGGGATAAAAGAAGTGATAGAAGCAAGATAAATGTTTAAAACTTAGTTTGTTCCTTTTCCTCCTCCTCCTTCTTCTAACACGATAATCTTGTTGACACCTTCCCCTACTCCCAGGCAAGAAGAAATGAAAACTTGGGTCAAAAAGATTATGTCGACGCCCTCTTCAGCAGAAGAAAAAAGAAAGAAGGGAAGACAGAAGTGAAAAAAGAAATCAAGACAAAAGTGACCAAAGAAATGATGAATACATCTACTCATAGTGAACGTTGAACACGTCAAGCATCGCAATCCAAATTACCATACGAACAACGTAAGAGCAGTAATAAACAGTAGTGACTTATTGAGGTGTAGCAACCAGAAGTGTTAAAGACTGGAGATTGGGTTTGCACTGGAAAAATAAAACGCGCTTTTGACAAAGGTTATTTACCTAACTGGACAACAGAATTGTTTCGTGTCACTGGACAAGTGCGAGGACGTGATCCTTCTGTCTATAAATTGGAAGATATGAAGGGAGAAGTTTAAAAAGGAACTTTTTACTTGCTTGAGTTACAACGAGTGACCAAGAGAAGACGACTTGTACGTTATCGAAAGCATCCTCGATCGAAGAGCACGTAAACTGAGCAAACGTCGACTCCAAGAAGTGAAAGTTCATTGGAAAGGATATCCAATTATTTTTGCTTATTGGATTGCTGCTTCACAAGTCATTGACTATAAAGAGAAGTAGAAGGGATCAACATACCGTTATACACAGCACTTTTCTCTCCTTCTCAGAGCTCCTTCCCTTCAAGAACTAAAAAAAACCAATCTTTTTGATGTGGTGTGGAGAACGTGTTCCTAAAAATCAAATCGTCCTTTTCTGACAAATCCGTATGGTGTGTTGTGTCATCAGAGCAGCCACTGTAAATTTGACTTTGCAACCAGGAGACAAACAATTGTGGACAATTTTACTCAGCAGTTGTATTGGTCTTTTTCTCAGTCAGTCTTTGAAATATACTACTGACAGTAACAATAACAACGGTGGCTTCGCCGCCAACGCCAGTCACCACAACAACTCTTCCAGTCACATCAGCAGTTCTCTTTTGGGACATTTGAAAAATCATCCTCCTTTGACCACGAGTGACTTCTCGAAAACCAGAACCAGCGAACTATGAATAATCAATTTTATTTAGCATTACCTAATGACAGTTATATTAATGTATTTCCAAACTACACCTTATGTTGTTTCACGGCCATATGACCTCAAGCCATACAACTGGATCATGAAGCCCATTGCGAAGTAGCTTGATATAAATCATTCATTCTACTTAAGCCCTCAGTATCAAGGAAGGTCAAGACACTCTCATCGTCGATATCCTGAATGAACATGTTTAGGAACACTTGGACACAAATGATCCTCTGTATTACGAATCCACAAAAAAAAATCGCCAACCAATCCTCAATTGACCACCTATACCAAGAGAATTCCTACAGGATACTATTTTAATGCTCAACATCTCGTCGAAAGGATTGCAGCTATTTTCAACGATCCTCTTGGGCAGAGCACTAAAGAAAGCTCGCAAAAGTGTGCTGATCGAGTATCATAAAATTGCTCATCGTCTTAAAATTATTTTTTTCTGACCGTAAAATAATGTTCATTACTTTTTGTCCCGGTATGGTTTCCATTATGTGTCGATACACTGCTCTCGTACCTATCAAAGACACTCACAACATCGATCGATTCATTAAATAGTTTTGCTACATTATCGAACTCAACCAAGGATTGAATTTACTGCTTGTATACTCGGTTGTCGTTGAGTACAACGTGAAAGTGAAAGGCACTCCACTGATAAGAGTCATTCCTTTCAAAGTGGATTTTGTCATCGCTGCTTACGATGAAGGTGGAAACACTTATCACGTTCACAAATAATTTGTACATCCTCATTATCTTCCTGTCAGAAAATCGTATACTGACAGTGTCAATATTAGTATAAAAGGAGATCTTGGACAACATATTCTATTCTCGAAAGGAAAAGTCACGGTGAAACTACTTTTTCGAAAACATTGCTCCAGTGAATTTGTAACAGATGCATGCTGTGTACCAAGGAGTCGCTAGACACCGAGAACATGTTTTAGGAGATATGTTAAAATCAGCTTTTCGTACGATAGTACCCGTTTAAAAACCGATGGTGGCTTTGCATGCTTTGAAAGATGCAGCTTTGCCGCAAGGAAAATAATTTTTCCAAAACGTACTCATCGTCAAACAAAGTCCTAATGAAGCCTTCATGCTTCAAACTGAAAAAGATATGTTTAGGTCACCAAGACACTCCTATAAATTTGCTTCACACTTCTGACCAAGGCATTACTTCCTCCTCTACGCAACAACAAAGACGAGGCAGAAAGAAACGTCGAAAACCCTTCAGCTCTCATAAACAAATTCCGAGAAAGAATAAGAAAAGAAGAACAGCAGCTGTCGGAGAATTTGACGTTTTTGATTACTAACTGAAAAAAGGAAAATGATGCATCGATATTCTTGCGATTGTTCCAAGTCAGAACTCGATCAGTTTGCCATGCCACCGACCATGATGACGATACAAGAATTCCAATGGGTTTAATTGCATCCTGTGTCGTCTTTGACCATCTCAGCACCTATCGAAGTTGAAATCAAAGGACAAACCGAAGATTAAATCGATCTGAATAACAGTTACTTGTATCTGAAAGTCAAAGTTCTCAAAGTGGACAACGGCAATCCATGGGCAGATACAAGAGTAGCTCCCATCAACAATTGTATGCATTCGTTGTTCAGTAAAGTTGATTTGTATTTCAATAACAAACTCGTCAACAGCAGCATGGACACTTACCCTCACCAAGTTTACCTGGACAATCTCTTAACATACGGAAAAGAAGCCAAGAAAATACATATGGACGCCTCCGTGGTATGGAAACCTAGCACACTAGATGCCTTCAACGACACAGGGTTGACAGAAGCTTACGATCCTCACAATGTTGGATTTAACGACCATCAAAACAAAATCAAACAAGAACGCAGTTTAGAAATAATATATCACGAGTACAAAACCATCATCGAAGAAGCCAGACTTCACGCCCTGTGGACGTCTTACCTAAAGTGGGAAACGACATCAGTCAAACTTTTAGCATAACGTCAGCCAAGTATCATATACGACAAGTGGAAGTGAAAACCTTCGCCACTGCCTCTGGACTCCAACCCAAGAAGGAATATCGTGCTTTCCAAGGACAGCTACCAAAATGTTTGCTCGTCGGCATCGTCAGCAATGAGGCAATCAACGGTGCCATCGCTCAAAATCCTTTTGAGTTCCAGCACTTCAACGTGTCCAAGATCGAAGTCACCCGAGAAGTCAGATGTTGTGTACCAGACCTTTTGAACCTAACTTTGCCCAGACAAATTACTTGAGGCCTTACTTGACACTGTTTGAAGCCACAGGACAGTTAGGTACCAACAGTAGGCATGGTATTTCGTAGAACGATTTTGCAGGAGGATCTGCTTTGTGGGAATTTGATTTCGCTCCAGACCAAGGCAGCGAGGAGGGATATTTCTACTCCATAAAAGCAGTCCAACCTTGTATGGAGCTTCAGTTTGGAGTAGCTCTGGCGAACACAGAGAACGTCACTTTGTTTGCTAAATTTGAAAATACTCTTGAAATTAACAGTTTGAGAAAAGTGATCCTAGACTATTAGAAAAGAAAGATGGAACACGAATAACCTATGGAGATAGTTGACGAGGATGCTTGTTTATTCAGAGCAACAACAACAGTCACAGACCACAAGTGAAGAAGTAAATACAATCATGATGTCAAGATGGCCAAAACAAGAAAAACATTTAGTCTCCTGTTTGCTCGTGACTTGGCTGAACAAATCACAGGCCTAGGCATGGAACATTGCTATGGATGTCAAATCAATTATCCTAGTCAGAAACAACACGACAAATATTTGATGATGAGTTCATAACAAAACTTGAAAGAGTACCTGGAAGAGGCATGCATCCTAATATCAGAAGAGAATATTTTGAGAAAGTGGAATAAAATCTTGCGTGACTACTCCTTGCATTGATTGACTTCTCTGGAGATAAAACGCATCGAAGCTCTCTTGCAACAGAGGACGGAGACTACTCGTTCATCGACTTACTTGACAGACATTTTCATGGCAAAAGCTAGGTGTGAACTGATGACTTATTGTTACGTGTGAAAAAAATGGATACCTGGGATCTTCATTACCTTCTGACAAACAGTTCGTACACACCTTCTTGGAATCCAGTGGTGTGTGCTAAAGATGAACTTCCACATCAGCACTTACGACAGTCATCAACCAGGAACCCATTGGGTAGCCGTCTACTTTCCAAACGATCACAGTGTGGAATATTTTGAACATTTAGTGCCAAAAATGTGTGTTTTATGTTTGTATGATTGTGTATATCTATGTTGACAAGTACAACTTAAATCCATCAATGACACAAGGTGTGCGTGTGTGAGTATAGTGAGTCTATGAACACTTCCTACTCTTGTGTGTCAGCAATTTCTCATTCTCAATTACAATTATAATAGGGGATTGTGTGGATAAATTAAGTGAATTGATTATTTTAAGTCAGCGGGATTTCTCATTAATTTATTTTCTGAATTATACCTACGAACGTCTTCTTTCACATCCACGTCTCGACTTTGGAGGGATGTTTTCCTTCACGTCCATGCTTCTACAATATAAAGCGGTGCGTTCACCATTCGTGCCATTAATCGTCGATCCTCTCAGAGTAAAGAAGGAAGAAGAATGACAATCTTCCAGCATTCCCAAGTAGGGAAGTTGAGGAAAGCCATCAGTTTGACGGAGAAAGTGGAATACTTCCTAGACCAGACAGAGGAAATGGGGTGCTACCCCAACTAAAGTCATGTCATCAGGGGTAAGACTTCACTTAAAATAGCCAAAAGGTTGTGAGATAAGTCATGGAGAAAGAAGTGGCAAAGATTAAGGCAACCTGGGTGGAGGAGAAGAGGGAAAAAGAGCGACTAAGAAGGGAATTAAATCGCCTCAATGCAAACTGGATGAAGGTGCAATATAAAATGCGCCAGCGGGGGCATAAAGACTGGATATCTGATGAGAAGAATGAGGCCAACGAACATAGTTTGTAGCTCGTGGTCTCCACGAAAACATCTTGGAGTCAACGATAAGCGGCATGCGGTAACAAACAGGAAGATGCAACTACTAAGGGAGAAGAGTGGTGGCAGTAAACCAAACGGCCCTTTTCAGGGTCACCCAAATCTCTAAAAAAGAGAGATACCACTCAAAATCATTGGTGATTTTTTTTTGTGTTTGTGTATGCTTGTTTATCTATATGTCTGTGTTTACGACTAAACGTTAAACCATTACCGCCATTGCTTGTATGTGATAGTATGTTTGTATGAGGGCATAGTGTATCTATAAACACTCCTACCCTTGTGTAATAGTATCGTAGGTTTGTGTGAGGGTATAATGTGTCTATAAACACTCCTACCCTTTACGTTAGATAGTGATATGTGTGTTGGATAGTAATCAAGAAGTTTTAGCATTACATCTCCCGTAGATCCCTCACCTGCCCCCGCGTGTTAATACTATGGACATTTTTAACATAGAATTTCCGGTAGAGCCTCATGCACTTTTAGATCTATAATAATCCACAAGTTAGCATTACATTTCCCAGACAACCCTCAACTGCCCCCCGCTGTTAAACCTATGGACATTTTTAACATAGGATTTCCCGTCAAGCCCTTAAGTGACCACCACATGCTATCCTGCGGCGTAATGTTAGAGCCGTCAATCGCCCCATATAAATAGGTTTCTACTGCTTGGAGAGCCACATATTTCTGATAGAGAAGCAAAGTCATGAGTACCAAGTCATGGGCCAGAGAGCTGTCCTTAACCTTGACTCGGCCGATTTTGTTGTTTTAGACAAATTATAGACTTAGCATGCAGCGAATATTCAGCGGTGAAGAAGCAAATATATGTTTCAAATGTTAAACCTTGATATTGTGTTAATATATTTGCTAAACGTGTTCAGTGATTCGGAAACTAAATGTCAGTTTAAGCATGATCAGCTTATGACGGTACTATTATACCAGAAGTATCGACATTTTTAAAGGGATTGAATTCAAATATTATGCACATAAAGGTAGTAATATTTGATTCCAGATTATTTGCTCCTATTTTGTATCTAATATAAATAATCTCTACACCTTATTGTAGCTTTCTTAACTTTATTTTCAAATGAAAATTCGGTGTGGATATACTATTCTAGATACTTATTGAAATTGTGTGTTATACGTAAGGAATATTATTGTTATATACAGTTGTTTGTCTGTAGAAACTTGTAAAGCTTAGGAATATTATAAATAAATGTTTGGTATAATTAACAATTTTAAGTATAGTTTTGATTACCGCTTTTTTACACCAGTATCTCGCATTTCGTATGAGGCGTGAATAGTAAGGTGATAAATGTCAATGTTTCCATTCACGGATACGCTAGTACGCTTGTGGAATTAGAACATGTGAAACCAACGAAGTAGTCTTGAGTCTATGAAAAAAAAAAAAAAACAGCAAAAAGGAGCCACATAAAATATAAAGATGAATATAACAAATAGAGTTGGGAATTAAATCATCACATGAAAAGAGATGGCCTATAAAATATAAGCACACTCCGATACAATTAAAACAGAAGAAACGAATACATCTGATTATATAATTCCTCTTTTCCGATGTCTGTAGTTATGTAGCCAGTCTATACCAGTGGACTCGAAAGGTTATTGTTTGTCATATATGTCATATATTTAAAATATATCTTGCATTATCTATGTGACAGTGAATTCACTCGGAGTCCAATTCCTTTGCGTATGTTGTCCTTTAAGTGTACACGTATTCATGTGTTTGTCTTTTTGTTGTCGACAAGTCTATCCTGAAAAGCAAGACTGGATCAGATGGTCGTTGTGCTGCATCTTATCTGTATTGAACCATTTTTGAAGTTAAAACCAGGGTCTGTGGCAGGTGAGGTGTCAAGTTTATACCTTTCCAATTACAACAAACCTAGGTATACGTTATTTGAATTTACGTCTTCGCCTTTCGCTATTTTAGATTTTAGTGATTATTTATTTGCTTATGGGCAATAGGTGTTGGGAAGATATTTCATCAAAGCGAGTAATTAGCCAATTACTAGGAGCAGGCGTCGTAATGTCCAGTATTCACGAGACTTTATCGTTCCATTGATTAGTTTTGTAAAATGGACCCTCCCTTATTTCTTAATATAAGGCGCTATCGAGATACTTTTACGTGTATAAGTATTTGGTTTTTTGAGATAGTAACATAATTCTGTGTATTAGGTGTTTGGGTCATGTTTCGTACGACGTGGTATGAAATACCAATCTACGGCTTAGAAAAGCGTACTGATAATTCATATGAATGTGAACAAGACATACCATGCAGATGTGAATTTGGAGTCTCGTGAATGTGTGATCGTTAGTTGATTATTTGCGTGTTAGAATACATTACCGGCATCGTGTTGTTTTTTTCTCTCTCTCTCTCTCTCTAAAAACTGCATAAATCTTGTTTATAACAATCTCCCTTTTCATAGCTTGACTAATCAAATTCGGCTGACGAAATTGCTAGGGGTCTTGCAACTTTGTTGCTCAGTCAGCATGTCAGTTTTACCTCAATTGATCAAGATCGCTCTCTCTCTCTCTCTCTCTCTCTCTCTCTCTCTCTCTCTCTCTCTCGGGATTTATAATGGTAAAACTGACAGACTAATCGACCAACAGATAAATGGAGAGATGGAAGATATAAACAATCTTATCGTCAGTTACCACACACACACCCATCCCGCTCTACTCGTCGTTTGGTCAGCCAATCTCTCTCTCTCTCTCTCTCTCTCTCTCTCTCTCTCTCTCTCTCTCTCTCTCTCTCTCTCTCTCTGTGGACCATCGCCGCAACCCACGGGTGAAAAGGGTGAAAATCCATCAACAATGAGTGTAACGGATTTTTGACCATGGCATGCAACAGTGTGGCATGCGACAGTGTCTCTGGAGCTATGATGGTAAAACTGGCAGGCAAACCAACCAACAGAGAGAGGGGGTGGGGATATAAACAGTTCGATGGTCAGTAACAATGGAAAGTTAAGCATACTAATGACTTAGATCAATTTGAAATAACTGTAAATATTTGAATTACCTCTTGCTGGTTAGTCATTTCACTTAAACTATTCCCCACTCGCTTCGATGTACTTGCCCGAAATCGAATGGCCGCGCTTTCACTGTTTGGGGCGCTAGCTTTGCTATAATTTGTAGTGCTCTACTTTCATCATTCAAACGAACTTTCATGTTTGAATCCTAAGCGTCTGTTTTATTTACTTAGTCAATATCAATGAAAATAGACGCTCAAAAAAGAAGCAAATTAACTATTTCCAAAAGGATTGTGAATAGCTACAATAGATTCAGAAATACATTTTGTATCAGTCACACTGGCAAGGGATGTGAAAAGTTTACTTCTTCCGTCAATACAGTTTCCTGAAGTCAAATTTAAACTCTTTGGAACAAAAGCACGTGTATTTGTATGTGGTGTAAATAAAATATATGTATAATATGTACGCTGCATTTTTGATATACCACTTGTTGTATAAATGTTTCATTACAAGGAAACTCTTCAAACCGTGTTTCCTTTTAATGAAAAATATATACAACTCGTGGTGTATGAAAGATACATCATACATACTATACATATATATATATATATATATATATATATATATATATATATATAGAGAGAGAGAGAGAGAGAGAGAGAGAGAGAGAGAGAGAGAGAGAGAATCGTACATATATAAACTCGTTTATTCGTCCATTTTCATTCCATCTTCACAGAGCATTGCGTTGAGTATGATCATTGCCGGATTTGTCGCACGTTTCAGAACACAAATAAAAAAAGTCAACCTCGCTGAAAGTCATAACTAGAGCTAAAAATGTCTATGACATAAATATTGCATATTGCTATTTTGTTTTTAAAAACCACCCATGTTAGAATCAAAAAAGATGTAAAAGGCTTCGCATCTTTTCACAACAATTATAGATTTTTATTTACTTTTAATTTATCCAAATTACGTATGTTACATTGCTTGGTAACCACCCACGGATTAAAGTTATTACTTTAAGCTGGAAAATTTGAAAAATACAGGAATGATCAAAACTTGATTTAGAGACGTGTATATTACAATATTGCTGCAAAGTAATGTTTAAGCCCCAAAGGGAGTGTTATCAAACAAGCCAGGCCTCTGAATGTAATTGAGATTACCATTCTAGCAAATCAAACAATACATACATACATACATACATACATACATACATACATACATACATACATACATACATACATACATAAAACAATATGTGTTTAAATAATTATGTGAAAATGTGTTTATGTGTATAAGTTAAACATCTAGTACTATCACTCCAATATGTCTGACGAATCTTGCCATGGAGAACTTTCGACCGATCACAGGGACCTTGACAGAGGCATTCGGATGTTTATCATTGTCATCGGCTTTAGCGTCTTGGATTCTACTAATTCTTGTTTGCGACAAGAAAGTGTCTTATAACGGTGAGACTAATATAATTTTCCCTATGTAAGTGGGCAGGGAAGGAAATAAGATTTTGTTTCAGCGACGAGGCTTACCCAAGGTAAACTCTCCTATCCTGTTCACACGCACAAGGAAGAATAATTTTCTATCCCACCAAGTGCTTTTTTTTTTCTCCCGAAAATATTGCTAAATAAGACACTTCTGTATACAATGTACGCGTTAATATAAGTGTATCGGTAACTTCATGTAAATTAAGTCACATCAGAATTGCGTGAACTTATATAGCTCTAGGGTAAGTTAGAGTTATCCAGCCCTGCTAAATCTCAGGATAATTCTACCCGGAGGATAAGGGAAACAAGTACACACCAGGGTATTGGTGTTGGGGTGGAGTTGTGTTGAGAGAAGAATGTGTCCCGTGCACAATTTTATTAGCTGAATGTGATTATGTGACATGTCACACATACTTTTGTCGTCAGTTTCATTACAATGGAGCATTTTGCTTTGAGACTATTGTAGCATGGATTACTGTTTATTATCTATTACAGAAAGATCTGTTAAGAATATAAACAATGCACCATTAACAGAAGGTCGATCATCCCAGATTCTTCATCAAGTCATCTTGTATATCCACGTCTGTCTCATCTACTTAAAAATATCATAAACTGTAATATGATATGCTTTTATCAGAGAAATAAATGAGTATGTCTATGTTCATTATGATTTTTCATTGCGTTCACGGTCCAGTCATATTCAGAGAGTTCAACAACAGGTTGATTGTCAGATGATAAATATTCTTGTGGAGTGAACATTATAGGATATATAAAAATATTTCTCCACAATATTTCAGCAAAGACTACAGAGTCACATATATGTAGAAGTAGAACTACTTCCAAATTAGTAGGTACATCAATCAAATAGCCAATATTCTTTACGTCTTTTCTATATGATCTATCAAAAACAAAAACAAAAATAAAAACAAAACTAGCCGATCTTGTAA